>JALIZH010031664.1:0-431509 GCA_030522465.1 Rhipicephalus appendiculatus
GAACGCTGGATGACAGAGATTCGCGAAAAGAAGAAGGCCGCGCCTAGGATATTTTGGAGCCACCTAAAAGCGCTAGGTAGGAAGTCTGTAACAATGCAACAACATATGGTAGATGAAGAAGGAAATCAATTGGAAGGGTATGAAGCGCTAGGTTACATCCGAAAGGTAACAGCCGATTCGTTTAAAAAAGGTCGCCCAGGGGATTCCCCCCGGTGAGTAAAAGTATACAGAAGAGTACAACCGAGGAAGATGTAGTACTTGAAAATTTCAATTGGAAGAAGGCCGAAGGAAAAATTCCTAAGCGCACTACTCCGGGCTTAGATGGGGTTCCCGTCAGCCTAATTAACGAACTAGGACAGAGCACTAAAGAAGCACTGCTGAAAGCCGTAGAAAAGTGCTTACAGGAGAGGGAAATACCATACAGTTGGCGAAAAAGTAGAATGAACTTAATCTATAAAGGCAGGGGAGAAAAGGATAACATTCGCTCGTATAGACCGCTAACTATTACATCGGTGCTATACCGGTTGGCGATGCAGGCAGTAAAATTAAAAATAGAAACGTGGGTAGAGCAAAATGATATTTTGGGAGAACTCCCAGAATGGATTCCGAATCGACAGGCGGTTAGACGATAACCTGTTTGTTCTTACACAGTGTATAGAAATATCAAAAATAGAAAACAGGCCCTTATACGTAGCTTACCTAGACATCACCGGGGCATATGACAATGTTAATCAGGAAATTTTGTGGGATATATTGAAGGAAGTGGGCATTGGTGACGACTGTATACAGCTTTTGAGGGAGATATACCGAGAAAATACAGTTTGTGTAGAATGGAAAGGAATAAGCAGCAAGGACAGCGTTGACATTAGCAAGGGGCTGAGACAGGGATGTCCTTTGTCCCCGCTGTTATTCATGCTGTACATGGTGAGGATGGAAAAAGCGCTAGAAGGTAGCAACATTGGATTTAATCTGTCACACAAACAGGCAGGCGCGATGGTTGAGCAGAAGCTTCCAGGTCTATTTTATGCTGACGATATTGCCTTATTTGCGGACAGTCAAGATGATATACAGCGGCTGGCAGATATATGCGGAAGGGAGGGCGAGGCTCTAGGACTAGGTTTTAGTGCAACAAAATGTGGATTGATGGTATTCAATGATCACGAAGACCATGCGGTCTTAATACAGGGCCAAGAAATACCGAGGGTAAGCGAATACAAGTACCTCGGAGTGTGGGTAAATGAGGGGGGATAGATATATGGAGGTACAAGAGAAAGCATCGGTAACAAAGGGAAAGAGGAATGCTGCAATCATGAAGCACAGAGCGTTATGGGGATACAATAGGTACGAGGTGCTTCGAGGGCTGTGGAAGGGTGTGATGGTTCCGGGGCTTACATTTGGGAACTCAGTGGTGTGCATGAAGTCAGAGGTGCAATCTGGAATGGATGTAAATCAAAGGACTGTGGGACGCCTCGCGTTGGGCGCTCACGGGAAGACGACAAATGAGGCTGTAAAGGTTGATATGGGATGGACAAGTTTTGAAGTGAGGGAAGCTCAGAGCAAAATTAGATTTGAAGAGAGGCTGCGGAAAATGAAGGAGAGTAGATGGGCAGGGAAGGTTTTCAGGTATTTGTATAGAAAAAGCGTCGACACGCAGTGGAGAAAAAGAACTAGGAGGCTCACCAGTAAATATACGGCTAGCAGTGTGGGCGACATGGCAACAAGGAACATTAAGCGAAAAGTCAGAGAGGCGGAGAGGACTTATTGGATGACAGCGATGGAAAAGAAGCCGGCTCTCAGTGACTACCGAAAGGGAAAAAAACGAAATAAGGAGGGAGAGGTTTTATGATAATTCAAGGGGAAGCGCTTTACTGTTTGAGGCAAGGTCGGGTTGCCTTAGAACGCGTAGCTATAAAGCGAGATTCTGTAACGAAGAAGAACAATGTACATGCTGTGGGGTAACTAAGGAAACGATGGAACATGTACTGATTGAATGTGGCGATATCCACCCAGATATACGTGTGGACACGAGTCTACATGAAGCCTTGGGTTTTAGGGACAACAATGGAAAGCTGAACACGTCCGCGATAGAAATAAGTAAGAGACGGTTAGAGTATTGGTGGCAGAAAAGTAGAGATAAAGGACAAAAATGAAGAAGGGGGAAAATAAGGTCATTCTGCCTTAAGAAGCAGAGAGATGGACCGTGAACTTATATTTTTCTTTGCTGTAATAACATAGATTTAATCAATGTAGATAAGGCATTAGGCCACCATAAAAAGAAAGTTTTTTTCGAGCCTGGTGGCAGACATGTCACCGCCCCGTTATAAAGGGGACGCTCATAGCATCCATCCATCCATCCATTTCGTTTTAGAATGTGTCAGAAGATTGTTAGAAGCTTAGTTACCGTGTAATTTTTCATAAAAATAGTAGGGATTGGTTTTAATGTTACTTCTAGAATTACTACAAGAGCTTAATTGTTTGAGAACAAGTATTGACGCTCGAAAAGCAGCAGCCCATTGGCATCGGTTGCGTTTCGGTCGGTTAATTCATTCAAATTGTACCGCGGCCGTTTTCTGTGATCGGCATCACGCAGCTATGGCAACGCAGCTCCGTTTCAAATCGGCTTTGGTGTGTCAGACTTAGCATGCCGCTACCTAAAGGCGAACGTGTCTAAAGCCTGTGAATCATGTCAGCTGCGGCGCTTCACCGACTTCATAAACGTCGGGCTGCACAGCTTCCAGCGTGAAAATTCAACGCCGGCAAATTGCTCGGAGACTACCCACGAAAACGGAATAACGATGCACAATGTGCCCGTGGGCACCGGTGAGTGAAAATGCACTGCTTTGCACTCGAACATAGCCTTTCTTTTTTTTTTTTTGCATGCGCTACGGTTTTTGTCAATTCATAAGGTTGTACGACTTGTCCAGCTGATGAGATGCACAGCTTGTGGGCTCTAATGACATTTTCTCAGAAGGGGCGGGGACACGGGGGGGGGAGGGCCTCCAGCGCCCCCCCCCCCCCCCGAATTTTCGCCTGCCCCCCCCCCCCCCATCAGAGAACAAGCATATTCAAAACAAAGACTAAATCCCCCCCCCCCCCCCCCCCGAAGAAACTCACTTATCCTGGGTGTCCCCCCCCCCCCCCCTGGTAAAAAAATCCTGGCACCGCCCCTGTTTCTCAGATCGCTTACTGCGTTCTCACATTTGCAGATAATATCTTTACTGCTTAACTTTGCCACACAGATCACAGCATAAGTTTTACCTGTTTCTGCGCAAACGAGTCCGCTGCGAGATATGCTCTTAAATTCAATGCATGGTAAAGCCAATTGCACTTACAGTATGTATACGCATTTGAACATTTTCATAAGCAGGGACAGTTACATTTTCATATACCATATACCAAACTGGACAAGTTTATCCAGTTGGGCAATTAACTAGCTTTGTCGACTGATGGGCATCTCTAAAACAAATTCACAAACATATCGTTTTCGTGCAGTGTTCTCATATACATTCTTCTTAGACATGAATCACAAATACATTCACTCTTCCGCTATAATAACCATGACTGCTTTTTTCCTCTTTCAGCCCAACCACAGCCTCCAAGGAACTGCTCATATCAGCATACGTTTGGATGCTTTATCTCTGAACCTACCTCAGGTCAGCAGAGAATGTGTCATCACTGAAAGTAAACTCATGGGCTAAAATCCTCGCAAGGTATTGTTGTAGACACTTTATTTATTGAACCAATTTTTGTTTAACTATTTCTGTCCAAGGTTCATGCGGGTCCTTGAAACTCTTGAATTTGAAAAGTTCGTTTTCAAGGCCTTGAAAGTGCTGGAATTTTCGCAAATCCTTGAAAATCCTTGAATTTCCTTTTTTTTATTTTAATAAACATTGTCACACATTTATTTCGCAGTCCATTATTTGTGATGCTGTAAATGTAGCAGGTGGCATATGCAATGTGCCCATCACAAAAGAATTGAGAACATCAGTAGCTTCTGCGTGGAACCAACACCGTGCATTTTTGTAAACTCGGAAAAGACAGGAGCAGGAGGGTGAGAAACAGAAAAAGAAATGTTGCATTGAGGAGGAGGTCGAAATGCTTACAAAAAAGGAAAAGAAACTAGAAGCCACTGTTTAGGAACAAGCAGCTACAGCAGACTCATATGCAGAAAAGGCAAAGGCAACCAGCGACCTGACATGCATCAAGCCAAACAGCCTTAGGAAGACTGCCAAGACCAAGCAGCAGGATAGTGGACATTGATGTGAAAATTCAGGAAAAGCAAGAAGGCGTTGCATGATAACTGTTCCTTAGTTTTTCCGATCTGAATAAATGTTTGCATCTTATGTTATACTGAAAGTGATTATCTATGCAACTTTGAGAACTATGATTGAAAATTGTCGAGAAAGGAAATGTCATTGGATCCATGTTTTCGATGTCTGTCCCAGCGATGTTACCCTTTTTCTATGAATTCTGGTTATTTCAAGCCTCCATCCTCCCCTGAACATGTGTTATTTGGGTTTCTAACAGACAATGTGGTCCTTGAAAATTCGCACACATAGCCTTGAAAGTCCTTGAAAACCCTTGAATTTTTGTCATGTAAACGAGCATGAACCCTGTCTGTCTTACTCTTTCTCATGACTAGTTTTTTTTTTCTTTTCAGGAAACTGCACAAAAGAGAGATCATTGGTTTCCAAGCTACCCACATCAAGTCGTAAGAAGCTCAACAGTTGCCGTAGTGACAACCCCATGGGCCACCAATATTTACAAGGCATACAAACGCAAGCCTTAGGTATACTGAAAAGCAGTGATATTGTACAGTTGTCGAAGCAGTACAAAATTGGGCGCACCAATTATTTTCTTGCTTCATGAATTACTCAATTTAGAGGAAATGTGCACGCTTCAAATTTTTTGGATAGTGCATGTGATGGGGTGCACATACTGTACTTCACTCTCCGTGTCAAACTTTGCATAGAGTATCACATATAACGAGGTGCAAATGGGCCAGTAGTAGTGCATATTTAGCAGCACTGCTTTTTCAGTATAGATTGCTGTGAATGCGAAGATTGTTGCAAAGGAAGGCAGGAACAGCTACAGTAGTGCTGAAACGAAAAGTTACTGGTACCGCTTACTTGTTGGGAGTGACATTGTGAAGGTTCTAAAATAGGAAACTGTGTCCAAGCACTCTTCCCTTCATTAAACAAGACGTTGTGCAGTGGTCACCTGGAGATGAGTGGATTTAAGGGCACCTCAGTGTGTAAGTGT
The DNA here is from genome assembly GCA_030522465.1 of Rhipicephalus appendiculatus. Lineage (NCBI taxonomy): Eukaryota > Metazoa > Arthropoda > Arachnida > Ixodida > Ixodidae > Rhipicephalus > Rhipicephalus appendiculatus. The sequence goes on from JALIZH010031664.1 coordinate 5,263, forward strand.
TGTTGGATGGCACTTCCAGGTCACTACTCTGGAATACATAATGTTTGATGATGGGCATAGGTGAATGAAAGCGTGTGCATAAGGACATTTTGGGCAGTATTCTATGGAACAGGCTGAGGAATTTGTAAAGCATCTAAAAAATTCGTTTTTAGCTCTGTTCAATGAACATTGCCAATACGTTAATGGGATGATATGTAAACACACACTGTCCAGAAAAGAGGTTACATCACCGTTGCATTTGTGCAAGCAATTTGTTTTGTATATGAAGTTGAGCCACAGACAAATAGTAAATACAGTAAAAGCTCGTTAATTCGTACTCGAAGGGGAATGTGAAATTGTTCAAATTAGGAGGCAGGCACTAGAATGAACAGACATTGTGCCACAATGCGTGGGCAGAAACCAAAGAAGCCACATCTGGGCTCGTTATCACGAACTAGGCGCTACTACACGTTTGTGGCAGGTGAATTCGTAAATTAAGTTCATGGAGCTCTAATAGCGAACAAAATTGACCCGTCTGTGATACACCAAAAAAGAGCATCGACGTGCACTGCGAGCAGTGAGCCTTAATGTTGAAATATATGATATTTATGCTCCAAAACACGTTTATTTACATGACAGAGTTAACACAATCAAAATTAAAAGTAATCTGTAATTTGCATTCACCTGCGTTTCTTCCATTGCGACTCCATGAGCATTGTTTGTAGCTTGCCCACGGGCTCCAGTGCAGCATCTGAAATCTCATCTGCTGAGAAATGATGCTGTTTTGCATCTCTAGTAAATTTAGTCTGGTTTGATGTTGCAACATATTGTGATCACTCTGGGCAGACTTCTGCGAGGAGTGATGAAAACCAGGGGCTCCCAGTTCGAGCTAACTGTTGTTGATACCAACACATTCGAATTATTGGGAGATTCCCCCCCTAGAAATACACAGGGCTGTGCCGGGACCAGGGCATCAGTTCAAATTAATTGTAACTTTGAATTAACTGAGTTTGAATTAATCAGCTTTTACTGTAATATTTGTTCACGATAACAGACCTGACACGACATGGAGCTTTTAAAGGGACTGTCTACCGTCATTCATCACTTTTATGTTTTGTATCGCAATAAAAAGCGTACCGTCTGAAGTGCCGAACCTTGCAGCGGTTTCTCTGGAAAGTGAGTAGAAATTTTTAAAACAGAATTTTACGATCTGCATTCGGTCCTCTTCCTTTGGTGGGATGAATGCCCACAACACTGGTTGGTGGAGGCGATGACGACTGTAGTGCCGGTGAAAGTCGCAAACTGAAACCGCGCGCTCTTTTTGCAGACTTCATCAGTTTTTGTTTAATAATAAAACAAATACCGTAGTGGTCGTTTAAGCACGCATATTGTCAGATGAAGTATTATTACCACGGTTTCTCCAGCTTTGTTCAGTCTGCCTGACAAACCACCGCGGTCTAGCGGAAAAGTTGGTCTGTTCCAGCAACACTGGTACGCCGGGGTTGTGAAACGAACTGTAGTGGTTCCACTCATGCCGACCGCGCTACTAAAATGAACATGAGGAGTGCTTCACAAAACAACAGAAGGTTCCTGCTGTCTTTCAGTTATGTTTAGGTGTTCTGTGTTGTATATGCGATATGAGAGCCAGCATGGACGCCCTGGTGAAGCGGAACGTGATGGCAAAATCTTCAATGTGGCACCTTGGTGCAGGCAGGCAGGCGAACGCGCCGCCGGCAGCGCCACCGAGCGCCTCTCCGAACGTGAGGAAAAAAGCAATAATTACTCTTTGGCGCAACCTAAAGCTGCCTCAAGTGCGTAAAATACAATTTCAAGTTACACGTGTTTGTTTTTAAGCAAAATGAGTCTACCAGCGAGGATTTCTTGTCCGACCAATAGATTGAACCACATCGCTGTTCGGTGACGCTAGCGGTCATTCTTTGTCGACTTTCGACGTCAAATTAAAATTATAATTCTTTTTTTGTGGAACAAAAGCATGCTCATTGCCGCCGATGTGATGAACGATCTTCTCATTTTCGCCACAATCAGAAAAATTTTTCCGAGTGGTAGACGGTCCCTTTAGGAGAGCATTAATTGAGTGCACTCAATAGGTGTAATCAGTTCATTAGAGTTGGCCAGTGTTTGTACATGTTTAATATTTGAATGTGTACTGAAAGCTATTTCCTTGGTATTGCTGTGAGCTATGTAGCCAGAAAAGGCTAGTTCTGCATGATACTCATGTTAAGAGTGAGGAAGACGGGAAGAAGTGAAGAATGAAAATGTGAATTCAGCTTCTGCAATTGTCCATCGTATGAGCAGTGTCTTTGACGACTATTAACCGTTGGCACCAAAAAAAATGGACTCATTTATTTATTTGTCAATGTAAAGCATAACAATTTTACGAGGGTTATTCAAAAAGTAACGGCTGTTTGGTCCCAAACAAATAAATATTCATTAGCAAAGGTTTTTATTGGCTTAGTTTAGCACAAACCTACTTCACTTTTCTACATAATCACCGTCAGCTTCTAAGCACTTTTTGTACCACCACACTAGTTTCTTTAGTCCCTCTACATAAAAGTTCGCTATCTGGGAATTGAGGCTGTTGACAGCGGCGGTCTTCAATTTCTTGCTGTCTTCAAACCGTTGTACCCTGAGCCACTGTTTCAAGCAAAAAGATAGGAAATAGTCAATTGGTGCTGGGTGGGACAGTAGGGTGGGTTATGAGTGTTCCTTAACAATACCTTGAATCGTCTCATTGGTTCTGGCTGTGGTGCACGGACGCATGTAGTCATGGAGGAGGATGATTCCAGACGAGAGTTTGCCACGTCGTCGATTTCTTATCATACATTTTTGCTTGGTGAGCGTTTCACTGTATATGTCAGCTGTAACTGTGGCCCACATTTTGTGAAATCAACCAAAAGAATGCCCTTTTCTTCCCTGAAAATGGTAGCCATCATTTTCTGACTGGAGTGAACAAATTCCTTGAATTTTTTCAGTTTTTGTGAAGGGGAGTGGAACCACTGCATTGATCGTTGTTTTGTTTCTGAAGTGGCATAGGATATCCAAGTATCGTCATATGTAACAATGTGTGAAAACAAAGCATATCTGTCTAGTCGGTAGCTGTCCAAAAATGCTCGTCCACTTGACATTCTTAGGTGTTTGGGTTGGTCGGTAAGAATTTTTGGTACCCAGCTTAAACAAATTGTGATATCCGAGCATTTCAGCTAAAATCGTGTAAATTGTAGTGAGGCCAACAAGGGGGAACTTCATCTGACATACCATTAACTGTTAGTCGTTAATCTAATTGCAATGCCCTGTCCACTTGAATAGTTTCATTTGTCTGGATGCTTGGCCTGCCGCTCTGCCCTTTGCCGTACACATTTGTGCAGCCATTTGTGAAGTCTCGACACCATTTTCTGACCCTTCTTTCACTCATCACTGTTGGTCCGTAAACTAGGCACAACTACCCATGAATTGGAGAAGCTGAAGATTCTTTTGCATGCAAAAATTGAATTACAGCGTGCAACCTCACAACAGACAGGAGCAACGATTTTCGCAAAAATTGTCATCTGCATTCCCCGACAAGCAGATGACTACTGCGCCAGAAGAATAACTTCAGTACTTTCACGGAAAATTAACAGATGGTGCTGTGCACATAAATCTTTACTCTGACGTGTAAATATTAAAAGGTTAGATAACTGCCCTTACTTTATGAATAACCCTCGTAAAAAGTTAATTATACAGATTGGACAAAAATGATTACTTACTGCCTATTTTTCCAACATTGCTACCGCGTCTTTCAGCACTTCCTAGCTGTCTTGTGTACTAATGTTCCATATGTCCCTGTTGTATGTGCATATGTCATGTGCAATGTATTGCGAGTGCTGTCCACTGGTGTATCGTTTCTTTTTGCAAATGAGTGCTTTTAGGAACACCCACAGGCATCCTCTATCTCATGTGTCAGCTGATCAACAGTGGGCGAGCAAGGGTAGCTCAATTCTGTAAACTTATCTTCCGTGACAACCTTCACAAGAATGTTCACTTGCTGAAATGTTGGATTCAGGCTAAGGCTTTCATTATTCGCCAACTGTTACTCAATTGAAGTGTTTATGTCAATGCAACCTCTTCGCCTCTTTGAAACATAAACCAAGTTTGCTTTTCAACAGAATCCCGTAAATGGTGTTTTCCCAGGATAGACGAGGTTATTACCACAGCTGGAAGTTGAACTAGTTGTCGGAATTAGTCGTAAAAATATCGGACGCGCAGGCACGAACGCAAGGATATTACGCACAATAACGAGAACGCGTTATGTGCAGGAATACCTAGCATAACAGTGTGGTTTCACTTTTTTTTTCAACGCGATGTGCCTCTCGCCAATGTTTTGTCAAAATTGCGGCTCAGGCTAATCTTACTGACACTGCATCTTTTGAGGGCAGTTTTAATGCTGTTTGTTTATTACAGCTCAAATCCTCAAACGCGCATGTGTAGTGAGAAAGACAACGGGCAGCACTGTACGTACGCAAGTACTGTGCATGGGTCGCCCAGCGTAAATATCGTTGTCTGACGCGTCGTTCCGCGTATTATGAATGGTATTCTGAACGAGCGAAGAGACAAAGTTGCTCAATTTCAGCAGGGAATTTTATTAAACAGATGGCTAATACTGTTTTTTGTGTGTATTGTTCAACTCTGCGACTGACAGTGCTTCTTGTTTACATGTATACTGCTACATTCACGATTGCCAATAAACAATGTAAGCTTACTTGCTTGGCGTGTTTTTTTTGCCAGTTCAGGCCTCGCGGTCACCTGGCGACTTAGCGGAAATATTTGTAGTAACATTAGGCTGCCGTGCGCGCGAATACTATCCCGCGACAGCGGTGAATAAACGCCCGCAACCTGCGGGCGCGCACCGCGACCACCCGCACCCGCCAGCAATGACGAGTCTCTCTTTCCTCACAGAATCCATCCGGGTATAGGCACCGGGCGCGGGGACTGGTGGCGCCTCTTTCGGTGGAAACGGAGAACTAATGGCATGTGGGCGCCGGAACGGACGCAGGCGCTTGCTGCAGGGGCGCGGGCTGGATGTTGCTTTCACTTCATTGTGCTCTCGTCGCTTGTGTCGTGCGCTGCCGAAATCTACGTGTGCTCGAAGACTGAAGATTACAATATCTTAATGGTCGGCGAAGGATCGAAAATAAATGGAAAACATAACAGGAACGGCGGCGTGCAAAACTACAACTGAAGTGCAATCGGCGAAGCATCCAGTAAAGACGAAAAGGGAATGGGAGACGTACGCTCTATTTTTTTAATGTTAGGGGACAATGTTAACATATAGACAGAATAACAAAGTATTAGGAAAAATTCGGCAGATCCCACGTATTGTGGGGACCGATTTTATGCGAATCAGTGAGTCTATGCTGCATTTTTTTTAGCTTTAAGTCAAGCGTAACGAGGTGGATCGACGTGTTTTTGTAGATGGGGTAGTGTGCACATAGTGTGCTTACTAAGCATGCCGACTACACTGACGTTTAACGGCTAACTTGTGGTCTGACGTAATATCAGCGCTCATGTTAGAGAACAGACGTCAGTGTTATTGAAACGAAGCGCACGCTACGGTGCGATTCACATTTCGTGCCGATGCTGTGAATATCATACGCGTAGCGTTGGTCAGAGTATTGTTCCGGGTTGAGCAACGCTTGAATATAGCTTGCAGAGTCATAGAAGCACATATGTAATGTTTATCTGACGGTTATAAAAGCGGAAGCCAACATTGAAATCAAAGGGGTACATAGTAGCACAAACTTAGAAAATAAAGCCGCGAGAAAACAAGTACGAGGGAGCGCCCGACCTTTCTGCTCCCTCCTACTTCTTTTCTCGTGTCTATTTTCTAAGTTTGCGCTACTTTGTACCCCTTTGATGTTAACCAACTCGCCCAACAAGAAGTCTTAATAAAACCAAGATTGGCGTTAAGCCGACGTAACGTCTGTTTCATATGAGTACACGAGTAATGTTTATTACCTTGTCATGAAATTAGATGGTCAGCACTGCAACCACAATTGACGTTGGTTGCACCGGCATTTTTCTTGCGCATAGGATCTTTTCAAAAGTGATTTCAAGTCCTGACTTGGCTCTGTGGTAGAATATTTGATATCCGCTCAGAGTACCTGGTTTCGACTCCTGCTGGGATCCGGATTTCTATTCTTTGCATACGTCGGATCCACGCGGCTGATGCCGTATTTTCTTGACGAGCACCCACTTAAATTATCAATGTCTGTTCTCGCCGTTCCTGGGTAGAAATAAACTGTGAATCACCTGTGCCTCATACCAGCATCCCGCGGCCCGTGGTATACGCCCGGTATGTGCCGCACGTGACTGGAAAGATTTTCGCGCTACTCATACCACCATACCACAACCAGACAGCCATGTTCGTCTTATTTTCGTACCCACCTATGCCAATTTTGGTTAATGTCAACTTAAGGAGGCGACCACGAGAACGCCCAGACGTAGACGACTAGGTAGAGAGATAGAGGCATTTATAGATAGAGATAAGAAATGCTTTGCGTTTAAAATAGAAATAGGAATGGGGATACCTAGATCTATAGCTCCACATCGTAGCTTATCGCATTGAACTTCGTCTGCGGGGTGCACTTGCAAAGCAATTTGCAGTCGTTCTCGCTTTTATATTCCGTGATGTCAAGCACATGGCCAGCTTCGTGCAAGCGGTGACCCTTCTCTAGAGCAAACGCATGAAAACGCGTACGCCGGTTGGTCAAGCCTTGAAAGCCGCAACGCAATGTAAATTACATCGCCATTAGTGCACGTGCGCTGTCAGTACTCGCCTTCCCGCCAGGAGCCCAACAGTGAGGAGCAGCGAGCTTGGCAGTTAAAATACAAAGATACTTATTTTACAACACTTTCGCCCATCGGGCCGGTGTCATTTGCAGTCCCGAAAGGGAGGAGGCATCGTGCCTCTGGTCCGCCTCCAAACGAAAGCAAACGCCTAAAAGCACAGCACCACGCAAGGAAGCCGAGTCGTTTGACGTTTCGGCGGTGCCACGGGGTGTGACGACATGAAAGGAACACGTACTATCCTTTCTTGATGACTTGGCGACCATTGAACGCTGCCACGACCGCTAACAACTGCGCGGGAGTCTCCCTGAAGCCCGACGACAGGCCCCGTTATCTGAACACATGTCCCACAGTCGAACGCTTCGTGCTTTGTTCAAAGAACAGTGTTGCTGCCGCTTCTCCTTGCCTTGGGCGACAGACAAAACAGCGTACAGCTTGCGATTCTCCAAAAAGAAACGCCGCCGCTACTCCTTGAATACGATGCCGAATGTAGCAAAGCCTTCTCCGCGTCGTCTGCTTCACATGCCAGTGCTTTCGCTGCCACCGCTAGGGGCGCTTTTCGGGAGGGGCGCCGCTGGCGCCGTACGACGGCCGCCCGGTGCCTATAATCCGGGTAACTTGGTTCTGGGGAGCTTTCGCCCCGCTTGCTCCTTGAAGATCTCCCTATGCCTGGGTACTGCCTAGGAACACGTGTCATCGTCTTTTTATCCCTAGGCGAGCTTGTTGCTCGTCGTTTGGGGGGTTGGCGCGCGCCCGCTGCGAAGTTTGTCTGGTTTGTTGATGCTGCTGGCGGACGGCGCCTCCATGGTCTGCCGCCTAGGCGTGTATGATCCCATGTAGCGCTGCCGTGCTGTCACTTACCGTCCGTGCTTGTTTTTGCTTCCGTCGAACGCTTCGAGAGCTTCCAAACACGGCACCTGATGCGTTTTCTTGCCATTATGTCGTACCGATTATCAGAGTAGGGCCGATGTATTGCACGTTTCAGCAAATTGGCATGAACGAAAGCACTTTGCGTGTCGTTGTGCCGGTGTCACACGGGCAATTTTTATTGCGCTCGATCTGAATCAGGTGCTGCTTCATGGTCACTTTTAATCGCGATCTGCGCATCGAGATCTGGCTCCCAGATCGCGATATTTGAATGACTTCTGCGCCAAACTCGACCAGGATTAGTTTGTACTGAGTAACAGCAATGATTGTAGATGGCGATCAAGAAATCCGGTCCGGGCCGCGACCCTGATTGCCATCAAAAGTGTTAGTGTTTCACCGGCAATAGCTATCCTGCCCGTGCTACAGTGGCTAGAATAGGGGAAGTGTAAAGACCGCGCCGCCTGCGCTGACGCTCTCCACCGATGCCTCGACCGGCGCTGTCCAGGTGGCGCTGGTTGTAGCTTACACGTCGCCAGTGGTGCCATACCTACGGATTTTTTCAGTAGATCTACTGACTTTCCTGGCTACCTACGGATCCCCGGATAAAAATAGATATCTACTGATTTTTGCGAAGTTCCTAGATTTCTCGTTTTTTCTTTTGTTTCAGCAGCGGCATCTGCATTCTCTCCCAACACCCTCTCACGCGCAGCCAGCGTCTGCCGAAACCTAAAAGATTGACAAAACCATTCAGTTGAGCGCACAAAGTGTGACGTACATGTCTCCCTCGTGCTCACCTGTTCAACTCCTTGAGCCTCTACCCCCTCCCCCCCCCCCCCCCCCCGCCCCCCCCACGTGTCTCCAGCCACCGATCTCACCGTCATTAGCGAGTGGGATACGCGTTCCCCGATGTTTTACCAAGGGGTGTGTCTGCGACTCCGCGGTACAAGTATAGTGTACTAGAATTTATTCTAGTACAGCATAGTACAATAAGTGCGTCGCCGGTACTGCAGTCGCAGGCTTTCTGCCCTCCAAGATATGGAGCTTTTAGCAAATCTCGGAGGCATGCATTCTCGGTCTCCATCACTGTGCAGTTGTGCTCTCTGCCTAAAGGTGATATGTCATATCATTGAATTAATTACTATTGCAGGCAAATAATTAAATTTATGTCATCAAAGTGCTGTTTTATTGGATCTACTGACTTTTCGGAAAATCTACGGATTTTTAGCTGGTCCGGCTACTGATTTTGTCTGAGAGCCATCTGGCATCACTGCACGTCGCTCGCTCGGCTCACTGCAGCGACGCTGCTATGTCAAGGCTGGTTTGTGGCGGATATGGTTTTGTTGATGCCGTGAATTTTTATGTGTCTCTACTACATTGCAGGGCGGGAGTGCCTCACATATGAATGAACTTCGCGGCAGATATTAAACACTATAACTTTATGCTACGACCGTACGCGTGCACAGTACCATAAGTGAAGCTTTACATCGATCGCAAATATTGCGGTTAGCTAACAGCTTCGCAATCGTTCCTTGGCGCTGAGTTATATAACAGATTAATTTTTTGGGGAGGATTGCCATTTCAAATATTTATAAGAAACATCAAGAAGCACGGCAAAATGCCACTATGACAGTGATAGCAACTGCCTTCATGTTTTTATACTTAACATTTGCATGAGGCAGTTTTTAAGGACTTAATTATTCTTGCGCGTATTTAAACTGGAAATATTTTTCGATTAACAACAGCACAGAAAATCAGAGAGCATTTTACTCTTCTCACAAACATGGAACACTTTTGTCAGCCTCGGGAGTGAAGAAACCAAGGTCCCCAAATTCATCAACCTTTCCGCTTCCCCGCTGAACACAAATGTTTTCTGCAAGTTTCATTTCGTCAATGATCAGTCCACCATGACTTTCGAAGTCTCCCATATTAGCAGTCTAGAAATGCCCAAGAGGACACATTTGTTAAAACCAAAGCACGTGTCGTACTTCATGAATGCTCTGAGGCATGTACGACTATAGGAAGCACAATAATTTTCTCCCTACGCACATGTTCATAACGTCGCGGGCTCTTCATGTGCATGATGACACACTCCAGCATCCACTCTGGGCTGCAGCGCATGCCATTGAGAGACTTGCGCCTTGCAGCTTCAAAACACTGCAATATAGCAGTCTTCTGTTTGGATGGGAGCTTGTCGATTTTGCTCAGGAGTGCAGCTTCTTCAGTTTCTTCATTCTATAGTTTCAGTTGTGCAATGGTCTGGTGGAGAGTCCTCACATTGTTTGTAAGACGGCGTACTGTTGCACTGGTCAGTTTGCCTGGTGCTTTCTTCTTTCGGTATCTCTGATTGATAAGGAGCTTCCTCAAGTACTTACAACTCATGCAGCGTCTTTTATCTTGACTTGAGGTACCTTTACACTTGTGATGGTAGAGCTTCCCATTCCAGACCTTCAAGTTCTTACCAGATGATGCAAAAGGAAACTCGCACAACAAGCTTGCCCCTGAACACACTGGCATGGCATCAACAGCCTCCAGAAGAGAGGTTGGTTCACATGGCCCATTCATAGAAATCTTCACACCACGCACAAACACTTCTTGTGTGATGGCATTTCCACTGGCACAAAATGAAATAAGTTGCTCTACTTGAAGAAGACTCATGTCCGAGCTAAGCGTGCACAAGCTGTAGGCGACATTTAACGGTTCCTCACCAAGTGCGTGCCTTCCCCATCGATTTCAAGGAAGTGGAACGTCTGTGTAATCGTAAACGGGCGCACTTGGAAGGTCGGGTGGCTCTGATTAATTCTGCGGCTCCCTGTCGTCGTCCTTTCGACGTCTTTTCTGAGGAATCAGAAGCAGCGGGCATGATCTCTCCTTTGGGTTTCTTTCTTTTCTTTTTTTTTTTTTTTTGCGCCACAAGTTTGAAGAGGTACAAAGGCGCATTTGGGAAGATCATTGAAACTACATGCGGCAAATGTAGAGGCCTAGCTCTGTCCAAACGCACTACCTCACAGTTAATAACGTGCTCGAAGTGGAGCTCGCAGTGGACTTCAGAAAATGAAAGCTTCTGCTTGCTCGATTTGTACCCAGTCGCGCATCTGGGCTTAAAACAGTGGCTCTGACGCCTGCTCACGGCGCGCACTCCGAGAAGACATCACACAAACACGACGAGGCTGTCCGACCAGCAAATGCAGCACGAAAGAACAGCGTAAACAGGCAAAAGAAGCACGTTCGACCGGAGAGTAGCAGCGTTGAACAGCGTGCTCAGCCTGAGAGCCTGACGTGTATACGACAGCGCACGCCACCTAGCGGAAACATCGGAAGGCGGCGTCACTCCCTCCCATAGGAGCCGCTTGGCGGTCATCACACTTCTAGTATTCTAGCCACTGTACCCGTGCCTGTGATTGAGTTTCAAACACGGAGTAAGAATAGACAGGAGGGGAAACTCGGCGGCATTTCGCGCCGCGATAGTGTCACCCCGAAGAGCGGCGGCGGACGTCGTGGCAGCGCCACCTACAGGACCGCGGCCGAACTGTCGCGTCGGAGCGGCAGACGCGGGGAGCGTCGAGCCCTCTCTTGTCGTCTGCTTGCACGCCGCTGCTTGGTGGTTGAGCGCTACCCTTGCACATCATGGAACTGTCAACAATCGATAGAGCGGATCGTTTTAATTTATTCACCAATCCGTGCGCGCTTTCCGTACGCTTTTAGTTTTCTTCAATTTATTCACCTTCGCATGCTAGGGCGAAAGTTTTATTTGTGGGAAACTGACGTGCTATATTCGCTCATAATGAAACAAATGGCATGGAGCCTGCCTGCAGAAGCGAGATTAACGGGGGTTGATGCATATTGCCTGCTCACCATTTCGCTGGGGAAATGCTTTTCGCAGGCGTAGTCGCATGCTGTGAGATCGCGATCCACCCGGTCTATAGCTCTCGCCCATTCCTGCAAGCGTTCAGGGTCAGCTGGAGCTCTGAAGGTGCGAACGTTTTCTGCGCAAGACATATCCACTGGTGCAGTTCGGTACAAACATCGTCGCCCCATGTCGACTATCAGCGACCTCTTACACAGTCAACATACATTGCGAATCAGCAGCGCAGGAACTGTCGAACTTACGACGTGTTGATACTCGAGGCCAACACTGACGTTGTTCCGTCTGTTCACGTCTGCCCAAACGTGATTCAATTTTCTATCCCCGCACACCAGTTCTGTATTTTTTATGGCGCATGTTAATAAACTAGAACAAACTGTCGTCTTTCGTGATGTCGAAAAACTTACCAAATACCAAGCCACACAATCCGCGGTTTTCTATACGTGCCTGCTACGATTTCAAATCGTCTGCTTTCTGAAGTGTGCCAGTTTGTTCGTTTCATTGTCGCCTTAAAAGCATGTGATACAGAATATGAAGAGTAAAAAAGATTGACACTGAGATGCTTTGCTCGAGCTTTATTCTCTTAGCGCGGAATTTTGTGACAAGAACCTATTTTTTTGGCGGTGCATGGCAACGTAGCGCAAACGTTCAGTGGAAGATGTAGCAGACGACGCCCGGGCGCCGTCGGAGCGCACGCGCTCGCTCTCTCCGACCGCGGCGGAAAACGAATAGTTCCGCGCGTCGCCGCGAGGATCGCTGCGCGCACGTTCGCCAACCTCCTCTCCCAGGGTGACATTATCGCGGCGCTCGCTCGCGCTGGCGCCGGTCCGGAGTTTCCCCTCCTGTCTTTCTTGCTCCGTGGTTTCAAAATAGTTATGCTAAAGACCTAGGGCACGTGCAATCAAAGTAATGAAAGTATCCATGCTTCTATTAAAAAAAGAACTGAGCAGGCTCCTTAGATGCCAGCTGGTAACCTAAAATAATTGCAACTGCTGGTTACGCCACATTGCTAGCGTGTGGACATACCGTGACAAGGATACGTCTACATGGTGAAGAGATAAAGACAAGCGAAATGTTCTGAGACAAAGCGAGACTGTTTTCATTCATGTTGTAGGACGTGTTTATCGGTGATCTGAATGCACCTGCAACTTTGTTTCTACTGTTCGTGGTTAGAGGTGCACCTTTACCGACCACGAACTGCAGAAACAGTTACAGGTGCATTCTCATGACTAATAAAAAGCTTGTCTAAGGACAAGCTTTCCTTTGGTCATGAGACTTTAAAACTGGCCCAACGCAAAATGTGCTAACTTAAATGCACCATCATTAGATTAGATGATGCATTTAACTTCAAGATGGGTGATGCACCTCCAAAGACATGGGATACTTCATCTGGTTCAGTTCAGCCCAATAACTTTCATCATTCCACGAATGCACCACTGCAATCACTACTGCACTTTTTTCCACCTACAACTGCCATCCGCAAGTCTGGAGCAGATGCGCAGAACCAATAACATTTGTAGCTGCAAATGCTTGCTCCTTTGTTGTCTCGAAATTTTTTTCCCCGAGTGTTTTTTTGTTGTGTTTCTCTTGTACTCACTATCACACCAACTGATGGGAATGTCACTTGTGTTGTTCAATTTGTTTCTTAATTGACAACCTGTGACTTTTGACTACAGTGTTGCTTCGTCTTTTGACCTTCTCGTTTGTGATGTTCCGTCGCAAGAGTGTGCCTGCCTGTCTCTTGCCGATTCCGCATATGCTCACTTAATAGTTCACATACTGACACACATGAATGGTTTACCTTGCACTTTCAGAATTTTTTTTTTTTTGCGAATTCACATAACTTGAAAAATTAGTGGTTCTCAAAAAGCAGCTACCCACTTACCAACAAAGCCACATCTATCTGTACCCTCTTAACAAGGAAGCATAACATTACAGTTCATAAGGCAAAGACAACTGTTAAGGGAGTGTGGGATTTCTTTCTTACCATGTCTCCTTCCTTGTTAGCTTCTCTTGTCAAAGATGGCTGCATATTAGCTGTGCCCACGGTATCTCTGCTTATTGGTTTATTCATGGAAGTTTATTTTGTGCCACTGAGAGCTGTTTTCACTGAATTTAATCCATTTTAAGACAGCTGCTAATAGTTTCCTGTGATGGCCAGCCAGAATAACAAGCAGGGAACCATGCAGGACCAGTGGTTCTTTTTAATTTGACCCTGCCATCAGCTTCTACAGCTTTTAGGAACCTGAAGTGGCGATTGCAACGATGATTTGAGTGCACAAGGATCATCATTTGTTTTTCATTGCCAGCACGTGAAGGTAGGATGTAGTATACGATGTCAAACACAGGGTGGTATGCATTCAGAGGTCTGATACGGGTCTCACTACAGAATGTTTAACCCTTTGAGGTGTAAAGCACGAGTATGCAGTAAGCGTTTCATCTTTGTCGTCTCTGTGTACCCAGTCCTCTCTGTGTACCCAGTGCTGCACCATCTTAACAAAAAATTTTGACAGCTGTTCAGCTGTATGTTTTAAAACATAACTGGCAAGCAATTTTTCATCGACAATGGGAAGGATATAATTACAGAGCATGTGCAGAAGTACAAAAACTTGGAGGTCGCTTGAGCTTCGCCTTCAAGAGCAGAAAGCGGTAGCATAACTGGCCCTCGCGCACATCGCCTTCTCAATTGCTAGCATGCTTCGGTTCTCGTTGCATACCTCAACCATGCCGTAAGGAAACGAACGACTGTGCGCGTAACATTGGCTGTTTCATAGTATCCTTGAATGCATAGAGTTTCTCACAATAATACCTAGAGGGAAATCTGGCGCCACCGTCTATGCGATTTTCTTAAGGGGCGCCGTTGGAGCGCTGGGAATGACGGTATATGTGTCTGCGAGGCTTGTGTTGGCTGGTGTTGAGCGAGGCTTCGGCTCAAAAGCGGATACGACTGTGCAAATAAAGCGTCTCTAAAACAGCATCTTTATAAGCGGATCTCGTTCACGCGTATTATATTCTAAAATGAAAGTCGACTCACCTTTACGGCATAACCAAACGGCGAAAGAAAGAAACAGACGACAAACACTGGCTGAGTGAACGCTGGCTTTGTCGTCTGCCTGCCAAGTTTAGCGGCCGTTCGTTACTTTTTACGCTTCGTAAAATTTTACATTGACGCAGAAGTTTTCAAAGTTAAATAAAACTCGTTTCTGTGCAATGATAAAAAAAGAAATAGCTGTTACACGCTCCTTCAGTAAGAAATCAGCAAGGAAGCGTTGAAGCCAGACGCGTCTTCGAGTTGTCCGGGCTCTACGTGAACGATACAAAGCCGAGTCAAGTTCGAAGCTCACATATCCCATCATTCCCATGCGTCCAACAGTTCGCAGCGCCAGTTTTCCCTCTAGGTAAGTGTAGGAAACTCTATGCTTGAATGCCTACTGCAAGCAAAGTTTATAAGTGCCCACTACACCATATTATTGAATCAATGAAGGGCCCACTACGGCATCTGTAGGGCAACACACGAACCTACACAGCTGTTCACTTTGTTGATGCTTCTACTGTTGATGATGACTAAATATGTCTCAACACTTTGTATTGGGTGGGCCTTTAAAACACCCACTCGTTGCTCAATTCACATGTTTTGACGCCTGGTGCGATTCCACACTTCTGCCACACAATATTACATGCATTAAGGAGACTCCTTCCACTACATCACATTCATATAGCTTTTACAGCGAAAGCTGTTATGAGTCACTACAAGGGTGCCGTAGTTGTCCGCCGCCGCTGCCGTTGGTGCGCGTAACCGCTATCGCACGAAATAAGAGAAAAAACGAAATGAGAAAAAAATATCCAGGATGGAACTGGGTTCAAACCTGGGTCCGCTCTGTGTCAGCCCAGTATTCTACCACAGAGCCATGCCGGTGCTCGAAACTACTGCACATAAAAACCCTATACAAGCATTATGTCGCCGCCTCCGTGCAGCAGGCCTCAGGCCTGGCCGACCACCCGACCTTGACAGCTGGATTCGTGGACCTCACCACTGCTCATTACTTGACTTTATACACGAAACAAATTTGCATGTGTATTTTTGAATCAAAAAATTATTATTAAGGGCAGACTTTCGAAAAAAAAAAGCGTTATGTCGGGAAGGAACCATGCTAACATACACAATATAACGTGGTAGAAGAGTAAAATCACAACCAGGCGTCACCGAATGTGAATTGTGTAACCAGGCGTCGCAAAATATGAATTCCATTGCGAGTGGGTCGTTGAATGCTTCCAACCCATTACAAAGGGCTCAGCCATAATTCTTCATTGTCATCAGCCACCGAATCAATTAATAGAGTAGTGGGTACCTTGCAAGCGTACTTGTATTAGTAGCCCCAAGAGAGTTTGCAACGGGTTTTATTAGAAATGCCGCTGTTTCAGCTTTTGCTGTGACTGTGCTGCGCTTTTCGCGCAGGCCTGGCATTTTTTCCCAGAGCAGCTTCAAGAAATGCCGTGGCTCTGTGGTAGAACACCTGCCTGCCACGCAGACAGACTGGGTTTGATCCTCACTTGGACCGGAAGATTTTTATTATTTATTTTATTTGCATCTTTCTTGATTTTTTGGTCTGGGACAAGATAACGATTTTTTACTCTCAACGAACGACGCCCACACTGGAATTTCTGGGAAAGGAGCTCTTTAAAACTATTGCATTGAAACATCAATCAAAAATACAAAATCGGACACGGTGTCGCTGGCAAAGTACTGCAGAGAAGCACCCTTTCGGTGCAAGGAACGAGGTTAGAAGACACAAAGGTTGCCTCGGTGCTACCCTAACTCAAGGGAGCACCAAGCAAGGCCTCAGTGAGGGCACCTTGGTAAGGAGCGTTACAGAATACACGATAAGGCGTCCTCAAGCAGATATGGCCTTCTCACTAATGTAAGGAGTATGTGAGAGTACGGGCATTATTTCAACATTGAAGGCTTGCTAACGTGAAACACTGAATCAGTTTTAATTGAGAAAGTAATCTAGGATCTTAATCTCCTTGATTTCATGGCAATATGTTGAGAGGGAAGAACAGCACAAGTTTTTTTTTTTAATTTGCACCCAAGAATACCATTTCTTCAGTGCTCCCAAAACCATGTGCCAGCAGCTCATAAATTTTGTTGTAGTGGCATAACAGCTGATACACTGCATGTAAATTCGTTTCCTGAAATTTTAGCCTTCATTAAAATACAGGCTACAGGCAATTACAAGCACTTTTTAACAGAAGATGAACTTCAAAGGCCCAGAAGCAAGGCCATACTCTCCAATTATTTTGGTAAATGTTCTGTGGGAATTGAGGCACACCTAAAAGATTCGTGTTGACTTAAGATCGAAGTGTCCGCCAGTAAGTGCTTTGAACTAGCATGGGATCCATAAGCAAACCCACAATCAACATAGCAACAATGGGTTTACCATATTCAAATTATCTGAGAAATGAATGTCACTGGGAAATAGTAATAAAAATACAGTGCATTTATTGTTTGACATATGTTGAACGGTCAGGGTATTTCAGAGTTTACTATAACTACAGAATAACTATTACCATGCGAGTTCATGTATAATTTCTGATAGCCAGCACACTTTGAATAATGTTTAGCTCAGCTTCTGCCACATGCAAGTGGGCATTGCATTAACAGATATAAAAGCAATCACCTATACTACTTGTACAACAAATAGAAAAGAAGTGCCTTTAGTGCCCTCATTACTACACAAAATGCACAGAGCGCAGTCACTGCCTGTGAAAAGTACATTTACAAGAATGAGAAACAAGTTGCTTTTTCGAGCAAGTAATTCTTATTACACTAGGCACATATTATCTGGTTGCTTGAAGTTTTTGATGAAGTTTAAGGGTAAGCAAGACTCTAGAAAGAATACACCAGGTCATCAACATGCTGCATGTGCACGTCTGCTGTTCATCGTGCAGGATTTATCGCAGAACATAACAGGTTCACTCTCGCTGGCCTCTCATTGGTGAGCTGTGGCTTGTCACTTTTCCACACAGTGTAGCAACTGAAATTTGTCAATGAAGGACAATTAGTGAAGTCACTCCCACTGTTTTGTGTTTGTAAACTGTACATGGCACTGAATTGTGTCATGATGTAGGCTGTGTAATGCCAATCACTGTTTAAGCATGCTTGCAGAGCAGAATGCACAAATAATTAAGGATCTAAGAGGTGTTTTAAGCCAAATACACTAAAATACATTTTAGTTACACAGTGAAGCTTATGCAATGAATTGTGTTAAAACACAAGCTCAAAATGTCACTACAGTTGGCGGCAACTTTTTGATGCCATGGTTGTGCACTAAGAGACCTGTCCCACGCATACGGAATAAGTTTGTTGACAATAATGCTACAGTGAAACCTCGGTGATACGAATCTAGCGGGATAAGGAAAAATATTCGTATCATCCGAAATTCGTATCACCAGAAAACATGGAAAATCAGTATGTAACAAAAGAAAGCTGGCGTACATTTTTACTTAATGTTTCTCAGGGTCGCAGCAATATCGTGAACAGTTCTGAATGATTGCCAGTAATGTTTCTAGACGTCAAAGGTCATACTTGTACTAGTAAACATACGGCGCATTCGCGGAACCAGATGCGTTGCGACCTGAGACAGTTAGCAGCCCCTTCCTAATCTTAGTACGCTTTTCCGCATGACACCAAGGTACTTCGGTGATAGTGACCCAAGGAGTGCTTTGCAAACGATAGATGAAGGAGAGAACATTTTAGAACCACTGTCCTTCGTTGTTATCTTTTGTTCGCGGTGGTGCGGGGGGATGTTATTTGGGAGCTTTACAGCCCTGCCCGCAATATCGGGAGGTTTGCTGAAAATTTGAGCATCCCGTGCAAATCGGAGGGCTGGCAGGTGTGCGCGTGCCCAACAGTCGTGCATGCTGACGTTGCGAGGCCTAACTCCTTCTCTAAGACCGTCTCCTTCCTCTTTCAGTCCTCGTCCGCCTTCATAGGGTGTCTGATTGCGAGGACATTGCAGGCAGGTGTGAACACAGTACAACATCGCTGGCTCGAGCACAGCAGCACACGTCGACGTGTCGGGAGTTTTAAAATAAAAAAAGTGACGCCAACGGCATGAAGGCACATTAGGGCCTCCAAGATTCGCGCGAACAATCTCGAAGGATACCACGCGCTGCTTATGGCCGATCCTGACAAACTGTCAGCGTGGTGCGAGTGTTCACGCTTGGGTATTCCACAGCCGCGCGTGATTGACATGTCTTTTGTGGCAGCGCAGGCAGCACCTGTTCGAACCTGCACGGTACCGTAAGTTCGTATCAAACGTCGCAAGGGCCAAAAACGGTTCGCAACAACCGTACTCCATTACAATGGAGGCTAATAGGCCTAGGCCGGGACCACAACAGAATTCGTATCACCCCGAAATTCGTATGAGCCGTGATCGTAACGCCGAGGTTCCACTGTATAAGCATTCTTTTTCTGATGTATGTGGCAAAGCAACCCAAACTGACATCAAAAAGTTTTACTGCATGGGACATACATGGCTTCGCATACCCAGTAACACAAGTCTGCAGGAAGTGAACTGACAGCCCATATGGAACTACATAGAGGCTTTTTTTTTTTTTTTTTATTAAATACAGATTTTTTAATAAGAATGCTATGACTGTCAGGCCTCTGTCATCTTTGCAAATGAACTGTTTATCGAGGTGGGAAAGCTTTCCTCCAGCAAAAGTTACATTCAAATGAGCAGTTGTCAAAAACTCAATAATTTTTAATTATTAATTTGAGGGCAGCTGTTTATATGGAAAGGTTGAAGGACATGACAATTTACGCAAACCCATTTTTTAAATTCCTGAAAGACATTATGTAATTTGAGACATTAATCATAAAAATTGAGAGCCCCGATCCAGGCAATATCGTAACTGAGAGCTCCGGGCGTGCAGGAAATGCGCCAACTTTGTTATGTCGGAACGGAAGCTCACATGATGAAGTTAGAAAAAATGAAGCGTCGCAACAGAATCAGGTCAGGAAAAAATGGGGAGCCGTCCTAAATACCAAATTGGATTGTTTCTTGCACTAAGTGCTGATCTGTTATGAATGGCAAAGAACTCTTTTGCTTGTTTGTGAGAAGTACCACCACAGTGGCTGCCACCTAGTTTTAGGCGGCACGGTGAAAGAAAAGGCAGAAACTGCGGTATTCTTGAGTACATCAGAAAAGAAATGAATAAGCACTACACACTGAACTCTATAAATAAGCAGCACAGTTGGGTAATATGGACAACAACCAGATTCTGCTGCGACGCGCCTTTTTCAAAGTTCATCACGTGAGCTTCCGGTCCGACGTGACAGGAATGGCACATTTCCTGCACGCTCAGTTTCAATATCGACTGGATCGGGGCCCTCAATTTCAATGATTAATATCTGAAATTATTAGGCTTGTGCGAACAGTGAATTTTAGGTTCAAGCGAATTCAAACGAACAGTGATTTTGTTCGAACAATTTCGAATCGAATTCGAATAGTATATATTGCATATTATAGAGAAAAATGAACATATTTGTCATGACTCAACTAACCTGCACAATATTTAAAAAAAAACTGAAACAGGGCCTGTGCAAAATTCCATTCTTTTTGGTTCAAAGGAAGTGGAAATAACTTTGAATAGTAGCAGTATTTGACTTTTGGTAGAATGCAAGTGATAACTGTAAAATGCTACGTTCTTAAAATTGACTATACTTAGTGCATATAAGCCATTATAACAAGCTTTTAAGCTTAAAAAACGATGAATCGATCTGAGGGCAATGTGTCCATTTAACCTTTAAGTGAGGCTTCACGGCAGAGCGGATTTCCCCTGGATAAGTGTTTTCACGGCTTCGCACCCGTCCACTGCAGTGAAACCACCTTTACAGGGTATTACACGCGGACTACTAGTATGCACCTGGATAAGTGTTTTCACGGCTTAGCACCCGTCCACTGCAGTGAAACCACCTTTACAGGGTGTTACACGCGGACTACTAGTATGCACCTGGATAGGTGTTTTCATTGCTTAGCACCCCTGCACTGCAGTGAAACCACCTTAGCAGGGGGTTACATGCGGACTAATATAGTACACTTATCCATTCATTTCGAATACTTCGAAATTTCCAATAATTTAAATTCGAACCGAAACAATACTGTAACGTAATACTTCGAATACTGTAATAGCCTAGAAACTACGCGCGTTCTGGGGGATTTTTAAAAACTAAGTATGCCAAAAATTATGTCCTACAACTTGTCAATTTAAACAAGTGTCTACTACCACTGCAGTTGAAGAGATCTAAAAATAGTCCAACATCTTAGAAAATAATTGTATTAACACCGAGCAACCTAAAACAGCCCCGCAACATTTCTTGAATGTGGTCATAAAATGCTGCTTATTGGTAGTTGAGGCAAATATGAGCTAAATATCATTATGCAACAGTGAATTTACAATTGCGTTTTAAAGTCAGCAAGAATTTTCTCAATCCTCTCTCAGCCAATTATGCTATCGAATCGCCTTACTGCATCATAAGCTCACAGATATGGCCATTGGCTGATATGAGCGTTCCTGTGCTCCATAGTTGCTATAGCCACCATAGGGTGCTGCCACGTAGCCATGCCACACTCTGCAGTGCTAGAAGATGGCCTGACTCACCCAAACGAACAAGTTGTTGATATCACAAATACAACACGTACGTAATAGGCAATGTCTTGCTCTTTGCTAATGTTCTATAGCTCTTTTGCAAAAGGGTGGTGTTTAATGTCAATGTCCAGACACATGCTAAGCTACACACCAAACAATAGAATCGCACCTCGTATAAATTATACGAGAAGCCATCAATACGAACTATATAGTGTCACATGCGACTATGAATAATGCAAGGCATGAGACGCGTGACGCACTTCCTTGGAATACGGAGAACAGCCAGTCATAAGACACTGTAAAGTGTAGAAGAAAGAGACAGCAATCGTTCCTGGGCTGGCTGTTCTAATATCTGACTTCGTTGTTCTCTTCCTCATGCGCGCCCAGTGAATGCTCGAGCCCCGGTGGTGCTCTTTGTCATTACACTCGGCCCCCGACTGCGAGTGTCGTGGGCTGCCGACACGGTCTCCGGTGGGCGGCATTGTCTATTCCAGAGTGGCCAGGTTCAGCCACGCTGAGAGTCCACCCGGAAATTTTCCAAAGGAGGTTCCAGTGGCCGACACTGGCTATGTCGTAGCAGTTGTAGGTTTGGGACACACTGCGGTCTGGCTTGGAGTATTGACGTTGATGGCTCTGTATGATTGCGCTGTCTGCGTTCTTGCGGCCACATGTTCGATCTGCTCACATGACGATTGCTGTCACATGGCTGATCAAAATTGTTCTCTCTCATGGTTTCATCTTGAATACGCACATACTTGCTGATCGAAGGATGCGAACTGGTGCGGACGTGTATGCGACTTGCGTCATGGGTGTCCAAAGACTGCTTGCTCCTCCGATCATGTCGACGCCTGGCTGATCAGCGACGGATCTCATGGAGAAAACCACTGCGTTGGGATCTACGTGGCCCTCAGGCAACACACTGGCAGTCCAAATGGAGTGCTTCTTGTCATGCGTGGGCTCACACGCCATTGGGTAGGGCTGGTGGACATCAGCTTCTTTTGGCTTGGATGTATTGGTAGGGTCAGCCATGCTTGGGTCCCTGCATGATGAAACGGACTAACCTTCGAAAATTGAGGGATCATTTGTCACTTTGATTTCTTTAAGCGGTATGTCTCTTTGCAGTAGGTAAGCATCTGCACGTTCAGCCAATGACTGACTTGCAAGCAGAGAACTAGGCTTTGATGCGACAAGGACCTATTTTTCAGAATTCTGTGATAGGTCAGGCTTCCGGAGTGGCTGCTTGTGAAGTGAGGGCCTCTCCTCTGACTGTCGGTGGTGGAAAGAGGTCGCCCTAACGTGCTCATGCGATGGCGAGGCTTGTGATCGCTTCTCCATTGGCTGCAAATGAGATATCATCTTGGCGTATATCAGAGATGGTATGGTGTTGGCTACAGAAGCCGAGTCCGAGACCTGAAGTGGTGAGCCTGATCTCAGCGGTGTGTTCGCCTCAGGACAGGTTGTGACACCGTGTGAAGGTGAGCTGCAATTCCCAGTGGCAGCGTCGAGGTGATGCCTCTCCAGAGCTCCATTCTCGGGAACACTCAGGTTGGACTTGGCGGTGGTCGTGGGGTGAAAGTGCTTCCGTCCGAAAGCAGCTATCAGCCTCATGCTCCACTCCGTCCAGGACTGCTGACTTGTGCCTTCGTGCCAATGACACGTCGCGGCACCATTACGAAGGCGGTCAATTGCCACGCATCATTTCTGTTAGTCCGTCCACACCTCACAAACTCCGAAGGCGTCGATGGTGGCCACCCACTTGTCGGCATCGTTCTGAAATCTGTTGAATTCCGGTAGTTCAAAGGCAGCCAGTGATGGTGATACAGCAGGCGAAACTCCGGAGAATGACGACGCCATGCAGCTGAGTTGGTATGAGAGAGCCGCGAGGGTGTACTCGAGCTCTCTGTGGCTCTCGGGTGAGCTCTCTTCATGGTCTTGCGAGGCAGCTCTGGTCAATGCGGCATCGGTCGAGCACAGTGCTGGCAAGGCCACAGGAAACAGCGCAGAGGTCGACACTGTCAAGGCGTTGACCGCAACGCGGAGTTGCGTGATGGCGCGGGAAAGCTCGGTGGTGCTTTCGGCTTCGTTGTTCACTTCCTCACGCTAGCCCAGTGAACGCTGGAGCCCCGGTGGTGCTCTTTGTCATTAAAAAGGCTACTTACTGCACATGCAGCAAGACCAGCTCGGCTTGATTACACAGGTGCCATGATGATATCAGGAGAACCAGACGAGTGGCTTGTTGGGCGAGTTGGTTAAGCATCATAATAGAAAAGCGCAAAAAACAGGGACGAAGAAAGAACCACACACATAACTATGTGACAGTTATGTGTATCCCTTTGATAGGTGCAATGTTCATTAGTGCACAGATTGTTCGTTTCCCATAAACAGCAATATTAAAACATGGTGCACATATATAGGATTAAATATAAAACATTCTACTTATAATTGGTGCCACATGACTCATTAGTATTCTGAGAAGTCAAGATCTCGTAATAATAATATCTGGGGTTTAACGTCCCAAAACCACTATATGATTATGAGAGACGCCGTAGTGGAGGGCTCCGGAAATTTTGACCATCTGGTGTTCTTTAACGTGCACTGACATCGCACAGTACACGGGCCTCTACCATTTCGCCTCCATCGAAATGCGACCGCCGCGGCCGGGATCGAACCCGCGACCTTCGGGTCAGCAGCCGAGCACCGTAGCCACTGTTCCACCGAGGCGGACAAGTCAAGATCTCAGAAACATCAATAACGTAATGTGAAAAGCCAAACGGTACACGTCACAACATGTACCAATATTTGTTTTTGCAGATTGCGGTCGCACTAGTTTATCAATAACGTGCACATTTGCAGTTGGCTACCGCCGAACATTTATTTTCTACAGAAAATATTTGCGCTTCGTCTGTGCAGTTTCACCCCTGCATCTTTTCTACTTTGCAACGCCGCTCTTCAGTATTTGATGAGCTTTTCCCGTCAAAAAGAAAGAAAACAGGAGTTACAAACATTCCTGCATTCTTTTATAAACTCGGCATTTACTATTTTTTGGTGCGAAAAACGTGACCTCCGTACGACGGACCAGCGCGGGTTCTGTCCAGCCATTCAATTTTGGTGTCACCGCTGCTTCTTGGTGGACGTTGCAAGCGCCATCAAAGGGGTAAAAAAAAAGCAACATAAGTACGCGCGCTAAATGTTTAGTTCACCCGCACATTTTCATGTTCTTAGCAGGGCTTAAAGTCAGGGGGGGCCCAGGGGGGGCCCGGCCCTCCTTCCATTTTTAAGGTGGGGCTCGGGCCCCCCCTTGGCACATCAACTGTTACTGTTGCACCCTTTGAAAAGCGCTGATGTTGATGTATATATGTATGTCGCGCCCCCGTGAGGGCCCCCCCCTCCAATGATGGGAGACTTTAAGCCCTGGTTCTTAGTGACCAAGCAAGGGCTTCCCACTTCGAGCTCGATTTACTTTCGTGACGCTAGTTATGCTCGGTGTACGTAAACGGAAGAAGAGTTCCTCGAGAATTCTGCAACACTGGTCCCAATATAGCCACAACTCCAGCTTTGTGCTAGCATAAGCTTTTTTTACACGACGTCCGCTGAACGACGCCGTCAATGTTGAACTACAAACTTGATTTGCACTTCTATCAGTAACTGTTCAGAAAATAAGGCGAAAAAAAAAGCGCCTACCTTCATGCTAGACTTAGCACACCAACACATCAAGGTCCTTCCAGGAGCACAAAGAAGGGTGCTCGGGGGCGTTCCAATATTATTTGCGGCGAGTTTCACTGCTTCAATTGGTAATTCTATCATAAATTGACACTTTCGGCATTTCCGTCAGTTTCTGTCTCTATGTAAGCGGCCATTTTTGTTTAGACTACTTTGGATATGGATCGGCTTGGCTATGAATGTGCGCGCTCCTTGCCGAAGCCACCGCAACAAGAAAAAGTTATAAATGCTGCTTCAGAGAAGGTGGTTTGCTTTAGTGCACTCGCAAAACATAAATTCAGTTCTTTATTGATCAAAATGGCACACTGAGCTCACACACGCGCACCCGACTCGGGGCAGGTGGAAACCAAAAAAATACACACACTGGGCGCGAACTTTGAACTGATCTTTATTTGCAGGATCACGACACACGCATACCCTTCATTTGGCTGTAATACATCACATGTTCAGTGCATCCTGATAACGACATCCGCGACAATGTGGGGGCGCATGTGATTAGCAGTCATGCCATGCGCACAAACTTTTCAGCGTATTCGGGTTTTTTTTTAGATTTAGATTTACTGCACAGGCGAGGGTCCTTTGATCTTGACCACTAAAAATGGTTTCATTATGACGATCCATGAAGGGCCAATGATAGACTCATTGTTATTCCCCAATTGAAAGAGTGTTGTAACACAGTATGCAGAAACGGCACATACTGCGTTTTGACACCAGAACACAGCATTTTACAAAAATTGAACGCAAATCAGGCTGCAGAAAAGCTCTCATAATTTATTAACGGCGCCATGAGGCTTGTCAGATTTTGCAAAACTTTCCGTTTATAGTATTTATTCAATGCACAAAACAATTGGTAGCAAATATTACATAAGTACATGCCTAAACACAATGTCATGATCAAAGGAGGAAACATGAGCAGCAAACAAACCACTTGCATCACGATGGCAAACTAAGAATACAAATTGTGGAACCACACTAATACGATTTCTAGGACAACAGACAGGTGCCGCATATATTTACAACATCCCAGAGGGGATTATAGCAGCACCCATGGTGTCTTCGCTGAAAAGAGTTGTCAACGCGGTGCTCATGTGAACGTTTGTGGGCGCACATAGCCAGCTGTGGTTACATGTAAACCACTCTAGGTCCCTCTGCCGAAACTGCAAATGGGTGGTATAAAAACATCTCTAAATAATTAACAGTCACGCACTAGAGCAGACAAGTATCCAGCCGCGATGGGTCGTTAGCTACCCATTGCAACAGAAAAAACAAAGATGCAATATTTTTGTGTCAGTGCTCCTTTAACATCTCGCTGTGATTTCCCCTTTTGAGGTATGCAATGTGGTCCTTTATATCAGCTAAGTTTGCCTGTTATCATCAGAGTTTATGCCACATATTTCAGCACTGGCAGGATACAAAGGCTGTACACTTTCTGTTTTAGGGCGAGCAGTAAATTACCTGCGAGGATTTAGGAACGTCTCCTTTACGCACTCCAGCTTACTCTTCACGTAATTTCTTTAAGATTACCATTGTAAAATTTTTGAATAAAACCAATTGTGAGCTGATAGGTCTGTAATGCAATTCTCCAAGTCTTTTCAATCTCCCTGCTTGTGTATTACTATAACATTGATGCTTTTCAAAGTAGGCGTCACATATGAGGTCTTATCACACAGTGTATAGAGCGTCACAAGTTTCTTAAGTATAATGTCCCCTCTACCTTTGATCAAATTGATCACTATGCAGTCGTATCCAGCCGCTTTTCCATGACGCACCTTGTGTGGCCTTTCTAACCTCAGTGATAGTTACACATAGAACTTTACTGTACTGTTCTACTTTAATTTCATTTGGGAATGAATGACTTGTATCTGAAATGGACAGTTCAGAGTGTAAGTCTGCTGTCACTTTTGCCGCTTCATTCAGTTAACTATTAATGATGCCATGCTTATCTTTCACTGCATGCATTTCGGTCTTTCGCATAGAGTTAGTTACTTCGTAGTTGTTTCGGTGCTGCCACCTTTTCCACTGCTTTTTGATATCGTAATTCGGTATGTCACTAGGCTTATGCCTGTTGATCATATTTAATAGCTAAGTCAATTCTATTTATTTATGCCAATCCATTTATCTGTTGTCATTTCTTTATGCAGACTTTTGTCGTTCAAGAGATGTTGCTTATTGTTATACCTCCAACTTAGATTGCTGATACATAAATTGGTCTAGTTATGGTTTGCCGTCTTTTCTCTTGTTTTCTTGAAGTTGAGGGCAAGGATTGCCCTCCCACTAGCCTATGATTGGTGCATTTTACTGTATTACTGTTATGTCCTGTACTATGCTTTGGTCTTGAACAATGTTAAATCAATTTCACTTTTCATGTTTTTCCCCCTTACACGCAACCAGCTATTACCAAATACAGACGCATATCTGTACCCTGTAGCTAGGAGATGAATGAGATCGCGCACACATTAAAATGCTTTCTTTTTTACACGAACGAGAGACTGGAACAAACTGCCACCAGTCCACAAAGAGATCAAATGAGAACTGTCAATCCTGAACTGCAACACACCTGCATGGTTCCATGTCATACATTTATTTACGATGCTGGTGCACGTGAGTAATATGTTTTTATTGATTGTTGCTTACTTATGTTGTGTATTCGTTAGCCTTCTGCCTAATGTGTTTATTAAACCAAGTATTGCTTTGTTTCTATTTCTATGTTCATAACCTATTTACAAACACACCCGCACAAACACACAC
Organism: Rhipicephalus appendiculatus; assembly: GCA_030522465.1. NCBI lineage: Eukaryota > Metazoa > Arthropoda > Arachnida > Ixodida > Ixodidae > Rhipicephalus > Rhipicephalus appendiculatus. The sequence continues at coordinate 32,936 of JALIZH010031664.1, forward strand.
ACCCACATATACCCGTCAGAATGGCTGATTGGGCGAGTTGGCGATTCATGATACTTGAAATAAGAGCTCGTTAATAAATAGGGACTTAAATATCATATATATACTTAGTTCTGTTCATTTGCCCTGCTGTTCTGGGCTCAAGGCGGGCAGCATCCTGCTAACCAGGGTTTAAAGTCAGTGGGGGGCCTGGGGGGGGCCCAGCCCCCTCTCCATTTCGTAAGGAGGGGCTCGGCCCCCCTCAGCTGGTAAAGTGCAGCACAAACACACCCATTCGATAAACGCTGGAGTTCTTTTTTTTTTCCTTGCAGTTGCGCCTTGTGTAGGGAAATCGTAACTCTCCAATTTTATTAAAAATGATTTAACCCCTGCCCAAACTGTCCCCAAAGTGCTTTGGACGAGAAGAGCTCGTCCTAGCGGAATAGGTACTCCCCTCTAGCGTTCAGGACGAAAAGCGCTCGTCAACGGCTTAAATTGCGTGTAATCCACCGCATGGCAGTACTTACTTGATGATTTAGTTTTGTTCTGCGACAGGAGCGCGCTTTTTGTATGAAAAGATGGCGTGCGGTGGCGACGACCCATGCATAGCTGGCGTGTCAACGTGAAAAAGAAGCTTTTCATCTTTGTCATCTTCTTCGAGCGATGATGATTCGGATACAGATGTTTATGTTGTGTCCGGAAGTCAAGACAGCGATGACACACATCGCTGTCTTGAGCAGCTCATCCACAGCGATTGAGCAGCTCATCCGGTGATGATGAAGACAGCTCGGAAGCAACCATCGCGAGTGCTCGCCAGTGAAGCCGCTTTGCGTTATTCCATGTTTCGAAATTTTCCACACGGTGAAGCTTCCTGAGTGAAATAGCCCGAGGGTGCTTAGCCTACACAAGGGAAGAAAGATGTCACGCCTGCAACAGTTTTTTATAAGGTTTTTATATTTATTAGCAGCAGGTAGCTGGTTTTCTATGCATTGTTCCGAAATAATCTTTATTGTGTTGGTTTGACTAAGTATGTGGTACAAATATTTTTTCAACATCGACTACATGCTTTTTAGTACGATCACATTCGAAATCAGTAATAAAAAAAATGGGCACTTTTGGTCTGGAAATTGTCAAAACAATAAAGCACTTAAGGGGTTAATCATGATTGTTGGGTTGATGTGACGCAACCAAAACAGGAAAACAGGAATCGTCATACTGCTGCATGCGTTTCATCGAGACACTGCATGCACATGACGGGTGACGGCCCTGTTCGACTAAGCTTCTTGGCACAGCATACTGTTTCACGAGGCGCCTGAGCATTAACCTACGTGCTCGTGAATTAGTTCGGATGTTCATCTTGGTCTCTTTACGTTATCCGTCAATATTCATTTATTTAATTGTGCATTGAGTGTCTTACACTGAAGACGCATGCATTTTGCCTATTTTTTTTTTTAAGTAGGCGTGGCAATGAAACATAGCGTTATCGTACCTCAGGTTCTCGATGCAGCGAGTAAATTAATTGTCTGCGTAGCAGCTTAGTTTATTTCCTTCTAGCTCGCATATCTCTAACCCTTACTATTCCGAGTTATTTTTGAAAAGCATTTCCAAATGGCCACTTTCAAAGTGATTGGTTGGTTCAGGGCATTATATAAATGCCCAAAGAACACTCGGAGTAATACAGTGAAAGCATGTTAATTCGAACTTGAAGGAGACTACAAAATTGTTCTAATTATGCGGAGTTCGAATAAGTGGGCTTGGGCTAGAACGAACAAACATCGCACCACTCTGCGCGGGCCGAACCCGAAGAAGCCAACTCTGCAGACTCGTTATCGCGAATTAGGCGCTACTATACGCTTGCGGCAGGCAATTTCATAAATTAAGTTCATAGAGCTCTAACAGTGAACAGAATTAATTTATCAGTCAGTTATAGGCCAGAAACAAGCACCTACATGCATCCATGTCAACAGCTAGTGAGCCTTAATGTGGAAATATATGAAGCTATATTTGCTCCAAAAAACTTAAATTTTATTTACAAGCCAGAGATAATGCAATCGAAATGAAATGCAATCAGTAATTTGCATTTGCTTGCGCTTATTCTGTCGTGACCCCATGGGCATGGTTCGCAGCTTGCCCAAGAGCTCCAGTGCAGCGCTCGAATAGTCATCTGCCGAGAAATGGTGCTGTTTCGGTGTTCTGCATCTCTAGTAAATTTGTTTTGGTTTGGTTTTGCAACACATTTTGATCACTGCTGGCCGACTTCTACAAGGAGCGATGAAAACAAGGGGCTCCCAGTTCAAATTAACATACTTTTACTGTATTGTTATTTGTACAACCTGCATAAAGATTAATTTAATTAAATAATTAAATTCGAGAGACAGCTTGGTTCACTACACTATATATATATATTTAGCTGGAAAGTTCAGTGGGTTCGGTATGTGCAAGAAAAAAACGGGTACACATACGAGAGAGCAATACTTCTATGCCTTTTTGATATATATATATATATATATATATATATATATATATATATATATATATATATATATATATATATATATATAGCTGGAAAGTTCAGTGGGTTCGGTATGTGCAAGAAAAAAACGGGTACACGTACGAGAGAGCAATACTTCTATGCCTTTTTTATTTATATATATATATATATATATATATATATATATATATAGATGATGTTACCGCTCTATGAGGGCCCCCCCTCCAATGAAGGGAGACTTTAAGCCCTGCTGCTAACAGATAGAACAAAACTTCTACACCACTTTGTGATGTTTTTATACTCGCTTACCTATATGTGCAGCACATTTTTTTTGTGCTTCACATATAGGTAAGGTAAATGAAAGGTAAAGAGCATGCCTGATGCTGGCAGTTTAGTGTAAGCCTGTGTCTTGCAGATTTACATGTTGTGTTCCTCAAAGCAACTTTGCCTGCGCAGAGCCCCAAAGCCTGCTTGTGCTTGTCTGTAATGTCGTTTGGGTTTTCCAGTATTCCCTGTAAGTCTGCATGTGCAACTTTTGTGTTACACTAATATGGAAAATATAAAAGTCCTAGTTAGTGCATGTGGTGACAGCATTATGGCATCAAATAATTTACAATACCAATGCCACTTATTCATTAAACTTTGTGCATGCTAATAAACGCATTAAAAAGTGTGTGATCCTAGCGAGCTTGAATGAAACCTGACATAAAACGCACAAAACCTGACATAAAACCTGATAAACATGCTGCAGTGACCCGAGAGGTTTAAACCATGCAGTTTGTAACCACTGCTGAAATTTTTTTCGTTTGTGCTAAGGCGTGAAGTTGATGGTGAAGACCAAGCGAGTTCATGACTAAAAATTGATGTTTCTGGTTTTTGTCAGCTTAAAGCAAGTCAGGTGGGCAGAAAAACAATCACCTGCAGTATTCAAGTGGTATTCACAGTCCTGTAACAGCCCCGCTGGTTCAATTTGCTTAGCAGTTTGTCATGAATTTGAAAGAACCAAAAAAACAGTACATTGAAATGGGTATCTGCTTCATGCAACGTCTAACAATGTCGTCACATCTAGCCCATCCCACCTCCACGCCCATGCACGCACAAACACAAGCGTTTTTACCAGAGAACCAATTGACATGCCGAACAGCACAAAGCTGCTCTCCCGAAGAGTGCTATTGGAGGTAAGTTAGCGACAACATACACCCTTGGTTCTTTTTGCTCTGTTCTTGGAACTTTCAGTGCAACACCAGCCTCCACTCATCGCTTTTTACAGCTCAAAATGCAGCTTAAAAAGCTGTACAAGTCGTCTTCTTGAAGAAAGAGCAAGCTTCATCCTACATCACTTCATAATCAGCTTCACCTGCCGAGGGAGATGTGGGACATAATGAAGTTATGGTGACCAACCTAGCTTCAACACCTAGAGAATCAGCGAATATAATGGCTTTGTGTGCACTGCTTTTCACAATATATTTAACAGCCAACAGTGCTACATATGCTCCAGCTCTTAACTATGAATGTTTCAGTCTGGAGAACATCGGACATAGGAAAAGACGAGCCTGGAGCTACGTAAGAAACTCTAGCATGAGACCAATGCATTAATAATAATAATATCTGGGGTTGTACGTGCCAAAACCACGCTATCATTATGAGGCACGCCGTAGTGGAGGGCTGTGGAAATATCGACCATCTGGTGTTTCTTAACGTGCACTGACATTGCACCACACACGAGCCTCTACCATTTCACCTCAACTGAAATTAGATGCAAGTAATGCAGCACATAGTACTTTGCAGAAAATGCATTTGAATATATGTCTAGCTGGCATGATTTCGCTGCCTAGGCAAGAGCAGCTTTGCTGGATGCATTAAGCAGCGTTTTAGGAATATGACACCGGTTTCCTTGCCTGATCCACATAGAGTTTTTTGGTCATGATTGGGTGTTTTACTCAAGCTGAAGAAGGCGGCTATCGCTGTTCAGAAATGTGATACCCATAGAGCTCAAACACGATCACCTTGCGACACTGTATAATAGATATGTCGTTTATATGAGCCGACCGGGATTGTCAGCGACAGGCGTTGAAACCACTTTTAATAGAAAAATTTCGCTTAACCGTCGTTTATCCCCTTGTGTCAACACGTGTACCCCCCGCCTCTTCATTCAGATACGCTGCTAATTTCAAGTGCATACCCACATGCAAAGTATTCGTCGTCTACACTATCAATATCTTCTCAAATTGCGAGGCCCTTTAAATAAAGCAAGGTAGCAACGGGCAATCTCGAAACGTTCGATGGGCGTAAAAACCGTACCGGACGGAAAGCGAAAGCGTGACAGGAATACAGGAGATCATACACACCTCGCCCGCAGGTCACCATCCGCGCGCACACAAACTTCACGGACAACACACGCGCCATGAAGAATACGGCTCTCCTAGGTATAGACACAACACAGCACGCGTATTGCCGGTGACACACGGACACTTTTGATGGCAATCAGGGTCGACCCGGACCGGATTTCTTGATCGCCATCTACAATCATTGCTGCTACTCGGTCCAAACTAATCCGGGTCGAGTTTGGCGCAGACGTCATTCAAATATCGCGATCTGGGAGCCAGATCTCGATTAAAAGTGACCATGAAGCAGCACCTGATCCAGATCGAGCGCAATAAAAATTGCCCGTGTGACACCGGCACAACGATACGCGAAGTGCTTTCGTTCATGCCAATTAGCTGAAACGTGCAATACTCGGCCCAACACTGATAATCGGTACGACATAATGGCAAGAAAATGCATCAGGTGCCGTGTTTGGAAGCCCTCGAAGCGTTCGACGGAAGCAAAAACAAGCACGGACGGCAAGTGACGGCACGGCAGGGCTACATGGGATCATACACACCTCGGCGGCAGACCACGGACACGCCGTCCGCCAGCAACATCAACAAACCTCACGCGCCAACCACGCCAACTCCCAAACGACGGGCAACAAGCTCACCTAGAGATAAAAAGACCATCACACGTGTTCCTAGGCAGTACCCAGGCTACAGTGGCTATTCTAGTCACTGTACCCAGGCATAGGGAGATCTTCACGGAGCAAGCGGGGCGAAAGCTCCTCAGACCCAAGTTACCCGGATTAGAGTGACCTAGAATAGGGGGAGTGTCCAAAGCGCCGGCTCCGGCGTGGGCCTTTTGCGGTGAACTGCCGCCACGCGCCGCTGCTGCGCCGGACCCGTGGGCTTTCCGCGCTCGGGAGCGCGCGGAAAGCGAGGGGCGTCTGCTACGCGCTGTAGTTTTTTGCGCTCGGTTTCCACACAGGGCGCTTGAGGTCTGCTTAACTTTAATAATGCGGTGCGGAATAGAGCGTACCCATCTTTAAGCGTTGTGTTAGTCTGGGGGCAACAACAGAATGCAAAAAATCACGTGTCAAGCGGCATCAGCGTGGCCTAGTTCCAGTGATAGAGCTTGGGAACGTTGGTGCGTGCGTAAAAACGCGCGAAATGAGCAGGGACAAGGAAAGAACGAAAATAAACTTTTTCGCACGGGTAATCGGGCAATGGTATCGCGCATGCAAGAATTAAGAGTAATAAAAGAAGGTAAGTTACACGCGCAGTCAGCTGAAATGCATACGCGCAGGGACCGCTTCGCTCACCACTATATACGAGCACCACTGCTCGTGGTCGCCAGTGGTTTTCTAGCCATATGCACACAGCTTTATTCGACAATTTATTAGCCTTGACTAGCACTTTATTATGAATAGAGCTCATCGGGAAGACGTAAAGGAAACAAAAGAAAGGGTAGAGATGGCCATACGACCGCGATATTGTTGGTTTATTTTCGCTTTTGAGGTAGCGTACAGCAAGGCTCACCGAGCGCAAAGCTTGAGTTAAATTCCGACATTTGAAGAAAAGCACTGCCAGGTAAACTTACATTATTCCGCAAGCTTGTGCATAAAAAGCGTATTATAGAAAATGCAGTACCAATATCCAGATATCATAAAATTAAAGTTACAGTTTCAAACAGCTCATTCTTAACTTCAGATATTTTCAAGGTTCTCAGTGGTTAGCGATCGCACGGTTCAGAGATTTTTACAAAAAAAAAAAATGTAGACGAGTAGTTACATGAAATGCAATTGTTCCCGCGGTAATTCAGTGTGAGGGAACCTGGCTGCAATTTCCCGTTTTTTTTTTCTTGTTTTCTTTTTTTTTTTTTTTTTGCTGATGAGCTCAATATAGCGTACACCACGCTTTCATGCTCAAGCTCCCTAGTACTGCCACAGCTCTAAATTTTCCCATTAACTTACACAGCATGTCTATCATCTCTTTAATAAATATAAAGACATGGCCTGATAGGTAAAGCAAGCCTCTTGTGTACGTACCACGGGCGTGCGTAATCAGCTGCTGTGAGCTGAGAATCACGTTTGTTTTCCGGCGATCACTCGTAAAATGATGTGAGGCGTACACGATGGTGCACTGTAATTGATTCATTTACTTTGGTTTGTCTGGTCTTTCTAAAGGCGAAAGCTTTAGATGCCTCATCAAAACGGAAATTAACCACCGGCCTCCCGCGTTGTCAACACGAGTGATGCAAAAAAATATCACGTGATAACGTCACATGGACGTCTCAGATCGATAAAATTTGTGACTGCATCGTGACGTCATTCAGCGTGATGTCATGTGAAGATTTCATCACCCATATGGTCACTTTGCATTGCCTCCGTGATCTGTGGGCCGATCACGGAGGCCATGTAAAACCAGGTGACGTGCAGAAACCTCGCAATGCCTTCGATCCTGGCGGCAGTGCGAAACCATATTAGTCGCAGAAAGCTTTTGGAGGGGGGCGGGGGAGCATTAAGGCATTGAATGGAGAAAAAGAACATGGCTTTTGCCGCCGAGTCGTCTTAGGCGAATGCGTAGGGACCTTATGAGCTTGATTTTTTTTTCGTGTATTTTACCCATGCGGTCAATGCTTCAAAATGTATCGGTAAGTCCCACATCTTGAGATCGATATTGCTGATCACAATGTTTTCATTTCCTGACGGAGACATATCATCAGACCACGCATCGTCAGAATTATTTATGGCCGAATAAAGTGACTTTGCGCGCCACACGCCATATTATTACCGTTAGTCGTTACGCAAATCACGAGCATGTCAAGTTAGTGATGCCATATTACCTTACCAGGTGAACGATACGCGAGAGTTAATTACGCGAGTCATTTTTTACTTTTGGTAGCGCGGCCACGCTGACGGACACATTCCGCTTCGCATGAAAATGCTTGAAATAGCAAAGCGCGGGAGGCAGCCATGTAAAACAAATCGAACGCGCGAAATAAAAGAAAGGACATGAAGTGTGCAAACTCGTTAGCATGAGATAGCCATTTACTATGTATATATATCTGCTACGTTCTCCGTCTTAGCTTTGTGATCTCCAGCTTATTCTTTTCTGCAGCGCGTTAACGTTCGTCATTCCCCACGAAACTAAATTAAGCACCTTCGCTCACGATGGTGCGCTCAGAATGCGTTCCTCAAACGGGCGCGTAAGTGCGGATGATTGCGGTGACAAAGCGGCTGAAACAAATATGGAAAATCCCTGTTTCACTACCCACAAACGTGTTCTCTGTGTGGTGAGTCGCTGCAGTGTTATGTTTCAGTGACGCAGTATTAAATCTTCTCCATATTACCGCAACGTTGGCTATTAGCGGCCAAAATATCGGGCGCGTAGCAGACGCTCGCCGCTTTGACGCGGCTTCCACCGCGGAGAAAGCCCACGGGTCCGGCACGGCAGCGCCGCGGCGCGGGAGTTCACCGCGAAAGGCCCTCACTCCTCCCATGTATTCGCGCGCCGCTTTGGACACTCCCCCTATTCTAGGTCACTCTACCCGGATGGATTCTGTGAGGAACAGTGATGCCAGATGGCTCTCAGACAAAATCAGTAGCCGGACCAGCTAAAAATCCGTAGATTTTCCGAAAAGTCAGTAGATCCAATAAAACAGCACTTTGATGACATAAATTTAATTATTTGCCTGCAATAGTAATTAATTCAATGATATGACATATCACCTTTAGGCAGAGAGCACAACTGCACAGTGATGGAGACCGAGAATGCATGCCTCCGAGATTTGCTAAAAGCTCCATATCTTGGAGGGCAGAAAGCCTGCGACTGCAGTACCGGCGACGCACTTATTGTACTATGCTGTACTAGAATAAATTCTAGTACACTATACTTGTACCGCGGAGTCGCAGACACACCCCTTGGTAAAACATCGGGGAACGCGTATCCCACTCGCTAATGACGGTGAGATCGGTGGCTGGAGACACGTGGGGGGCGGGGGGGGGGGGGGGAGAGGCTCAAGGGAGTTGAACAGGTGAGCACGAGGGAGACATGTACGTCACACTTTGTGCGCTCAACTGAATGGTTTTGTCAATCTTTTAGGTTTCGGCAGACGCTGGCTGCGCGTGAGAGGGTGTTGGGAGAGAATGCAGATGCCGCTGCTGAAACAAAAGAAAAAACGAGAAATCTAGGAACTTCGCAAAAATCAGTAGATATCTATTTTTATCCGGGGATCCGTAGGTAGCCAGGAAAGTCAGTAGATCTACTGAAAAATCCGTAGGTATGGCACCACTGGTGAGGAAAGAGAGACTGTACACGAACGCGCCGCCGGCAGCGCCACCGAGCGCCTCTCTGAACGCGTGAGGAAAAAAGCAATAATTACTCTTTGGCGCAACCTAAAGCTGCCTCAAGTGCGTAAAATACAATTTCAAGTTACACATGTTTGTTTTTAAGCAAAATGAGTCTACCTGCGAGGATTTCTTGTCCGACCAATAGATTGAACCACATCGCTGTTTGGTGACGCTAGCGGTCATTCTTTGTCGACTTTCGACGTCAAGTTAAAATTATAATTATTTTTTTGTGAAACAAAAGCATGCTCATTGCCGCCGATGTGATGAACGATCTTCTCATTTTCGCCACAATCAGAAAAATTTTTCCGAGCGGTAGACAGTCCCTTTAAACCAGAACAAATAAAAGTTTACGTTCATTGATTCATTTATGAGATGCCAAAATGACTACATGTTCATTCCAACTACTGCCATGTGTTTGTTTTGTTCATACTACAGCGGGAAGCAATCTTTTTGATTTAAAGACTTATCACAGTAAAGTGTGCCAATGTGTGAGGCGTGGTAGCCCGCAATGTTTTTTTAATTCTCGGAATATTTTATGATTGGGAAAACCAATATACTAGATGAATTCAACCATTATATTTTGATTTTGCAGTAACAAGTGAATCAGCAAAGAAAGAGGTTCCTGGTCAAACGTCTCTGCTTCACTCACTCATTGTGATGCCAGTAAATTCAAGATTTTTTTTTTGTTCTGCAGCTGGTTTTCGCACAAGAAAAAAAAAAAAACATACACGCGAGTCCAAATGGCTCATAAGTGATCTAAACAATAGCAAAAGTCCCCATATCTCCCACTGAGAAAAGTTACCTCGATTTTTTTTCATCGAAGTGAGTGGTTCGGCGCCTGCAAAGACGGACCGTTCAGAGGCGGTCAAGCATAGATTTCGGTTTCGGTTTTTGACTGCGCGAAGCGCCACCTGCTTCCTGCAGCTGGTGTCATGGCGACTTCCTGTTTACCTTTTTGAAACTCCAAGCGACGTGCAACCTTTCCTTTGCACTGTTGTACTTGACATTGTGGAATATATATCCGCATATATACGTTATGGTTATATTTGGCACCATCCAGGATATCAAGCATCGAAATTTGATGAGCGACGCTTAGCCCTTTGCCACTAGAAGGTAAGCAAAAGACCACTGCACCCTGCACGACGTTCCTACTGTCTGCGTAGTGAAGCAAATATGTATTGTTTTTACGGCGACCGCTGTCCTTGCATCTGGGAACGACGTAGGTGGGGTCCAGTCCTCCCATATTACGTCAACTATAGCGACTGAGACATTCCTCTGTATCGTAGAAGAAAGTGAGCCGCACAAATACGGACGCTAGGCAACTAGACATCGTGTACTCTCATGTGTCAGCGTTTGACGCTTTTCCTCCTGTGTAGACGGATTTCTACCTCTATCAACTTTCTGTCGTTCCTTGTTTATATTCTGCCCTTTTCACTGGACTTTGAAACGACGTCGCATTCGTTCATCCTCATCAACTGACGTATGTAACGTGCAGCATATTGCCTTTGGTTTGTTCGCACAGTAATACCACGCCATCGGAGTGGTTCGTGGAGGCATAACATCCCTCGAAGCGAAATTGAAATGCCTCCTGAAGTCTGAAAGGGCTAGCTTATTTTCTGCATCGCAAGAAGCCAGTCACGTGTTTGCCACTACAGGGGACCAAAGGCTGCTGCGGCTACTGCACTGCCGTCACCCATTATCGCGCACACATTGCAGAACCTAGCCTCTAAATCCGCTCCACTCCTTGCACGAGTACGCCGATGCAGCTGTGGCAGACGGCGTACGATGGATGCATTGAATGCTACATGCTGCGTACATTGAATTTCTTTTATTTTTACATGTATATGTACAGCCGTCAGCACCTTTAACTCGAACGCTCCGACGCGTGGCCTCGGCTCGCTTGAACTGAGGTCAGCGCCGCCAGGCGTTGAAAATGATATGCTTGCTGCAGTTAACGATAGATAGAGCCACGGCCGGACTAGACTTAGAGTTACTGTATATGCTACCTTTAGGTAGCAGAGTTGCGCCTCTGATAGAACTCGCCGCTCGCGCTCCCATTCGCCAAGCGCGCTCACGTGCGCAAAAAGCATCCTTTTGAGGGAAAGCCAACTTCACGGCCGCGCAGGTGCTGGCGACCGCCGCGCCACCGCCGCTGCTCTGCTCTGCCGCCGGTGCCACCGCTATCGCCATCGCTGCCCAAGCACTCCGGCGAGCCGATCCGGCTGAGTGCGGAATGTTTTTCGTTGGTGTTGTGGTTGTGTCTTGCGTTGTCCGTTTTTAGTGAACGTCAGTGTTAGTTGCGCCTGTGCGGCGTAGCGCCGTGACTCAGTGCTGCGAAGTTGCGACGATGACATGATGCTGCCCTCCCCACTGCACGAATCGACAAGAAAACGGATAGGCTTTCTTCTCCATTCCATGTCTCATTGCATAGCCCATTTCATGGTGACCGTGACAAAAAAGGAAGTGCCAAACTTGCAACTCGCTAAGCTAGGTATGTTGCTCCTAGTTGTCAACGACCGTGTTCTGCTCTCACCCGCTTGTATTTTCAAAGTTCAAAATAAACTGTGCCTTTTGAAACACGTGCTAGAAAAAAGCTACACTCGAAGTAAAATTGTTGAATGATGTTGGTCAGCATGTGTTGTCGTGAGCAGTGCGAACTGGAACCCTGAAATTACATTTCAAGTGTCATAGCGGCTAAACGTAGTTGGCGTGAGCAAAAATGTTCATGACGCTAAATGCTCAAGCGAAAGGTAGCTCTGGCAATTATGTACGCCAAATTCATATCAGTACATTGCAACTAGTCGAATAAGAATGAAATCGGTGTTCCAGCTCGTATATTGATCACGACATGTAGTACATCCATCAGCCGTAGAAATCGTCACTGCAGGTCGAATGTGTAGGCAGTTCCATACAACTCACTACTTATTCCAGCATTACAGTACGCTCCAGATTGCACATCCACGTCACGACTGACTAACATATGTCTGTATAGTGTAGTTATAAATCTCATGGCAATATTTTTGCGTCTAGAGTAGGCGATAACAAACAGGATATGTATTGTTTTGCGCCCACTGGTCAACGGCTGGCTAGCCGTTGACATAAATCGAACGGGACTGAACGATAAAATTGTGCGCGAGTGAATGCGTGAATATGCACCTTACAGGTCTGTCAAAATAGTATAATTCAGTCCGGGCACTGTGCGGCATTGCATTCGAAACCGCACCGAGTGTTTACTTCATGCCACAGCTACGTAAATATGCGGAAAATTCTCGTTTGCTTGCGTTATTTGTAAAACGCGGAGTGATAGTTCTAGCAGTTGTTTGCTCGAGCCACCGAAGCGCTGCGTCAAAAATACGTGAATCGAGCGATGTGCTAAACTTAATTTGTCGAGAGTCTCGACAAATTAAGTCGAAGCTTTCCTGTTCGCTAATTAAAACAAAAATATTATTTCCGATGGTGACTGCCTTCGAACAAGCTATAGCACCAGTTTCATCAGGAGTCCTTATTCGTTCGAGTTCTCTTTTTTTTTTTTTTTTTTTCTTTCTACGAAGCCAATGTCATTGCGCCAGCGACGGGTTATGAATGAGCGAGAAAGCGCATGGAGCCGCTGGGCCGCGTCGGCTCCTACATTCGAAAAGGGTGGCTTTCCTGCATGACGTGGATGCCTCGACGGGCAAGATGGCGGACCTATGCGCAACTCTGCTACCTAAAGGTAGCATATACAGTAACTCTAACTAGACTCCCTCCTCCGCTGCTCCTTACGGCCTTTGCAATGACGGGCGCTGCCGCCCTGCCGCCGCAGCTCTGTGGTGGCGCTGCTAGCTCACCGTCCGCCTCCGCAAAGCGCCTTCACAGACGCACTCCGGCGGGCCGCATACGAAGGAATATGTGCGTAAGACTGGCTATCGGACGTATATTATCTGGAATTTTTAAGTTTAATCTCTATTTTCGATGCCAGTAGTCAACATCATAGGCTGATATGATGTGTATGTCACGGCTTTCGGCCTCTGCCTGAAGCCATCAGTTGCAGACGAAGCTGGAAAAATTAAAAAGGAAGGTTACACCAACACTCACAATTATTGAACACCTGCCGTTACTTAGGTTAGGGTAAATGATTGCCTCAGGCAAACGCAGCTGAGGTTATGAAAGGTGCGGATGCTGCGATTCTACAAAAAATAAATAAATAAAATTTTACCGGTACAAACTTTATTTCTTGATCGATACAGAGTGTTCTTGTACATTTTGGTACCGACAAACCTTCACGTCATGCATATTCAACACTAAAATACTTTCTAGATTACTTATGCACATGAGCGACTGGTTTATTACTTCTTTCCTTTACAATCCTTGTTGTGGTTTACTAGAAGTAGTCCTGAGAAACTTGTCAACAATGACACCAGCTGTGCGACTTCTGTGACTATTGCCGACATATTCTGGGAAGCTAAACATGGGCGACTATTGAACGTGTAACGAGAACTTGCAGCACTTTGTGAATTTTTGTTCGTGGAAGGTGATTTTCAAAAGATAACAAGGACATGGTAGTGGACTCCACTTTTGTTCTTTTTGTGGAATAAAATTGCAAAAAGAGAACAAATGTGAACAGAAGTGGACAAAAGCGGGCCCCTTCGTTAATCGCCGTCACCATCGTCGCTCACACATCACAGCCAAGCTCACTATTGAGTTTTACGATGTATTCCCCAACATACATCAGACCAAAGTATGTAGATGAGGGGGCGCTGGACTCCCCCAAGAAATGTCCTTTCAGGTCCTCCAGCTGTGTTACGTCCTGAGGTACAGCTGTAGCAAGCTCTTCAACTTGAGTTTCTGTCACATGCATCTGTTTTAGAAGGCTGGCCTTGCCTTTGACAATGTCATAAAGGGCAACTGTAACAACCCTTCCATCAGAAACCTACGTTATCCCCCCCACTTGGAAATAAGCCGTCCGAAGCGTGCTTCACTGTTAAAGTTCCGCATCAAAACATTAATTCCCTTCCCTAAGAGATATCTTGTCGTCTCCACTGTTTTTGTGGTGAACATCAAGGGCTGGTACGTTTCACCTATTTACTCGCCCCTCTCGCTGTTCAGGAACCTGAACAGCGAGAGGGGGAGGGGAGGGGGCGTTCATATTTTCTAAGTTCGACAGGTAAAGATGCTTCATAGTAGTTTCTCGCCAACGTCACGGTTTTATCCATTTTGAATTCATAAAGTTTCTGGACAAACTTTTCAGTAATGATGCCTGTGCTGTTTGAAAGCTCACGTTGCAGCAACTGGCTGCGTATGTTTTTGAGAATAGGACAACAGGTCAAAACTCAGAAAAATGGATCTTTCTTAGTCGTCTAATCGACACTTAAATCGTGGGCAACAGTTTACAAGTATGGACGTTGCGCACGCAAGAATGTCACCAATCGGAGCAGGAGATACTCGACAAATGAGAGCAGCAAAACGCAGCGGGAGCGCCTGTACAGCCTCCATGCGCCCACAGATACGGTGAGGTGGTGGCGCCCTTATGCGGAGAGCCAGTGAGCAACTCGTCAGGAAAAAGTTCTTTCACTCTTGGCGCATTGCGAAGGCCGTAAGAGAGAGCGGAGGAGGAAGTCTAGTCCAGCCGTGATAGAGCGCGCGTCGGTTTCACTAGTAAATTTCCGTTTCCAGTATGCCTGACCGGCGGGTCGAATGTATTCACTTGGCATCCCGATTTCGCCACGTTTATCTCGTGGCTACCTTATCGCGCGCGCGCCCATGGCGTTCATTGTCGTATACTTCTCTCGGCAAAGAACCATTGCGTGTGACAGCTTACGTACCTTTCGAGTTTGAATTCGCAGCTGCTGATCGAAAGAAATCACTTGTATAAAAAGCAGAGCAAATGCACGTTCATGGCGTTTGTAAAAGTTGCACAATAAATAAATCTGAAATGCAGTGGCGTTCTTCATGTTCTGATTCATTAATTTTCAGACAGCGTGAATTGAACTGTTCTCGCAATTTAGAGTGTGCCTTCCTGTTCGGTTCACGCTGCACGGAAGATGTGCGTGTAATAATATCTGGGGTTTAACGCCCCAAAACCGCGATTTGATTATGAGGGATGCCGTAGTTCAGGGCTCCGGAAATTTCGACCACCTAGGGTTCTTTAACGTGCACCTAAATCTAAGTACACAGGCCTAAACATTTGATTTCTGCGTGTTCTGAGCAAGGAATGAAAACTAGTTCAAAACAATATGGTGGTGGTGGTAAAAACATTTATTGACTGCAAATTGCGTCAGTATGAAGCACGCATTAACAAGCTTTCTTCATGTTGTGCCATTAAACATATGTTCAAGTATCAAAAATAGCTACCCTTGTTCAAGCTTTTCTTTTCAAAAATAGCCTTTTGAATCGTCACAGCCACACGGTGTTGGGGTACCCGCATCAGGAAGATGCGACCGGGCGACGAGTTATTGTATGTGCACATTCACACTGCTACAGTCTAGTATATTCCATTTATGATCAGTATTTTTCTTTTTACTTAGAGAGTCAGTGTACTATTTTATAAGATGGCACTTTAAGCTTTTATGCGATAATTACGCACGAAAAGTGCTTTGTTTGCGTTGTATCCACGCGTCTTTCTTGCTCAGAACACGCACAAACATTCCAAGACCACAGCTTCCGTGCAGCGTGAACCGAACAGGAAGGCACACTCTAAATTGCGAGAACAGTTCAATTCGCGCTGTCTGAAAATCAATGAATCAGAACGTGAACAACGCCACCGCATTTCATATTTATTTATTGTGCAACTTTTACAAACGCCATGAACGTGCGTTTGGTCTGCTTTTTATACATGTGATTTCTTTCGATCAGCAGCTGCGAATTCAAACTCGAAAGGTGCGTAAGCTGTCGCACGCAATGGTTCATTGTCGAGATAAGTATACGACAACGAACGCCATGGGCGCGCGATAACGTAGCCACGAGCGAAACGTGGCGAAAACGGGATGCCAAGTGAATGCATTCGACCCGCCGGTCCAGGCAGACTGGAAACGGGAATTTACTAGTGAAACCGACGCGCGCTCCATCTATCGTTAACTGCAGCAAGCATATCATTTTCAACGCTTGGCGGCGCTGACCTCAGTCCAAGCGAGCCGAGGCCTACGCGTCGGAGCGTTCGAGTTAAAGGTGCTGACGGCTGTACGTAAAATATGATGCATGCATGCATGCACAACGAAAAAGTTGTTGAACAGGGTGGCATGGCTCATCTATTCACAACATCACCATGTTGGGAACCAAATACACTATTTGCATGAATGACATTCCCCACCAAGCAAAGGCGACCAAAGACGTAGGTGTAAGTGCAGTCTGCATATATTACAATATTTAAAACCTAATAAGCAACATGGTTTAGACAACCTGTGACCATAATGGCCTACCAACATTGTGCATTTGTACAGAGCTGTCTATGCTTTCAGCGTGCCTTTAACTTGGGGCATTTAAAATATAGAAAGAGATTATCATGATAATCCCAGGTTATGTTGGTCTGGTTTATTGCGTTACTTGCTACTCCAGGCATCGCGTGACGACTATGGTGCACACAATGGTCACATACGCACAAATGCCTACAGAAATTCGCAAGTAGGGTGCGTGTGCTGGAGCCAATGTTTCAAGAAGTGGACCTGTCGTTTTCAAGGCTGCAACCGTCTGCCACAGTTGCATCGGCACACTTGTCAAAACGTCGGCTCCAGCACACACACCCCGTTTAAGAATTTTTCATCACGAGCCTCCATCACCAGCTTCCTGCCTTACGAATGCCTACAGTCACACTCAAACACATATGCACTAAGAAGTTAATCATTGTGTTTTGTTAGGGCCTGTTGCTTTTGGGAATACCAGCAGCACTTTCATATTGCACAGAACACTGGCTGAGAAGCTGCCACAGCGCAAGCTCGCTGCTGTGCTGCATTCAGAATCTGTCACTGTAGCTGTAGCACTGCCATTTGCACAGTACATGTGTTAGGTCTTTTGAAAATCACGTGTGGAGCACAATTGAATCTGACTGTAAAATAAATGTGAAGCATTTATTAGTCAACCAGAGGCACTTTGATCATTTCTACTTATATCTGCCTGTCTGTTGGTCTGTCTATCTATCGATCTAATTTACTCCATCTATCTTCTAGCTGCCCATATCCGGGTGCTCTATGGTCACCTCCTTAACTGGGTATTGGGCATAAGGCATACTACTGGAAGAGCAGATGCCATCTTTGATGCAATGCAGGGGCGTAACCAGAAATTTTTTTCGGGGGGAGGGTTTCAATTATACTTTATGTATATACGTAAGCAAAATTGAAAATGTTCGGGGGTTTTACGCCACTGATGCAATGTAACACTGCTAGGCAGGATCATGTGATCACAGTGGCTGCTGATTGTGCTTCAGGAGCTTTAGAGCGAGCTGAAAATGAAACATTAGATTGCCACCTGCGCTACAATTCTGAGTAAGTCGGGAAATTTTTCCGCTTTGGCTGTGCGCTCGACAAAACTTGAAAGAAAGCACTAAAGTTATGTAGTCACTGCCTTTAACGGTATCTTATATGGTAGGTCAGTGCTCAATGCAGGACGTTTGTCCGCAGGGTAAGAAAGTGCATGAATCTGTGATTGTGAAACTTGGAAATTGTAAACAGCTATTGGCCACAACACTCACATGCAGCCAGCCAGCACTTCTGCGAGAAATATTTCTGCTTCGGCATGGGGCTACGATGTTCGGTGAGTAGCAGAAAGCATTCACTGAGACTGCCCATGAACGCTGGCCGGCTTGTGATGCTCTTTTCTCCCGCAAGGTGTCCCATATGTTTCTCACCTCCATATTGCCCCCCAAAATTAGGTTGATGCACTCAAACTAATTTAAATTCAAGTTGACCCATCCCAAATCTATTTGTTTTGTTTGAACTCATATGTATTGCTCACATCAGAGCAGAAAACTGGGCGAGTTGGTATGTATTCGTTACCAGAGAGCGTGCACTTATGACGGAGACAAAGAAAACACGACGCAAGGACTCACTTTAAACTAAAGTTTCATGAAGGAAGCACTTTAATTCAGTTGCTCACTGCTCAACTTCTCAGTCACACAAATTCACTTGCAAAACACTGAACCATATGGTCAGATGTGCAGGAAGAGGGCATCGGCTTATTTTACAGGGCATGTTGATGTGAGCACATATGATTTCAGTGTTACGGAGGGTCGCACACAGGTGTAAATATCGGTCATATTACTTGCCATAGGTGCAGGTGTAAATGTCGATATGAAAATAATTAGTATTACAAATAATTAAATAATTAGTATCATGCAAAAAAATTAAATCACTGCTGGCCACATAAGGGGATAGTGGTGCTCGCCAGAAGCACCTCTGACGGAAGTGACATCACCAAGCACTCATCCATAGTCGGTTAAAAACAAAAATTGCATGCAGATAATTTCTTTACTGCTGTGACTACCTTGCCGTCTTGGCCGCCAAAGTAGTCGTACGCCTGTCATAGCCTATTTTCAATATTATTAAGAGAAACAAAAAGTCTTAAAGAATTCAAATAAGTTGAAGGGCTCGAATATTTATGCCCAAAATTATTATAGCCAGTGCACGCTGTGCAAGCGCCGCCTGCTTTGGGAAAGTGTGAAAGCTGAACGCGACAGTAGGAAATGGGTTACTCTTATTGACGACAAGATCAAAAATTGATGGCAAACTTTTTTGCTGGGATGAAGCAAAAAATGTGCGCATAGCTCTTCATCTGCAAGCTACAGGCTCTGATTGACCCTCTCGGCAGTGTGCTTCCAAAAATTTGAGAGTGCTTAACGTAAACGCACAAAGCCTGTCTAATAAAGTTAACAAGCTCGAGTACCTTCTACTCACCTACGACCCACACATTACAATAATCACAGAAACCTGGCTGCACGAAGGTAGAAATGATTCAGTACTAATTCCTCCGACATATCAAATCTTCAGACGCGACTGGCTGACAAGAAGTGGTGGTGTAGCAATAGTCCTCCAAGATGGCATTAGTGTTCGGCCCCTTCAACAAATTTATGAGCACGAAAGTTTATTCCTCAAAGTAAGCTGCTGGGGCCATTACTTCACCGTGTGTGCCATCTACAGACCACCGTCTTCAACGCATGAATATCTGACTAAGCTATATGACCACATGTGCGTGTTCAAAAATGATTGTCTGATTCTTGCAGGTGATTTTAACTGACCCAGTGTTGACTGGCACATTCCCGGCTCTGGCTCTGATGTAACGACGTTGAACCCTCTCGCCGACATTGCCTTGATGTGTGATCTTGTACAGATTGTTAATGAGTGCTCCAGAGAGGCTGGAAATGCCCATTCTACACTTGACCTAGTCTTTTTAAAATTCCAATATATACAAATACACAGTCTTCATTGAAGATGGCATCTCCGACTATAAAGCAGTGTTTCTGTTTCAATACTCTGAAATCTTAGATGAAATGATACCTGAACACGAAAACATGCGAACACAGTGTATTTTAGAAGTCTGGAAGCACATATACTTGAATACAAAACACCTAAGTTTGTTCGTATCGCAACCTTAAAGCTTCTTGTAATAGACGCAAGCATACATTAAAGGAGCACTGACACAAAAATTTTGCAGCTTTTTTTTTTTTTTTTTTTTTGTTGCAATAGGTAGCTTATGGCCCACCTATCACGGCTGGAAACCTGGTTTGCGCGAGTGCGCGACGGTTATTTATTTAGAGACGTTTTTAGAGCGCCCAGTCGCAGTTTCGGTTTCAAAGAGCACCGAGCTCGGCAGGAGCAGTTCCGGTGGCAAGATAAACGCAGCTGGCCACGTGACCACGCAAAACTGTGATGTGGGCGCCACGCGCGCGAGCGGGCGCCGCACTGACAGCCAGCACACCCAAAGCCGCAGGCAAGGAGGAAGGAATCGCAGGCAGCGCAAGCGCAAGGCGTGTGCCAGCAACCAGCCAACACAAACTCGTGACGTATATTGTTTACATTGCCACTGCGTTGATGTCGGCGTCGCGGGGGGCTCCGCATCTCGCTCAGTCACGTGGCATGCACTTTAAAATAGATTTTAAATATGTTCTAGGCTATATTTGCCCTTGATATTTCGTAGATGTTGTGTATGTCTCCACATAAATCTATCTTGCTCATTATCTCGCCTTCGAAATTTTGTCGGTGCTCCTTTAAGAGGTTGCTGCCGCTGATGGAGGTGTGCTCCTTTCGAGTGATGATTCTCAGCCTTGAAAATGCCCTTTGAAAATTTGGAGTTTTTCGGATAAATCCGAATTGTCAAAATGTTTACAGGCGAGTGTTTATCGGATTTATCCAAAAAGTATACTGTAGTTTTTGCACGTAAAACCTGATATTATTATTGTGCTCAAACACACCATAATACTGTGGTGACTTAGAACAACAAAAAATCAACACTTAGGAGGGGGCAAGCAAGAGCAGCGCTGCCCTCGCTTGCCCTGCTCTTAAAGTTCTTTTTGTTGTGCTAAGTCACCATAGTGTCATAGTCACTTGCAACAGTGATGTTTGGCTGGCACGTAGAGGAACGAGCAATTACGACACAGTGTAATGGTATACCTTACTGATGTGCATGCTGCCAGAAACCTGCTTTTACTGGTGTTAGCCGATATCTGGCCCTCGCTTTTTGTGGTTACCACGTGAAATCTAGAGTTGTATTCTAACCACCACAGCTGAATGCCGGATATATTTCAGGCATCTGTTCTCTTGACAAGCCTGTACCAGTGCAGATGTGTGGCTCTCTCTATGTGAAAGTTCCCTCTAAGCTTTGGACATCGCTATTGCAGATTGCATATATTGATGCAACAAGAATAACAGTATCTTCCTTGTTGCACATTTCTAAGATATCTTTGAACAATCCATTTCCATCTTGAAGTGGTACATCCTTCGGTGATCTTTCTGCGTTGCTTCTGAAATGGCAATAAAAGCTACAATGTGGAAAGCTTGCTTTTGTTGTTTATTAGAAGACATCATTCAAAAGTGTGTATCCTGACTCACAAAAATTTGTATTGACCTAGCATATGTATTGAAACAGGTGCACAAGGTGTCCGAGAAGAAATAAGAACCTGCAAGATTCGCATCATTTCAGTCTGTAATCAAAACAGCATTCCAAAGCATTCCCCAGGGCTGTGAAATAAAACCATGTTGTGCATCGGCTTTGGTTACAGCAGCGTGCTATAACACACAGTGTGTGTTAAAGTGTTCCTGGAACACTTTTTCAAGTGATGATCTAATGGCCTATCAATGTTTATTGCCTCGTGAATCTATTGCCACAAATTTTTTCAAATCTGTCAAGAATGAGAATGAGCCGAGTTATAGGTGACACGTTTCTAAAAAGAAGTTAGCCACCTAGAGGTACAATAAAATTTAATGATGTCTGTGCAGGTTAGATGTATCTTTCGATGATGTACCAGTATAGAGCACAGGCTGTGACACAACCTTAGTGTGACTGCTGCAGGTAGTGGTACCACTTTGATTTGCTTGTTCCAGGATAAGTTGTATACCGCTGTAAAAGTGGCCAGCTTGTTTGAGTGCTTTCATGTGAGCAAGCCTGAAAACATCACTTCGGATCATTATGTATACTTGCAAAGTACCACCCAAGCAGTAAGATTGCTTAGGGTTGCCAGACACTCCACTCCGATTACTGGAGTAAATTATTTCTTCTGGCAACAATCACCAAGAGGTAAACTAAGTTTGAAGACCTTTGTAATATTCGTACATTTTGTAGTAACTGATCGGTCTCGCCAAAAAAAGCCACTGTGAGGTGCATAAATACTGCAAAGTTCACAAGCAAGACAATCTTAGTCCAAGATCTATAGGATATAAAGCACGATCGCTCAAGTCTGTCCTGTATACAAAGACTGTGATAACTGACAGCCACATGTGCCCGCATGCACAACTATCTCAAACTATTGTAGCACTTCCTTAAATATGCAGATGCCTAAGCTTAATGTGAAAATACAGCCATTTCCTGGTATGAATACAGCCGTATTTTCTTAGCATGTTATAGTGCAGCTCTGCTGAAAAAGTTGTAATAAGAGGTCATGAACCACCTGTCAGGCTTGGTGAGAAAACGTCATGCTAAGCTTGTACAACGCGACTGAACGCGGACAGAGAAGAAAACACGCACAGACACACACAGCGCTGACTTTCAACTGGAAATGTTTATTTTCATGTGCACGTGACGCATATATATACATACGATCACAAGCTTAGCATGATAAACCAACTAGCCCGCCAACACACTTTGGAGAAAACGTCAACGAGCCTTGAAAAGTTGGTCGATCGATAAAAACAACTGTACGCAGCCTGAACCTGACGCAAGAAGAAAAGAAGGCACGAAGAAGCGCTGTGTGTGTGTCTTCTTCGTGCCTTCTTTTGTCAACTTCATACTGCAAGGCAGTTGTTTATTTGCTGAGAAAACACATCCTGCAGTCATGAACGACAAGGAGATTTTAGAAGCAGAGCGCGAGGTTGCCTTTTTCACAGGCACCCTCTTTTCATACAGGGGCTGTGCTCACTCTTTTCGGAGCTGTTGGTGCCTGCTGTTTTGACGTTTGATAACACATAGCAGGCCAATATACGACATAAATAAAGAGCGGTGTTTGGATCAGATGCACTTCTTGCTGCCGGCTGCTGCCACACGTTGGCCCTACACTCCATAGTAGCCACACTCGCGCAGAGGAATCATCTCAGGAGAGAGCGATCACATTTCGTCACACATGCTCAAGCTCATGTTGTGCACTGATGTGACTTCTTGCCTCTATGCCATCCCTCCCTGTGTACCTTGGAGCAAGTTCGTCAGGATGAGAGAAAAGGGAAAGCTTTAAAGCATGTGACAAATTCTTGTAACTCGGCTTGTTCTTTTTGCAGCAATCGATTCACGAGGCCCGATACTGAGGTCATTCGATGATTACTTGGAAAAGTGGCTCAGAATGAAGTAGCAGAACATTGCAAATTGCAATGGTAACTGCCCACTTTCTTGCAAATGAGCAAGCTGCTATACACCAGAATGATATGTGCTTTGAGCAAGTTTCTAAAGGAGGTGATATCAGCAGTTGCAGTCAGTGTTTCTTTAAATCTGTTGCATCTAAACGTAAAGCATTGCGATTAAAGTGTGTATGTGTGCATGCTATTAACAGCCAGCCCAGTTTTAATCATAATTGCACATGGGCTGTTTAAACCAGGTATCGTCTCTGCTATGCTGAAACCATGGGAAACGACAGCTTCCCATAGTAGTGCAGCTGGTCTACCAGAAATACAGCAACTGAGTGCTAGTGCCAGTCAAAATTTTGCAGGTAGTGAGATTCTAACGCAACAATATCTGGCAATGCAGAATTTACAGTACCACTCCAGAGAGCTCGTAATGCGGAGAAGAGGCCAGTTCCAGTTATAATGTTCCTGCTTTGCCTTGGCTGATGCAGCAAATGAATTTCGCATTCTGCACGAACCACAGAAATGGGATTACACGGGTATGTACTAGCAGATAAGAGAGGTATGCAATAAAAACGGTACAATTAGCGCTACACATTGAAGTGTCCCTCCAGAAAAATACTGGCACCGATCAGAAGCTGCAGTAACAGTAGCATAATTGCAGCAAATCAAGTTTTTTGACTGAAGCCGTAGCGTCACGTAAATAATGATTTGTTGAATGCAGTTCCCCAATCGACAACAACCGAGCTAAGCAGTGATTGTACTGGACTGGCTGATGCTCCTTCTACGCAGGGCTGCAATCCACAGAGGTGTTCAAAGGCGAACGGCTCGCAAACACAACACGTATACACGCGTAAATAAAACAAACTTGCAATGTACGCTTCCATTCCCTGTGATACGGACTAACCAGTGAATAGATAGCTATGCTACAACGGGTAGAAAGCCTGGCCCGCTTAACTCATTTGCTCCGTCGCGCGGTAGTTATCACCGCAGGACAAGGTATGCAAGAACTTATGGCGAATTCCATTGGGATAGCAGGAGCACTCAAAAGCACGCTGAAAGTGCTCTCTTCAGAGCCAGCGTGTTTCAGTGGTCGAACAGGAGTAGGAGCACCGTCATCCAATGGTAGAGCGAGAGCGCTTTTGCTGCGCCGGGATACAGTGTACTAGAAGAGGGCAGTGAGCTTACTCCGCCGCTCCTCTGACGCGGTTGGCGTCGCATAGGAGAGGTGGCGCCACAGGCAACTTCAATAGATGCTTCGCTTGCAGAAGCTGCTCGCCGCTGGCCGCACGTTAGAGCTGCGACGCACTTCCTGTGATATTTAAAATAAACTTGCTTGTATAGACCGCCCTCTGACTATATTGAGAGTGTATGTTGCTCTCAGTGCGCCTTTTTCCCCTGTTCTTTTGCGATAGAGTTTGCCGAAAGTCAGTCCGATGGCAGCCAAAGCTACCGATGCCTTTCTCATTTTTAGTGCGATGCAGTTAAAGCTTTGCTTTTTTTGCGCACTTCAGTTCTTTGCATATTTTGACAAGCACTATATTTGTTTAGGTCACATCGTATTTGCCCCAATGTAGCATCTCGCGGAAAAGGACGATGTACCCTTCAAAATATACGGTTTCATGCCATGTAGACCTAACCTAAAATGATTTTGTTACAAGATTATGCCCTGCCTTCCACCATAGAAAACAGTGCACGCCCGCTCCTTAAAAATGCAGGTATGGTGGCTGGGTTTGTGCCTTTGCTATGCTAAAATGAAGTTGTAGCTTAAATATTTCTCGTTCCACTTTGGTTGTTGCACATGACCGAGACAGTAGTTTTGTGGGGGGTTATTATTAACCATCATTATGCAGTTACACGTCTGTTATGCATATTTACAGTGCCATAATGGTAAACGAAATTAAGATACACACGAAGCTCGTGTTTCTGACACGAAGCTCTTATTTGCAAGAACTGAAGTACAACATCCAGCCATTGATGCACTTTATTCACTTGATGTTTAACGACGGCTTCTTGGCCCTCTGCCGCTTTCCTGCTTTGTCACTGTTCAGTCCTTTCACATCAAAATGAAGACGTGTGACAACGTAAAAAAAATTACTTTTGCTGTGAGAATAGCAGCGGGCACACTACAACCACTTTCTCGGAGAGCACTTCGGCATTAGCGGTCAACACGGCCGCGCGGTATACGACACCGACGGGGTCAGGAAAATTGTGCTTGCTCCAGTATCATACGTAGAATTTTTTTTTCGGGGGAAGGGGGGGGGGGGGGGGGGGCACGGGCCTGGTGTGCCACCCCTTGGCTACGCCAGTGCAGTACGGTGAGGGCACTTCTAAGAAATAAAACCGAGTTATATCATCAGATGGTGAAGATGTAGACGCTTTTGGGCATCATTCACAGCCTGCATCAACAGCGTCGTCGGTGTGAGCAAACGGCAGACACCGCATTGTCGGAAGGACAGAATTCGGGATTTTACTGTCCGTCTGAAGTTTCATATCTCTTCCTTATACGAACGGTCCTCTCTTGCGTAGGCTCCTTACTAAGATGCGTTGGCAGATTGGGAAGGATCGTCGGCACAGCATAGGCGCGGAGAATGTGGGCGGCCACGAGCAGGGCCGTACCCAGGAATCTTTTTCGAGGGGGTATTTTTGTGTAGAACGGCAAACTGCGGCCACTGGTGGTAAAGGCGTGTAAATAATTTAGTATCACCCGAAAAGTTAACGCATTAAAAAATTTCGGGGTGTGTCAGACCCCCCTCAACCCCTCTCCATTTACGGTCCTGCCCACGAGGTACCCGCACTTCTTTTCCCTCGATATTGTGCACATAGTCTCTAAGCACATAACGTGGCTCGAAATGAAGCTCGCACACTGCGCTGTCTTCCAGGGGCTTGTCCGCTCTGTGCAGGTTCTTTTCTCAATCTTTACGCTTGCTCTGATCTTTCGGGACCCCAAACAACGGCAGATTCGGCCCACCCTTGACGTACACGTAGCCTGTATTGGCATCCAGGTGCGTAGCAGGGATTTTGCCGATGTTGCGGCATGGCTCAGGCACTAAAAAGCATACTAATCTCTTGCGTGCTGCGTACGGCTAAACGCTGCCGAAAAAAAAGTTGGCGCGACAACGTCCACAGCCATGAAACGTGTCTCGTCAACTGCTGGTGGTGGTTGTGGTTCGAAGAACGAAAAAGGCGCCTAATTTCTGCAGCCCGGTCGGGAGCACGGCGCAGCGCCTGCAAGAGCTAGCCGGCTCTCTCAGGCAACGCTCCCTGACGCTCCTCCCAACTTCTATTGATGGCGATGCCAGCGCCGCCGCCTGGGCGAAGAGAGAAGCACACACTGGCGACGTTCGTGGAGCCACGCCACCACATAGCCTGCGCCGGAGAGTAAGCCCACTGCCCTCTTCTAGTACACTAAAAACGTGCCTAGAAGGGTACACTGTAGCCGGGAGCAGCGAAGAGCAGTCCTGTCTGCTCCCCCCTTGAAAAGCGGAGTGAGCGGAGAACGCAGGAAGTAACGTGGCTTGTTAACGTCATATCCTCCCGACGATCCTCCTCACTTGTTTACATTTCACTTCTTCGTGTACGGTGGCAATGGCGGCAATGCTGGGATGCGTAAAATTTCTCCTCACTCGCCTTTTTACCCTCTCGCACCTGCTCTGCGAAAGCGTACCGCATTCCAGTGGCAGATCGAGTGACGCTGCTCTCAGTGCTCTGCCCCCCCACTCCTCACTGCACGGCGCCCCTACTCCTGTTCTCTCAATGGAATTCGCCATCCTTGACGTGAGGAGACACCGACACCGGCAATCGACAAAACGCGATTCTCTGTTGCCGATCCGGCTAGGGACGAGTGGAGCTAGGGGCGTTCTCCGCCTCAGTACCTAGGTCAGCGGCCGTGTTCAGGGAGAAAAAGTGCCTAGAAGGGTGTTTCAGGCTTCGCCCAGTGGCGGCGCTGCGGTCGCTCCCTGTAGCGGCTAGGAAAACAAAAGTACACTCTAACAAAAGTCTCTTCGATTTGGCTGCACCGGCGGAACCAGTTCAACGGGTGCAGCACCTCCCTCCTCGATTTGCTGGTGCCGCGCGCGCGCTCTGCACTGGCTCCCTTCGTTTTGTCGAGGTGCAAGCGTAGTTCTGCACGAGTTCTCGGCCGGCCTGCACTCGCTCAAGAGGAGGTGCAACGTAGTGCAACGAAGTGCAGCATGGCGTGCGCCCCTTCCTCCTCCCAAGCTTACAGCAGACGACGCCAACGACGCTGCGTTGACTGCGTGTTCTTGTTCAGGGCATGCATGCAACGGGTTATGTTAGCCGCGTCTTCTCGGCAGCTACTGAGGTGCATCTTTTTACATGACTCATGAGCAGAAAAATCCACCGTGGTTGACGGCAATAAGAATCCTAGAAAAAAAAAAAAAAGGTTGGTAATAAATATATGTGCCACGAGCTGTGCTCTCACTTCGTCTTTGCGAAAGCGTGAAGCCTGTGTTCGATAGAAAACTTTCAAGAAAAACTGCTCAGTTTAAAAGTGTATTCACTATTGAGAGCTTGCGTACGCATCTTAATGGTTTCAAACAATTGTCACATTTGTGCTCTAGAATAGCGTGAAGAAAAGTGGCGCTGTCAATAAAAGGTTTTGAACACAAAGCGAGCACACTTTCATGGATAGGTGAAATTTTACGTGAAGTTGTCTTAAAACGTCGGTCAAAGGACCCCCGAGATTTTTCGCTAGCTCTACGGCCTCGCACGCACTTTAATAAAAGGCCGCGATACCCGAGGAACTTACCACTGAGCAAGTAAAACGTGGTTCTAGACAGTCTGAACAGTCTCTTGAACTCACTCATGGAATCTTCCGACGACGTTCCCGTACTAGGGAACACGACTGGCATTTTCACGTACCAAAGCAGGCGACCAATATTGGTTCACCTTTACGGATGGTGAAACTGAGAATGTTGTGTGTGCGTGTGCTGTGTGAATAACGATGCATTTTGTTTGTGAAAGCATTGACACTCGTGGGCCGGTCTCAGTAACCGGTTGTCGACGGAACATCACGATTGGACATTTTAGTCAAGGTAAAAATGCATTTCACGCGATCATCTGCGAGTGCGTACATCTCAGCGTTTGCGCTGCGTGCAGAAAAAAAGTGCATGATCTCCGGACTGAAAGGTACGACTACGCATGAGCTATTAGCATGTTTTAGCACTGCCGAAGCGGCATATACGCTTCGCCATGGCGAATACACTGAAACCCAGTAAAGGTATAACTCGTATTATTGGAGACCTCATACGTCTTGATGAGAACAGTGGAGATTCTGGATTCTCATATACTTGGTACCTTTAAAGGCTGGATCTTTATGAAGTGACAATGCGCATTATTTACAAGTTTATGTACCGGGTCTAAAGGAGCAAAGTAAGTATGCAAACACGTTGTAGGCATCAGATGCAGTGAGGTAACTGCGCAAGCGATTATGTATATAATTAAGTTATAAGGTTTAAAATCACAAATTTTTAGTGGGTTATGAGCAACGGCGTAGGGGAGAGCTTCGCTTTAATTTTCGCGAGGATTTTTTTAAGCATCAGCCTAACGCACGGCAAAAAGTGTTTGCATCTTTTTTTTTTCACGTTTTTTTTTTTCATCTCCGATCAGAATTTTGTGCAGTGAGAATCTGATCCGTGACCTCGCGGACAGCAGCTCAAAACCATGCTGCCGTCAATGTTGCACCTCGTTTCAAAATGCAGTGAACATGTCGCGACGTTAATTGCGTACGTACACATCCATATCATGCAAATATTTTACAAAGCGCCAGTCACCGTGAACATGCAGAACCTTCGCTTTCGAAGAGGATAAGATTTTTTTGTGGCTCCCATCTACGACGAGCAAATCACCACAAGCTGTGACTTTAGAAAATATCAATTCGCAGAAACTTCAGTCGAAGGAATGCAGACACACGCAGCGCTGCTATGCAGGAAGCTCCCGCCGGCGGGACTTTCTTGCCAACCAGCACCTGCTCCGAGGGAGGGGACTGGGGCGGGGTGCTCGCAGTGACGTCACTGTTTGCAAACAGGGAGAGGTCTATTAAAACACAACCACCTTCTCGGAGTTACCCTCTGAGGGTCGCCGTTGTCGAAATCGTCGTCGCTGTCGAGCAGTTTCATATGCGGCAGCTTCGAAGACAGCTATCGCGGCAATGTTTTCGTAAACAGCACCATCGATACACGCCGCGTCGGCCAACACGGCCTGCACTTGCGTCTTCGTTTTGGCGGCAGCCGCCGCGCAGTAGTGTCGCGGCTGCACCTGCACTTGCTGAACCGGTGCTGCGCGCACCCTGCACCGCTTGGCTAGGGTCCCTAGAATATTGGCTAGTCTATCATCCGCCGAGGAGAGGGAGCACGCTTACCGAATGACGCGGGTGGTGGCGCTTCGAGCAGTCCTCATGCTGGGGAGCGGCGCTCGCCCGACCAGCTGCGTGTCCCTTCGCCGAAGCGCGAGCGCGTTTAGCGTAGTTTAGCTTGATAAATTCTTGCGATATTTTTTTTTTTGCTGCAGCGTACTTGTGCTAATTACAATTACTAACCGGTTCGATCAACACGTTTCCGTTCGAGAAGGCTTGCTTTGCCGAGGCACATGCATCCAAGGACTGTTACTGCGTAGGTTGTTTCTCGTGTGCCACTGCACCAACTGACACTGAAACAACTAATTTTTCTTTTTCACAACATTTTATTAGCATGAGCATCAAAAAACTAGAAAGCTGAAACGAAAGTGGTTGTAAAAAGCAAATAACTATGAAGAATTAAACAGGTCGGAAAATTATTTACATCTTCTCATTTTCAAATGCTTTAGCTGCTCTTTTTTTTTTTCGCTGCCCTCTCATTGTGCAAAGACTTCCCAAACAAGCGCAGCCGTAGAAGAACGTATAACTTCACTATTTGGCAAGTAATTTTCTGTGCATGCTCTGTGCAGGTTAATGCAGACAACTGTACCCGCGTAATGAAATCAGCATGCAGAGTCGAGAATACTTTGCTTGTGCAGCGTATTTATGCTGAAAAATGTCGAAGCTCTCTTAAAGGACAGTTATAACATTCTTAAGAGGGCCCGAAGGGTACATCAAACCTCCATTGTCGAAATGCGACGTGAATTCTGAAGGTGGTGGTCGAGGCCGAGGAGTCAGCTCGCACGAGTTGCGCTCTTTTCTCCTCTTAGGCAAAGGCTTAGACAAGTACTTTGGAGCGTCAGGAGAAACAGTCGGCACTGTCGGCACAGCATCCTTGGCAAGGAGAGGTACATCCCTCGGAATCTATTCCACCTTGCCCTGATCTATTATTCTGGTGATGAGCTCGATGAACGAGGGCTCAAACTGCCTCTCGCAAACAACACACGCGTCGTCCAGCGTCTTGTCACCTCGTTTTATGTTTCGTGCCTATTGCTGCGATCTCGGTTCTTTCGGTGCCCGAAAAAGAGAGCACTTTTTCTTGCACGAAAAGCAGCCGCTGTTACAGCCCGGTACTAAACGCGTGCTGTCGCGTTTCCCACGCTTTCGCGTGGACATTTCGTTGGCTTCGAAAGACTGCGCACACAACACAACATAAAGCATCCTCCTCACACCGTAATGGAAAGAAAACACTCGCGATGAGGCCCACGTGGTCCAGCAAACACGCCGTGGTGGCCACAGTCATGGATGTTCCGTACTAGTCGAAGAATTCCCATTCCGAGACAGGAAAATTCCCTATTTCCGGCATATTTCCCTGCATACGTTGACGAAATTCCCAGCATAGTCCCCTGCACTGTAGTAGTAACCCCCCCCCCCCGCCCCACCACACACACATATATACAAATGCATGCGTGTGACGTTATTTCGACGATTGAAATCATAACCCATGAAACACACAAGAAGCTACTTCACGTCTAAAAAACGTCTTGAACGGCTAGCCGAAAGAGCTAATAGATGTTTGGTCAAGACATTCTGTAGCCGTGGACGGCTACAGACGGCTATCCGACCGTCGGATAGCCGTGCTAATGTCCCGCTAGAAGTTGTCTAAACAAAACGTTTTGACAAGACCAAGCTAAGACGTTGTTTAGATGTTTTTTACGAATCTTCGATTTTCAAAATGTCTATTTTAGGTCTTCTGTAGACCAAGACGTCTATAGTTGTTTGTAGCCGTTTCGAGAAGTCTTTTAGAGGTTTTGTGTTTCGTGGGAACTAGCGCATGCGCTCCTGCACAACAAAAGCATGACTTTCTTCACTCATGTGCTGCGTAAATTGCACATAGTGGGCTTCGAGTCTAATTCACCAGGAGTGAACTAGAAATAATAATAATTGCTAGAGTTTAACGTCCCAATTGCACATAGTGGGCTTCGAGTCTAATTCACCAGGAGTGAACTAGAAATAATAATAATTGCTGGAGTTTAACGTCCCAAAACCACGCTATGATCATAAGGGACGCCGTAGTGGAGGCTTCTAAAAATTTCGACCACCTGGGGTTCTTTGACGTGCACCTAGATCGGAGTAGACGGGCCTCAAGCATTTGCGCCTCCATAAAAAATGCGGCCGCCGTGGCCGGGATTCGATCACGCGACCTTCGTCTCAGC
Source organism: Rhipicephalus appendiculatus (assembly GCA_030522465.1). Lineage (NCBI taxonomy): Eukaryota > Metazoa > Arthropoda > Arachnida > Ixodida > Ixodidae > Rhipicephalus > Rhipicephalus appendiculatus. The sequence continues at coordinate 64,584 of JALIZH010031664.1, forward strand.
AACAGAGCACCATAACCACTAGACCACGGCCGTGGCGGTTGTGAACTAGAAATCGCTCCACATAGTTATCAGAAGCACATCTGAGAGGCTATGCTTGCGCGCTGCATGCGCCAGAATCGATCGCAGAAGCCGAATGCGCACTGTGACCGCAGTGTATCTGACTTCATCGGTGAATTAATCATTCCTGAAATTCCCTTCAGCATCGCAAGGATTCCTTTTTTTTTCCTTTCGTTCAAAATTATTGGTGAAAATTCCCCGGAATAGGAAAATTTCCCTGCACGGAACATCCCTGGCTGCAGTAACACAACGGACGAGCCGCAGCAACACCTCCATACAACACAGCCAACAAGCAGGCGAGAGCAATGTGCGGGTGACATTCCGAAAGCGCGCAGCGCCCCCTGCGTGATCATTTCGGAAGCGTCAACCCCTCCCCATAGGCGCGCCGCGCGGACGGTAGACTAGCCAGTATTCTAGGGATATAGTGTTCTATAAGGGGGGTAGTGGGATCAGCAGCCGGAGCGCCCTATGCATTGAAGCGAGGCGGCGAGTGCGGACGGGACCCGAATGTTGGCGGCGGCGCTGTAGTCGCATGGGCTGGCTGCGCTGGCTGCCTCTGGTGCTTCGCGCGCTTGTTTTGAAGGGCTTGAGTCACGACGTTGACTGCTTTTTAGTGTTTCAACCTGCCGTTTGAGTCTTTCGCGCGTAGTCGGCTGAACTCATGTGAAGTAGGAATGTCGAAACGTGAACGGCAACGACACTGCTTCGCTCCGGGCTGTGAAACAGGCTACAGGTGGACAAAAGGAAAGCAGCCGTCGTCGTTCCCTACGCCGAAAGACGGCGGCTTTGGGAACGCAACCTGCACCGCCAAGATAAGAAACGAAACTCGACGAGACTTGTGCGGTTTGTGAACTGCATTTCGAACCATCGTGCATTGTACGAGATTATGTACATATATAAACGGTGAAGTGCGTACTCCACGTGGTTAGCCGGAGCTCCTGCCCGATGCCGTTCCGACGCTGCTGCCCAATGCGCCTAGCTACTTGTGCAAAAAGCCGGTGCAGTCAAGACCATCTAGGAAGCGAAGCAGTGCGGTCGTCACCCGTCGTGAGGCTAAAAAAATCGAAAGTCTGCGGTGATGAGCAGTCCGGGTGTTGTGAAACAGATGCGGATGAAGCTGCCGCGGCGACGTCGCAACGTGCTCCCGGTTCGCCTGAATATTTATTTACTCTCAGTGTTCCCTCGGTCTACTGAAGTTGCCACAGTGTTCCCGACTACACGGGCGTTCTGTATTGCAAATAAGGATGCAAGCAAATCAAGCAGTAACATCAAAAATGGCGGTGATCTTCTCGCCGGATGTGGATACAGGCACGCTCGGCGTCCCATATACAGCATACCTTTGTGGCCGAGTGGTCGACCAAGGACACGTTACTTGCCGTGCGGAAGCTGAGAACATTCTGCAATGTGTTGACGCTTATAGTATCTGCAAAGGTACATTGCCAACTAGCAGCATGTCAAGCAAGGGCGGACTTATCTAAGGGCCTTGAGCTGCAAGTGACCACTCGTGAAGGCATGTACAGCTTAACCTGAACGCGCGAGCGTCGACCACCCAGTCTATAAGAGCCGTAAACTGAGCACAGCAGCGAAATGAACGACCATACGTGTATGCACGCGATTAAAGGGACCCTGAAATGGTTTTGACGATTTTGTTCAAACACATTGAGCCAGTAGACAAAGTCCTAAGGCTCATTTACAGACTAATTTAAGCTCTCTGCGTACACTGTGTAATTGATTACAACGCTATAAAGCTGCGAATCGCTGCAGATCACTGCGGCTCAGCCCAACGCGTTTTCAACCGCCCCTCCCCAGTATGACACGCAGTCTGCGCACGATCTGATTGGCTGCGGTGTGCGCGCACGAAAAATTGGCTGGTAGGGTGGCGGCACCTGTCGGAGCAGATATCAACCCCTCTGCGATGTCTCTGTTGCCAGACGGCGTGCGTGCTGCCGGGCGCACCGGGGCTATGGTCTCCGAGATGCACGCAACCTGTCGGCGTGCAGTCTCAGAGGTCATCACCGGGCGAAGCTCAAATCATCGAGTGTGCTCACATGAGCTCTGCGATCGCCAGCGATGCCAGCGTGTATCATGAGTTGAGGAGGAGGCAGGGGTAAGAAGGAGGGTATGATATAATTGGTCGTAGCCGCCTTGGTACACGGCGTGCAGCGAAATTTGTGGTGCCAATGGTTCGATGATGCTCTAGCCTAAACGCTGACAAAGCTTCAAATAACCGTTTCAGGGTCCCTTTAACAGTCTTGTGCAGCTGTCTTCTGCTGGGCTGTTCCGGGAACAGGACAACGGGACGCCGGGAATCGGGGCTTATTGGCTCGGCGGTCGGCGCTCGCGCGTTCAGGTTTAAAAAATGGGCGGCTGTACATCAGCAAGCGTTGTGCTGGAAAACAAACATCAGATGGCATGTTTAACTGCTGCATTATAGTAATAACTGTCATGCAAATAATTTTTCATCATAGTTTTTCAACTCCTGCGCTATTTCTATCAAAACGGAGTCTCCCATTTGCTGTTTTTGGTTTTCAGGGCAAGCATGAATCTCCTGTCGGTACCCGAAAAAGGCCCTTCTTACGCGACAGTCAAGGCTGAAGCGACAGTTTAAGATGAAAGTCTCAAGTACGGCACAAAAGCTTCGCGCAGCAAGGAATAGAATCGAACGAAACAAAACCGCTCGTGTTCCGAATGTGTTAGTACATGCGCCGCAATTGCTTGGCTCACTCGAACTTGTGAATGCGATTGCGTCCTAACGGGCATGAAAATTGTTAAAGGCAAATGAATTAAGCAGTTTACCCATTCTATGGTGCTCGCGAGCATTTATTTTATAAATCAGCCGCATTGTCGCGCGGCCGTTTGTCAGTACTCGTTGGGTCAGCTTTATTTTCACGCGAGCTTGAAACGTCCGCCGTACCACCTTTCTCTGCGCTTGTCTCAATTCAGAGGAATATTTCAAAAAACATGCCAAGGAGCTGCGCGCTTCCCCTTTTCGGTGAAGCACCAAGCTGACCAAGCGCGCACTGCTTTCTCCACGTTGCTAAGGCTGTGCGTCTCGCGTTCCGTACAGCCCACGCGCTAGTGGCGCCATCTCGCGGCGTCGACGTAAGATGCCTCACCCGCAGGCTCTCCCTGATCCCACTACCCCCTTCTAGAACACTGTACTAGGGACCATAGTACAGTGTACTAGAATGGGGCAGTGGGCTCACTGCCGTATCCCGCCGCCGCGCCGGCGAGGCCCTCTCCGCGTCGACAGCTTGGGCGCCCGCCAGGGGCGCTGCCGCCATTATCTCCTGAAAACTTCTTTTGCGAGGTGCGAAGCGCGTCCGCGCGTCTCCTTGGTCGGGTTACGCTCAAGTTCGGGGAATATTAACAAACGCGGTGTTGGAGGCGCGGAGAGGGCCACCAGAATGACACAAGAAAAAAAAAAAATAAAAGGTGTCAGGGGGTCTTGCATTTCATTCTTTCTTTTTTTTTTAAGCTGACCCAAGTAGTTGAAGCCATAGACCAGAGCACGCCTATCTCGCACCCAGGCGCCTAAGCTTCCAGCGGCATACCCTCGCACCCAGACGCCATTTTGTTCTGAACTGCCAAGGCGTGCATCTGTTGCACTGAGTTAACATGGCAAGCGGTGTCTCTGGGACTTTAAAATACGAGAAAGCGCCTATTCACGCCGCTCCCGCTTACAAGAAGTTGTCTGGGCACCACTGCGCCGTCTTTGGATGCGAAAACAATCAGCGCAAGAGTAAGATATTACTCGGCACTGTCTGTGAAGATCCCAACACGACGCGGGAATCATGCCCGTGCGGTGTTTTCCGATTGCACAGATTTTCACCCGCAACGAAAAACGTCGAGCGCCGCCGCCTGTGGATTAATTGCAATCAACAGGAAAAACTATGAGCTATATAAAATGGTACGAGTAAGTACACTTACTGCGTGTATTCAAGCGTGACGCCAGCTATTTCACTTTACAGCAGTAATTCACGTGCAGTACCTGTAGTATGCGGCACCCAATCATTGCCGTACTCTTTCGCAGGCCGCATGCTAATAATAGGAGATATTACGACTCACGCGTGAACGCACACTGCGCACGTTTAATACAAATGTAATGGCGTACTATCGCGATGCGCAGAAACATGAACAGCGGAAAGCGTGGCTTTCGACTTAGTCGAACTACGACATGCCTTGACTGTCGCTAGGCGAATCTGTGCTTTCAGTCGACGTCACCGTAGCACTATAAAATCTTGCTCTGGCTGGCACTTTCGCGCTGCATGTGTGTTCCGAGTGCCAGGCATGACTTGCACTCGGAGCCGGAGCGGGATTCTAGCGCTACGGTGACGCCGCCTGAAAGCACAAGTTTTGCCTAGCGACAGTAAACGCATGTCGCAGTTTGAGTGAGTCGAAAGCCACACTGTTCGCGTTTCTGTCCATCTCGATAGTTCGTGCCTGATAAAGTTGCTTCTGCAGTCTGCAATGCACGTGTTGTAGACACCCCGGACTGCCTAGGAAGGTCTTCTCGACGTTTCACAAGAAAACAGCACCAATTTCCTGGATACGAAAAGCGCGAAACATGCTTCCAGCCGCAATCGGATTGGGAAGTTCCGCGTTTGAATTGCGGAGCGTCTGCTAGCGTGGCAGTTCAGGGTGTTGCTTCGCCGCGCTTGCGACAGATAGCGCGACGTGCTGCCTAAATATGGCGGCACACATTGAACTTGATGTGTTCTGGTGTATATACAGTTTCCATTCGTGTGTGCTCTGCAGCGCATGTTCACGCCATTCATTCGTTTGAAGGAATTTGTCGGTACCACAAGTGCCGTTTTGCTGCACTTTATGCTTGGTTTTCTGAAGGATCAGCATCTGTGTCTATCCGCAAATTCCAACTGTCTCAAAGACGGCCCGCCGCTGCATCTGGACGGGAAGGACACGCTTTTTACAGCCTCCGGCGGTTGCGCACAGAGCATGCAGCGTACCTGCCGAGAAATTTCGGGGGCAACGTATGACGACAAAAAACAGCTGCAGAGTCAAGTACGATAACAACAAAAACAACAAAAAGAAAAGCAAGAAAGCACGAATGCGGTGACTGCGAAGTATACTGTACAGTGAACTTTGTACAGTGAACAACTGCAAAGCCATACTCGTGCTTCGGTGAAACGCGGGGGGAGGGGGTGTACTTGGAAAAAAAAAAAAAACGCTGGAGGCTGCTTGTTTCGCTATCGAACTATATCGAACCAAGTTCTCAGCACAGGACGACTGATGGGTGACACGGGCTGCATAGAAATGTAAAAGAAAAGTAGAAGGGAGACTGAATTAGCTGTCATTAGTAAGCGGGGGAGGCCCATAGGGATTGGGCTCCTTTTGGGATATTCTAGTGCCTGTTAGATCGTCTAAGTTTTCGGCGGCTGTCGACTGCAAGCATCGCCGGCGTACGTTCCTATCATTACCCTAGCTCTGTGTTTCTATGCTTATGCTGAATGTGCACTGCTAGTGCACATTGCGTAGATTCTTTTGTGTTGCGTGCATTGATATTTTATTTCTTTTTTGCGGAGTTGCACAGTGACGATGTTTCTGTCTTTGGTCTTTAGATGCCTACTGATAGGCTTTTTGAATGAAATTGAATATTCCTTGCTGTCCTTTTTTTATGTTTGTGGTCGATTAGCAGATGTTCATACGTTTGTTGCATCTGTTTATTGTTTGACCACGATCCATTTCTGCATTGTTAATCTATATTGTGATATAGCAAGCATTTGCGCATACATAGACAGGGTTTCGTGCAAATAAAATCAATTTGTCAGCGCGTGACGCTGTCGTGTGTTTCTTCGTGTCCTGTTTATTCATGCTGGCGAAGAAATGGTCCAATTCTTCGGTGCAGTAAAAATATGTGTACGCACGTGATGTATATTACTTGTTATGTACTCATAATAACTATGCATAGATATTTTTTTCATTGGATCTGCAACTATAGCACCATATTCGCCTACGAGTTCAACCAGTTTTGGTAACCTTGTATGATCTACGTCTGCAAATAAAAGATTTGTAAAGATTACGATGCGGATAAATTTATCGCAAAGCCAGGTGATTCCACCCATGAATGATTCACGAAAAAAAAAAAAGGCATTAAGTAGGTTAGTAACAATTAGACCAGCTCATATGCGAGAAAAAAAAGAATTAAAATTTGAGGCGTTGTTTATATTCGGCACAGTGGGGCTCGAAAGGCTGGAGTGAAGTCGCTATGATCGCTACAGTGGCGAAAGAGCATTGAAGATCGTATCGATCCGGAGGTCAAAAAAACTTGAACGCCTTCAACTACACGCCCTAGCTGTTACTGCAGCGGCTGTGTGGAAGCGCATTCATCTTTGCTATAGCCACTTAAAACATCACCCACCCTCCGTAAATCCATCACAACGGCAGTAATTTATTTCAACACACACAGAAAAGTTGCATCCGCACAGTAAATTCGACTTTTCTTACGCGCAAAACAGCAGCGCGCAATGCCCGCGCCTTCAACTCGCCGGAAAGTTTCAGGTGACACTGCGAGCCGCGCCGCCTGTCGGCGGCGACATGAAATGCGTCACGCGCCGCCTCTCAGTGAGCGCACTACCCCATTCTAGTACACTGTAGACTTGGCACAGTGGGTTGCCAGACCAGTAATGGTGCCGCCTGCTAGGCAGTATGGCTAGGGTGGCGGCGCCCACGAAGAAAACGGTCTATATGTGGCTCCAACTGGACTCAAATGTATTGTTCAACTGGCAACATGTGGGATCAAGTTAGCCACCCTTAACCAAGTTCCAAGATGGCTGGCCGCATATGCTCGTTAGCTGCGCTCGCGTTTTTTCTGATCGGTTTGCTGCCCGTCATCGATGCTAGGAACCACCGGTTGTTGCTCAAGGTTAGTTTCGCGCTTTTTCACTCTCTACGAGCGTCTATGGATTGTTGTATCGACGATCAGGGGCCAATAACGGCAGTGTTGGTGGGGCGCACCTCTCCCCCACTTGCCTCTGAACTCGGCCGTTGTCACGATTCCCAAGTGCTGACACTTCATTCGGTGTTTGCGGCGTTGCGAGGCGCTGTTGAAGAATGGTCTTCGACCAGAACCGTTACTTTACCTAACGTGCTTCCGTCAGATGAACGTCTCAGAATGCGTGCCTGTTAATGTGTTGGCCCTGCTTTCTCGCCTTCGTGGAACTTGACGCAGAATACAAGGTGCGATCGGTGAAAATCGCGCACGCAGAAGCGTTCATTGGCGACGCATGTCAGGAACTTTGGCGGAGCGTACGAGGGACGTGACCTCCGCCCTCTTATCGCTGCCCTTGCGTGTCTGGTGGGAATCACCTGACTCTTCACCTGTCTTGGTTTCGTGCGCTAAACGTGGTCACGCTGCGTGAGTCAGCGCGCAGATGTGTGGACGACGTATGGTAACCACGTTCACAAAGTCGCTGCGTGTTGTATACTATAGTTAGTCGCTACACCGGCGACTTGTTTTAAATCCATATGAAAAGGCGCAATGCTACAGAAGCGTTGCGTTTTCTTGGTGAAAAGAAACGTGGTACAAGCGACGTCGGGATTTCTGTCTGGTTGTCAAGAAGACATGACGACTGGCTCATTCTTGCATTTGTTAAAAGCGTAGGCACGCTTCACGCTGTGAAACGTGCCTCCGCGAGTTGAACGAGGAGTTTTGTTTATTGTGGTTCACCAAGCCCGCTAGCATTATAAGCTTCTTATTTGGGATGTTCAAGCAGGTTTACTTCGAATATCGAAAACGGGATGTATTAGGGTAAAATAGAGCAAGATCTTTGTGTGTCGAACCATGTTTATTGCAACGGATTGAACACATTCTGCCGTCTTCCTGTGAAGTAGGACAGCATGATCTGACTTTATGTATAGTTGCAGTGACAATTCTAGGAGTAATGCTGCACACATGACGTCGTGCACGCAAACCGGAAAAGGCTGCACGCATGACGCGGCGTAGTAGCGACATCTAGCGCCGGGTGGCGATGCGACACTCTCTTAGGCGAGTGTCTGTAGTGTGCAATGGTCCCCTCTTCCGTGCGCATTAAGGAGCAAGCAGCGCGAAGGTGTTTGACAGCGTCGTCGAGTGGCCTTCAAGAATAGCGTGACTTGGCCATGGACGCGGTCAAATTTTCGAAACTTAGCCCGTGACCAGCGTGCTCGTGTCGGTGTGACTAGGAAGGCTAGAGTGTACTGGAATATTCGTGGTATGGCGGCGGTCGTTGAGATGCGTACAGTTCGGCGCGAATAGATAGAAATTCGCAGCAAGGATTTGCTCGGGTATCTGCACTTTGTTGAAACGAAAAGCGGGCGCATGCATAATACCTCTGAGCGAATCGACCAAGGAGATAGCATTGCCTGCACCTCCGCTCTCGATTCAACAGCGCACGCTAAGCTCTACACACGTGGCACTACGGCTTTTTTTTTTCCCCGCACCTGACCTCGGCATGTTTCCATGCATCCCGTGTACGGCCAACACCACGTACGGCTGGAGCTAAGTTCTCATGGTACCTAGGTTGTGTGTATATATATCCAATTAAGTAAAGTTGAATGCGCTTTACTTAACTGCCAAACCACGCAGATGTATGATGTTTCAACGATTAATTTCAGGGGGGGGGGGGTTAACGCTTCCAAGGAATGTCCTCCCCAGCCTGAGCACAAGGGGGGGTCAGGGCTGACCCTCCCATGATTTACGCCACTGCTGGTGGCTGCCCGTTACCCTGAAACATGCCCTGGAAATTAACCAGACAAGGGCAGAGATGAAGCACCCTTTTTCAAGAGGCTTCGAATTAGGGCTACCATTAACGGCAGCCGAAATGTCGCACAAACGGTCAAGCAACTGGGACCGTTTAACATTTGCCAATATTAAGTGCTATCCGCTTGACAATGTCTGCAGTTGAAACTGCATGGTAAAATAGTGTCAACGCTGACGTATTTGTTGCAAACTAGGACTGCCTGTGCATCATTCTGCCACGCGAACCAGTTGGACTTCCAAAATAATTTAAAAAGCTGAAATATTGCAGATGTCAAGACCACCAAGATACATCTTTCTGTTAAAGTCCACAAAAGTGAGAGGGGGGGCAAATCATTTTATTGACCTTGGTTACTTTGGAGTTATCAAAAGTGCCCCAGGCACATGGCATTCATTCGGCAGGTGCTACTCTTAACAGGCTGATGGCAGAACTTAATCAGAGGCAGCTGTGAAACCCTTCGAAGTTCACCGAGTATAGTACCACAGCTTCCTTGCGGTTTCCTTGGTGATCCCAGCACATGGCCTGAAATGAACATGGGTGTGCTGTGAAAATTATAGTAAACATACTATGCAAAAATGAATGAAGTGAATAAAATTTTGATTCAAAATGACAGCAACAGCTGTGGCCATTGATGATGAACTTCAAGATAAAACAAGCTTTTCAACTGTTTATCTCTTGGAGATAAGTGCATTTCATGTAGTGTTTTTTTTTCAATTAACTATAGAAAGGGGGCCTTATGCAGAAAAAAGAATTGAAATGGAAAGAACCTATGTAGGCGAGTGGCCAAAACCCTTTTTAACACAGTTTTCCATCGCAAAATTAGCAATGAAGTTCTCAGAAAACATGCCCTCACCAGTGAAACCACTCTAGGCATTGGTCGCAGCAAACCATACTAGTCTGCCCATCGTCGATCAGCTCGCAAAGGCCACAACTCCAGAGCCCTTTCTCCTCCTTTACAGCAACTATGAACAAAATAAAAAAAATAGAGATTTTCAAAACATGGAGGCATTGAAAATGTTTCAATCATTTACCTGAGGAAGTTAAAAGAGGCCATGCATCAGGACTGAAGTATTTTTTTAGTTTAGGCAAGGATACTCCGCAGTCTAGCAGAGCACTGGGGAGGGCTTCGCAACGAACTTCGAGGTCACACTCCTGTAAGATGTAGGCACTATCTACCACCCTTGGGCACAGGCTGTCACCAATGAGACCAAGCAATATCACTGGGAAGAAAGTGTAATGAAAAAAAAAAAGAAAGTTAACGCAAGCATGGGGCCTAGGATAAATACAAGCTTCAAATAGCAGAATGCACTCTTCCTTACATTGTGTTTGCGACTTCTCAGAGAGCTGCTTAAATGGCACAGGTCTGCCATCATCTTGTTCTTTTGGTCGCTTCAACCTGCTTTGCAGCACCCGCTTGCTTGGATGGCCTCGGCTCTTGACTAGGGGGAGTTTTATCTTGTTACTGGGCTGGATGCGGTGCCCTCTTGGTTCGCAGAGCTTCCAGTCTCACTGCCGCTGATAGAGGGTCCCACGGAGCACTTTTGGTTCATAGAGCTTCTAGTGTCACTGCCGCTCATCGAAGGTCCCGTGGTGACACTGGGCTGACTCTTGTTGAGCAGCTTTTGCACTCCATCAATATGCAGCATATCTCTAAAGCCTACACCTTGGAAAGTGGAATTTTCTGGTGCTTGCACCTCGTCCTTTTCATGATTGCTTAGTGTCACCTCTTCCTGCCTTAGCCAGTTTGTGTTCACACTGGGTGGCGCAGGAGCGCAGGATATCGTCAACCACTTTTGAAAGAAATGTACGGCCTCTGTCTGTCAGCAGTTGACGCGGGGCACCGTGCACTAAAATAATATCACGTAGTAGAAAATCGGCGACCTCTGTAGCGCAGCTTGTTGGCAGGGCTCGTGTAATTGCATAACGGGTCGTGTAATCGGTAGCAACCGCGACCCACTTGTTTCCGGAGGCAGATGTTGGAAAGGGACCGAGAAGGTCCAAACCAACACGGAAGAAGGGCTCCGATGGGATGTCGATGGGCTGAAGATACCCGGCAGGAAGTCCCGACGGCTTCTTGCGACGCTGGCAAACTTCGCATGCGTTGACGTAACGGCGTACAGATCGCGCAAGGCCAGGCCAGTAGAAGCGGCGGCGCACACGGTCATATATGCGAGAGACGCCAAGGTGACCCGCGGTTGGTGCGTCATGGAGCTCGTGGAGGACTGTGGAGCGCAGGTGCTTTGGTATGACCAGAAGAAAGTCGGGACCAGCGGGTGACAAATTACGCCAATATAGGGTGTGGTCCTTCAAGGTAAACATGCATGTACAGAAGTCTCGTACGGTGAAGATTCTAGCCGTTGTATTAGGCGACTGATATGCGGATCCCGATGCTGCTCGTCGCCTAGATGAAGCAACTGGGAGAGCGAAAGGATTCAGTCAACGGAGTCAGTGCTCGTTGAGTCCTCGTGGGCCACAGGGAAGCGTGACAGGCAATCCGCATCTTTGTGCAGTCTCCCAGACTTATAGACTACGGTGTAGGAATACTCCTGGAGGCGGAGTGCCCAGCGAGCGAGACGACCGGTGGGATCTTTCAGGGAGGCGAGCCAGCAAAGGGCGTGGTGGTCGGTGAGAACAGTAAATGGTCGGCCCTATAAGTAAGGGCGAAATTTCGCGACTGCCCACACCAGAGCGAGGCATTCGCGCTCCGTGATGGAATAATCAGAACACAGAAAAATAGCTTTAAATCCAGATGAATACATATCACCCCTTTTAACCCGAGAAACAAGGCATCGTCATGCTGAGTGCCTTACTCCCTTCAGCACCAGAACAAATGCGTTTAAATTTTCCTTTTTTCCACGTACAATAAACGAGTGGAATGCCCTTCCACTGACATGGTTGCATAGTGCTGAACTCATAGAACAAATGATGAAATAGACGTAGTAGTATGTCGTTTTTTTATGTAACCATACCTACTGTATTTTACTGTATGTTACCTTACTTACTGTATTTTATGATTACTGTATGTGTGTATATACGTTCTATCCCTTTTTATGTGTGCTACAGTGCCTGGCGTTTTTTTTTTTCTTCGTTACTTTTTTTCTTTTTTTTTGTTTCTTTCTTGTTGTTGTACAAATCTAACTATGTACTATGTATAATTCTCAGTTGAATGTATATGTAACCACTCCTGCTTGGGCCGCTCATGGGCCTGCAGTATCCTATAAATAAATAAATAAATAAAATAAATAAATAAATAAATAAATAAATAAATAACGCTCGGAGGTGGACAGCAGCCTGCTTGCATAAGCTATCACTCGAGTCTGCCCCCGTTGTCGCTGAGCCAACACAGCGCCTATTCCGTGACCACTGGCATCGGTGCGGACTTCGGTTGGTGCTGAAGGGTCGAAGTGGGCCAGAACAGGAGAAGACGTAAGCAACGTGGTGAACTTAGAGAAAGCTGCTGCTTGCGAGGAACCCCAGTTAAAGGTCGCGTCTTGTTTTAGTAAATCAGTTAGGGGCCTAGCAATTTCCGCAAAGTTCTTGATGAACCGCCGAAAGTAGAAGCAAAGCCCCACAAAGCTGCGGACATCTTTGGCGGATTTCGGCACAGGAAAGTCCTTCACAGCTCGAACTTTTTCGGGATCAGGCTGCACGTCTTAAGCGTCAACGATATGTCCAAGTATTGTAATGTGGCGGCGTCCGAACTGGCACTTGGATGAGTTCAGTTGAAGTCCGGCGCGACGGAATACGTCAAGAATTGTAGACAGTCTCTCAAGGTGTGTTTCGAAAGTGGGAGAAAACACAATTACGTCCATCCAAATAACAGAGACACGTGGACCACTTGAATCCGTGATGCAAGGAGTGCATCATTCTTTCGAATGTGGCGGGGGCATTACATAAGCCGAAAGGCATGACCTTGAATTGGTAGAGGCCATCAGGTGTTACAAAGGCCGTCTTCTCTCGGTCCATGGGGTCCACGGCAATCTGCCAATAACCAGACCGAAGGTCGATGGAAGAGAAATACGCGGCACCATGCAGACAATCAAGGGCGTCATCAATTCGCGGCAGAGGGTAGGCATCTTTCTTTGTGATGTTGTTGAGGTGGCGATAGTCCACACAAAAGCGCCACGATCCGTCTTTCTTTTTAACTAAAACTACCGGGGACGCCCAAGGACTGGATGATGGCTCAATAATGTCCTTCGCTAGCATCTTGTTCACCTCCTTCTGGATGACACTCCGCTCAGAAGCAGACACTCTGTAGGGACGGCGGTGAACAGGGTTGGCATCACCTGTGTGTATGCGATGCTGGACAACGGACGTCTGCCGTAAAGGTCGGTCACCGAAATCGAAAATGTCCTGGTAGGTCCCGAGAATGCGCTGGAGGGCTTCAACTTGCTCAGGCAGAAGATCCGCGGCGATCATGTCTACAATTTGACGGCTGCCCAAATTTGTTGTCGGTGGTGTGGGCTGCGTAGGAACAAGGGTATCTAAGGCCAGAGCTTCAATTTGTAAATCGCGCAACGGACAAAGGTGGGCAACAGAAATGCCTTTGTGGAAGCACTTGATCCGTGAAGCCGAAATTTATCAGTGGTAGGCTGGTTCTGTTAGCGGTGATGCTGAGAACCGTGTAGGGAACCGCGACACTATGCACAAGGAGTACGTCGGTGAGAGGTGTAGCGTAGTAGTCACCGTCTGGCAGAGCTGGTGAGCATAAGAAACTGACGTACGTCACAGTTTTGGAGGGCAGGTGAACAAAGTCGCTGCATTGTAATCGGCACGGAGGTTGGTGCGGGGGATCACTGAGTTGTGGCAGTTCAAGGCGGAGCAGGCCGGCAGAGCAATCAATGAGAGCAGAATTGGCGGCAAGAAAATCTAGGCCAAGTATGAGGTCGTGGGGACATGTTGCAAGGACTGTAAAAAGGACGACCACCTGATGACTGGCTACGGTAAGTTGAGCTGTACACATACCAACGACAGGCACTGTTCCGCCATCCGCGAATTGCACAACACTGGTCAAGGGGGGGCGTGAGGATCTTCATACGACGACGAAAATCCGCACTCATAACCGAGACGTGAGCGCCCGTATCGATCAAAGCTTGGACAGAGATGCCATCAACATGTACTTCAAGTGTGTTCTGGTTTAAACGTAAGGGCAACAGAGGATTTTTGGATAAGGTCGACAGGGCAGCTTCACCTCCAGAAGCTGCGCAGCCTAGTTTTCCGGGGACATGCGGCGGCTAAATGACGGCGAGGGAGAGCGACGACGCGGGGGCGTTGGAGAACGAGGAGGACGGCCTTGGGGCGGCGTAGCAGGGAAAGTGCGGCCGTAGTCCTCAGGGGCGGCGAATGCTGAAGACTCAGGGTGGGTCGGATAACGGCGGTTCATTGTACGGTATGGGCTACTGTAAGTGGGGTAAAGGCTAGAAGGCGTAGACGGCCACTGGTTGCGGCAGTAACGAGCGACGTGGCCCGTGCGACCGCAGCGGAAGCAGATTGGCTTATCAGCTGTTCGCCATTCAGACGGATTCCTGGTGCGAAGAGAGTACGGACGGTGGCGTGGCGTGTCTACCGAAGCTATTGAGGCATCAGTATGGTTCATGGCGCATACAGTGGACAAGAGACCCAGGTTAGCGAACTCCTGGCAGACAACAGACTGAATCAAGGAGACGGCTGGCGCCGAGGTGTCGGACAGCATCGGTTTGTTGGCAGCCGGGCATGCAGCCTCTAGTTCATGTCGGACGATGCGCGTCACGTCTTCAGTTGTGGACATCTGACAAGGGGTGCCTTCGCAAGACGACGTTGCAGCGGTGTTGGGTAGTCGCTGAAACTGGTGCGAAATGCGCCGACTCTTCGCTTGCTTTAGGCGGCGGCACTCCTTGATTACGGCGTCGATGGTCGTTACGTTGGTAAAGACGAGCAGGTTGAACGCATCGTCGGCGATACCTTTCAAAATGTGCGAGATCTTGTCAGCCTCGGACATGTTGTGATCGGCCTTTTGACACAAGGCGAGCACGTCTTGAATATAGGTCAAGTAGGGCCCGGTTGACGTCTGGGTCCGTACGGCCAATTGTTTCCGGGCAGCAAGCTGTTGACCATGCGGGTTGCCGAAAAGGTCGCGGAGCTGTTGTTTAAACATGTCCCAGCTGGAGACTTCGTGCTCATGGGTCTCAAACCAGACGCGAGGAGTCTTGTCGAGATAGGAGATGACGTTCGCCAGCATAACGGTTGGATCCCAGCCATATTGCTTGCTGACGTGCTCATACATACTCAGCCACTTGTCCACATCAACGTTGTTTTCTCCACTAAAGGTGCCGGGATCACGAGATTGCGTTAAGGTGACGTACTGGGTTGCTGTCGTTGTAGTTGCCGATGTAGCTGGCGAAGGCGCGTCTTCACCCGAAGCCATGGTAGCAGACTTAAGGAGGCGCCCACTGCGGAGCTCCGTCGTCAAAAGAAAATTACCCCGCAGCTCCAACAAGAATGTTACGTGAAATACAAGCAATGAGCCAGTAGTAAACAGCACAGCTCACACAACAATGTCAACGTCTTCACTTCTGTCCCAGACTCATTTTAGGGTATACCCCACTATGACCTGTCTCCGTCAGTCAAAACCACATAACAATATGCAGCATGTCTCTAAAGCCTACACCTTGGAAAGTGGAATTTTCTGGTGCTTGCACCTCGCACTTTTCATGATTGCTCAGTGTCACCTCTTCCTGCCTTAGCCAGTTTGTGTTCACAGGCTCTAAGAAACTGAGTCGTGCCGCAATGATGTCTGGCTGGAAGTCAGCCAGATTGTCTGCGATAGCTTGTAGCGTCCTCATTGCGTAATTGAAACGTTGGTTTCTATTCATTTTTTGAAAGGATGGCCCTGGCATTGACAGAACTTGCACTTCTGCAGAGCTGCCTGTCGTGGACTCCAAGTCAACGTCAACTTCTTCATGGTTGTTCAGTGCAGTAGTTCCAAGGAACTCTACCTGATATGATTTGAACCATCGCCTGCAGACAGCTTCCTCCAGACATGGCTTTATGTCAAATCTAGCACAAACTGCAAGCATGTGCCGGCAAAGCAGCCTCATCCTTTTGTACATGGTGCAGCTGCATGAATGTTTTTCAAATGAGACATCGTGCCAGACATCAGTAGATGTAGAAAAAACGGCATAGGTGTGCGCTGATAACTTTTTAACCTCTCGAGGTTCATCGCGCAGTTTCACCAGCTCATTGCTCAACAGCTTGCAGGCATACGGTGTGAGGAATTGGCGACACTGCTCCTGCACACCTTCATGTCCTTCATAGCTATAAAAGTCTCAGGTCTTTAGAAGGATGATTTTGTGATGTGCTTCGTGTGACAAGCTTGTGGATAACTTTAAGAGGCCACGAAGAGCTTCATGAAGTTTTGAAGACTATGAGAGAACATTTTTTTATCTTCGCGTTGTGAGATTCAGCACGGTTGTTGGTATTTCCTCCTGTGAACTCTTGATCACAAAGGTGCCGTACCACATCTCAGTGATGTTTGTCCAGTTTTTTGTGAAATAGCTGGTGGCTTCTGAACTGGCATACCTTTCGAATTCAGGTTTTGCTTCATCATATTTCTGTGGTGTGGCAGCATGCAGCATTTCACTAAAGCTGGCCAACAAACGATTGCGTTCGTCAGGTGACTTTCTCAGCTGTGCAGCTGCAGTTTGAAAGGCTTTCTTCACATGAAATTCGTACAGTTGCACTGCTGGGGAACCTGGGAAGGCTGCTTTGACGGCGTTCACTTCAGTGAAATCTTTGTCTATAACCACAACTTTTGTACTCAATGCGGCAGGGTTTTCCTGCACAAATGTCTCTAAAAGACGTGTCACAACATACTGCTGCTCAGATGCCACAAATGCATAGGCGACCACATGACTCAAACCGGACCCATCTTGTATGACCATTACAAAAAGAGGCATGCGCAGCTTGTTGGTCCGGTATGTTGCGTCGAGCAGGACAACTTCTGGGAAGCACTTAAACGCCTGCTGCATGTGCGGAGTTAGGAAAAACATGATCTGTAGTTCCTTGTTTTCATCTGTTATGAGAAGCATCTGCGCACCATACTTTGCTTTCAAGTTGTTCAGCTCCTGCAGCAACTGGATCGCCTCATCCTGGCCTTGCCGCGCACACTTCAGGTTGTGTATATCCTTGGCGATTACTGCTTTCCCTGCACGAACATAAATTAAGAAGAGAAATAAATGACAAATCTTGCAGAGAAAAAAAGAAAACTTTTCTTACCAGTTTGCTGTCGCAGCTTCTCCACGATGAGGCTAGGTCAAACATTCATCTGTATAGGGGTTTAGTGAAATTGACCTCCTCCTTGTTCAGCTGGCAACACTCCGAGTATGTCTTATATGTTTCCGGGCTGACCTCGTGGTTGTGCTCCAGGTTGACGGCCGTGATCTCTAGTAGTTGGCTGGCCCTGCGCGCGGTTACGATAATTTTGGCCGGGCAGTCCTTCTTCATAGTCCTAGGAAAAGAGAAATCTTGTTCAGTTTCACAGTTCCCGCTCTGAGCGCAGGGCTAAGGCGAGAGTGTAGGTGGTGGAGGCGCTTACCTTTGTTGCAGACGAATTCCAGTCCCCGTCTTTCTCATGGCACCTCCGTGCTTGCAAACATATGTTATGTTCGCAAACTTTAACTTTGAGTCGAGCTTAGTTAGACTGGCAGAAAGCCGAGAATTCACAATATCCATAGTCTTGCTTGCCTTCGGGACAAAAAGACTGTTTGTAGTCACTTGAAAGTCTCTGAATGCTCGGTGAAACCAGACGAAGCTGTCAAACTTCGCACCAACATTCATGTCGTCTTCGAGACTTGCACGCAGCTTGCTCCTTAACGCGCACTGAAGAGAGGAGAGCGCGGACTACAGACACTCGCCTAAGAGACCGCAGGCACGTGCGTGAATGAGGAGTGGTAAACGAAGGCCGCTGACGGGGTCCACACACTACCACGTGAGCGTGAGCGCCATGTCAGCCATGTGCTAGCATGGAGCCGCCAACCGGTGCTAGATGTCGCTGCTATGCCGTGTCGTGCATGCAGCCTTTTCCGGTTTGCGCGCATGACGTCGTGCGTGCAGCATTACTCTAATTCTAGAGACCGTGGGAGTGCGTGCATGGATGGAGCGACCCCTTTATCATGGGGTGGTAACGTGAGCCACCAGGCTCGACAGAAAAAAAAGAAAACACTTTTTTATTGTGAGTTGGCTTCATGCCTATTTAACTTCAATTAAATTGGTCTTATTGTAGAAAAAATGACCATAAATTCACAGCCCACCTCTCTGCCCTTTACGGCAGAATGGCCTTATTTTTCCCCACTATTTATTTTTGTAGAAGAATTGACATTTGGGCAAGTTGGAATTGGTTATGCATCTTTGAACTAGCAGCGCAAGAAACGAGGACACAAGAAAAGTACACAAGGCGCTGTTGGTGTGTTGTACTTTTCTTGTGTCCTCGTTTCTTGCGCTGCTAGTTCAAAGATTTATTTTTGTCCTTTCTTTCTACTTTCCTGCCAGCAAGACTCTGTCTCTCGCTTATTTCTATTACAGACGTGTTCAGCTTTCCATTGTTGTCCCTAAAACCCAAGGCTTCATGTAGGCCTGTACCCAAACATATGCCTGGGTGGATATCTGCACATTCAATCACAATATGCTCCGTCGTTTTTTTAGCTTCTCCACAGCATATGCATTGTTCTTCTTTACTGAATCTGGCTTTATAACTATGCGTGCAAAGGCAACCCACCCTCTCTTCAAAGAGCAAAAAGCAAATCATCACAAAATGCCTCCCTCCTTTTCCCTTACGGTGGTTGCCCAGAGTGATTTTTTTTTTTACCATCGCTGCTATCCAATAAATCGTCTCCAACTCTGACTTTTCGCTAACTGCTCTTTGTTGCCAGATTGCTTAGACTGCCAGCCATATACTTGTTGGGGAGTCTCCTAGTTATTTTTCTTCACCGTAAGTCAGGGCTGTTCATATTTGAATACCGGAACACCTTCTTTGCCCATCTACTCTTTTTCACATTCCTTTGCTTCTCTTCGAACCTCATTAAGCTCTTGAGCTTCCCTCATCTCAAAACTCGTCCATCCCATATCGCCCTTTACAGCCTCATTTGTCATCTTCCCGTGAGCACCCAACGCGAGGCATCCCAGAGTCCTTTGATCTTCATCCATTCCTGATTGCACCTCTGACCTCATTCACACCACTGAGTTCGTCGGAACCATTACACCTTTCCACAAACCTTGAAGCATGTCGTACCTATCATATCCCCATAATGCTCTGCTTCATTATTGCAGCATTCCTCTTTCTATTTGTGGCAGTGGCTTTTCCCTGTACGTTCAAGTATCTGTCACCATCATTTCCCCATACTGAGTTCCCAAATGTAAGCCCACATCTAAGAAGCATGACAGACCAACAAGCCCGCATCGCCACCCATGTCGTACCTATCGTATCCCCATAATGCTTTGCTTCATTATTGCAGCATTTCTTTTTCCATTTGCTGCAGTAGCTTTTTCCTGTACCTCCATATACCTATCGCCCTAATTTACCCATACTGGGTTCCCAAGTGTAAGCTAAGGAACCCTTTCCACAGACCTAGAAGCATCCCGTACCTATTGTATCCCCATAACACTCTGTGCTTCATTATTGAAGCATTTCTCTTTTCATTTGCTGCATTGGCATTTTCATGTTCCTCCATATAGCTAGCACCCTCATTTACCCATAACGAGTTCCCAAATATAGGCACCGGAACCATTACACCTTTCCACAGACCTCGAAGCATGTCAGATCTATCATATCCTGATAATGCTCTGTGCTTCATTAGTGAAGCATTCCTCCTTCCTCTAGCTGCAGTGGCTTTTTCCTGTACCTCCATGTATCTAATGCCCTCATTTACCCATACAGAGTTCCCAAATGTAGGCACCCGAACCATTACACCTTTGCACAGACCTCGAAGCATGTCGTACCTATCGTATCCCCATAACACTCTTTGCTTCATTATTGCAGCATTCCTCTTTCCATTTGGTGCAGTGGCTTTACCCTGTACCTTCAAGTATCTGTCACTCTCACTTACCTATACTGAGTTCCCAAATGTAAGCCCCGGAACCATTACACCTTTCCACAGACCTAGAAGCACCTCTTACCTATTGTATTCCCCTAATGCTCTGCTTCATTATTGAAGAATTCCTCTTTCCATTAGCTGCAGTGACTTTTTCCTGTACCTCCATGTACCTATGACCCTCATTTCCCCATACTGAGTTCACAAATGTAAGCCCCAGAACCTTTACACCTTTCCACAGACCTCGAAGCATATTGTACCTATTGTATCCCCCTAATGCTTTGTGCTTCATTATTGAAGCATTTCTCTTTCCATTTGCTGCAGTGGCTTTTTCATGTGCCTCCATATAACTATCGCCATCATTTACCCATACTGAGCTCTCAAATGTAAGCGCCGGAACCATCACACCTTTTCACAAACCTCGAAGCATGTTCTATTTATATTGTATCCCCATAATGCTCTATGGTTCATTATTGCAGCATTTCTCTTTCCATTTGCTTCAGTGGCTTTTTCCTGTACCTTCAAGTATCTATCACCCTCATTTACCCATACTGAGTTTCCGAATGTAAGCCCCGGAACCTTTACACCATTCCACAAACCTCGTAGCATGTCGCCAGAACCTTTAACACCTTTTCAAAAAAATCCTCGAAGCATGTTGTATCTATTGTATCCCCATAATGCTCTGTGGTTTATTATTGCAGCATTCCTCTTTCCCTTTACTGCAGGGGCTTTTTCCTGTACCTTCATGTATTTATCACCCTCATTTACCTATAGACCAGAAGACAACGAATTTCATGCATAGTGCCACATTTGCATCGTGCCTCATGCCATCTATCGTAAATGCGACGAAGCAACATCCCCGGGCTGCCGTTCCAGAAGACGCTACACAGAGCAAATGCGAAACTCCCGAAATTGTCTGTTGGCGAGTGTGTTCCATTTTTTTTTTAGCTTGGACGTTTTTGCTGTTTTTATTGGAACACCAAGAGCACCTTGCTCATGCAAGTCCTTAATGTATACTGTGCGTGCTGAGCAGGCTGCAGCAGCAACCTCGTCATGTACGTGTGCTGTTTCATTTGTAAAAAAACCGCCAGGCCTGCGCGGAACGCTCAGCACAGTCACAGCGAAAGCTGGAAGAGCGGCCTTTCTAAAGCCTTTTTTAAACACTCTTGGGGCAACTACTACAAGCACACTTGCATGGTACCCACTACGCTATAAATCATCATAATTTTTGTGTAGTGGGGAAGCGTCCACTATGCCATTATTCATCATTCGGAAAAGTGCGGTACCCGCTACACACTTGTAACGCATTATGTGCACTTTGTTGATGCTGTGGCTGAAGACGATGAAGAATTATGCCTGAGGCTTTTGTATTGGTTTGGAGCATTGAACGACCGACTCATTACGCAATTCACATTGTGTGATGCCTGGTTGTTACTTTACTGTTATAAAACGCTTTACAACACATGTTAATGCGATTTCTTACCCGAAATGAAGCTTGCATAGAGTCAGTTTGCAATGCAGTTTCAAGCACCGGCATAGCTCAGTGGTAGAGTGCAGGGCTGCCACGCAGGGGGCCTGCGTTCGATTCCCATTCTGTGAAAGGTATATTTTATTTATTTAGTTTTTTTTCTCATTTTGCGTGATAGTGCTTACGGACACCGGCGGCGGCAGTGGCGAACAACTACGGCGCAAAAACGGCCCTTGTTGTGACCTCGTAACCGGTTTCGCTGTAAAACATCCTCGCTGTAGTACGCGCAAGTCGTAATTGCAGTGCAGCTCCTGAAAGAGTGAAACGATGTTTTGTTGCCACATATTACAAATTGCGCACAAAATTTTGTGAAATCTTGTCATGTCAACATGCATCGCGTAATAATTAGTGTACGCTTTGCGGGTAGTTTTGCGGAACGTAATTTTTGTTTCACAAGCGCTCTTATAATAATGCGTCTTGCTTACAGAAGCATGAAATCAGAGAGTATCACGTGGAGCATTGTTTATTGATCTCTATTAGCCCTGAAAAGTTGGGGTGGCACCGCCTGGCGGGAGGCCTGGATGGCGTCACGGCACAGACTCTTGGGTGCCCTCTGTAGCATGTTTGCATAACATGCGCTTGCTTCTTACGCTGTTTTCATTCGTTTTTTGCCAGTCTCAAGCTTCAGAAGAGTGACGAAAAGAGCATCCGTAATGCTTATAGTAAAACGACAAAAGGCTATACATTTTTGCCGTAAATCGCCAATGGTGCCTGCGCTCCGTCGCACACACTTTGATCCGATTTGTTGTGTCGCTCTGCTAACCTCGAGGATGGGTTCGATTCTCGGCCGACGGGGGTGAACAGCAAGAGCACCCATGTGCTTCGATACAGCTGCACGAATGCCAGGTGGTCCGAATTATTCTACAGTGTACCTGAAGTCGTGGTTTTGACTCGTAAGACACCATTTTTACACTATTAGGTTGCTTTGTTCACGGGCAATTCCTTTCAGAGATATGATGGTTTTACCTCAACAAATGCTATTTTCATCGGACACATGCACGTATCTGCGGAGAGCGTTTTTGCTGGTGTGTCAAGCCCAGCGCACAGTTACAAAAACGCATGCAGTATCGAGGCTCGCGAAATATCTCGAAAGCGCTTGCCCGAGAATACCACCGCAGTTGTGTTTGTTTTTCTTGTGTACTTTCCCACTCATCATGTTGTTTAGTTTCACGTTTTCCTCGAAGTATTTTCAGGGCTTCATTTCACTACAAAGACAAGCTGAGGATAATATAGAAAACTTCTTTCTGTCAGATTGTGTCTTCATGTAGCATCGTATCAACGGCGCTGTAATACTCTTAAGTAAACCAGTTGAGATAGCCAGCCCTTAAATTAACTTTTTTTTGCATTTGGCTACCTCTAATCATCATCAAACTGTGTGTAGACATCACGTCCGAGACCGGTCATTGACTCATTGAGGTGAAGGACGTTTGTTACGGGAGCCACGTCGCTGTGAACGCCATTGAAACAGTTCGGAACGCTCATTTCGACTTTAAGGCATTTGTTTTGCAAGCGATTGCTATCAGCAGTGTACCCATGTGAATTTAACATTACTGCTTGTGATGCGGTGGTTGATAGGACCAGCAGTTAATGTAAATCAGTTTATACGGCCACATAATCCTAGACAACTGTTGAGAAGAAATTTTTACGTAATCCAGGTGTACTAACATCAGCATTTCCGGAACTGTTGTGTGTGTGGCAGTATTATTTTGTTTAATGTTGTGGATATATTAAGCGATTCTTTATGATTGACTGATTCATCTAACGTCTCCTGTAGCAGTAAGCGCAACTTGGTCAAATCACCTAGATAATCTCCAGAGGAAAACAGAACTTGTATGACAAACTGCAATGTACTTAGTGAATTGAAAACTTCATTTCTAATTCTTCGGGACACATGTTCTAACCGTGGAGTGTACGCCAAGTCGAATGAAGTTAGAACCATTAGCGTAAATGTTTCTTTATCACCAATTTCTTGGAGGACATGGTAAAAACAACGAATGCCTTGCTGTCCTGCATCACCATGTTCATAGTGAACCTTCCATTCGGACGGGAGTTTGCCCACTACAAGCTATATTATTCAAACTTTCTGAAACTTACTCAACTTTCGCTAGTAGTGAAAGCATCCACCTTCTACCTTAGGAGATTTGCATCCCAAGAATGAGAAGTAACCACCACCGTGCCGCGAAAGAGCGGGTACACGGTGGGCGCAGAAAAAGGCGATCCTCGGCCGCCGCGCAAGCGAGTTCTTGCCACGACGTCACATCGCTGCTACTGCCGCGCCACCAGTGTTTGTTCTTGGGGCTAATTGTAAGCTATTTGCGCGATTTTAATCCTGTAACGATGATGCTTTGCAAGCGAAGCTGTGCCATTCTTAGTTAAGCCGATATTGAAATGGACGGAATCCCACTGTCTTTTATTAAACGTGTGCTGTGTAAATATGCTAAAAATTTAGCTGTTTGGGCTAGTGCTACGCCTGCGTCTGTGACGTAAAGGACATTGGTGCAAGTACTGTTCAGTTACATGCCAATATATGTATTCTGTGCAGCTGGATGCCTTGTGTCCAAATAAATTTGGGGACATCAACCATTGAAGTGAAGGCACGAAGTTCTGGCCAGCTGTTCAGAAACACCGTACCATTTACTACCTTTTGAAGACGAAAGCTTGTAATCTTGAAGGTGTGGATGCCATCAAAAGCACTAAAGCTTCGTAGTACGGTGAAAGGCCCCTTTAAGGGGCAAAGCATGCTGCTTGCATTGTGCTTGAAAGCACTACCTTGCACCACATTTTCGTCAAAGGAAATGCTGAAAGGTATTAAGTTTCGTCATTAAGCTCACCCCCACACAAAGCTTGCGTCTGCCTTCAACCCAGCTGCGTGTCACGCAAATTAGATTCGTAAAATGGAATAGGTGGGCATAACACTAGATCACATGCAGTTAGTGTACTTACCAGTGCATTTTCACTTGGCTCCTAGTTTTTCTGTTTGGATTACAATTATCCACTCGCAGCGAAGCTGAACACTGCACCGGCAGGATTCCCGTGGAGCGTTGTGATCTTCGCAGACAGTGCTAAGTAATATCCTCCTGCTGCGCTACTTGTTTTGGCATCCAAAGACAACACAGTAGTGCCCGGACGAGCACTTATACGCGGAAGCGGCATGAACAGGTGCTTTTTTGCGCTTTAAAGGGACACTGAAGCACTTTTTGAAAAAAACTAGGCTATGGTGTCATGTTAAGTAATTTCATGCGGCAAACCCGAAAATCAAGTCGAAAATTCGCGTAAACCACCAAAAAGAACTTTATTTTGCCGAAAACGAGCAACAGGCGCCTAGGGCGGCATTGTGAGTCTCGCCGTCGCCTGTGATTGGTAGAAGCTCCGTGACGTCATTGGCGGTATCATGAAGACAGCTGGCGGCGCATGCGAACAGGCGATGCCACGTTGTCAGTGTTTTTTTTCTGTTGAAATCGGCGTGTAGTTCCTGTTATGGCAAACACTGGCAGTCGCAACGAGTTCACTGTACATCCGTACATGTTCGAGCCGGTTGCCACTGTAACAGCGACGACCGAAGACGCTGCTAGCGCCGATGATGCGGCAGAAGAACGCGCGTCCCAACCGGCAATCTTCACCCACGTCGGAAAAATGGACTGGTACGAATCAGATGCATGTTAGTGCTTAATTTCACTACAGCAAGCTCATAGAAATGATACGTTCAGCTGTAGATATTAAATCCAATAAGGAACAGCAGCATTGACACTCGCTTTTAGCCGCTTATTGGCATGGTCCGTGCCGCGTGCGCACGTGACAACATCAGCTGTTTGTGAATTTGACTGCTCAACGTGCAGCGTTGTTGACACAACCAGTATCACACTTCGCGCAGGTGGCAAGAAGCATGTGATGAGTCAGTGTGCTATCGCGGGGAAAAAAAAAAAAAAAAAAAAAAAAAAAAAAAAAAAAAAAAAAAAAAAGCCACACGAGAACGGCTTTTGCCATAGTGGTGACATGTGCTCCGAACTCCGCTGAAATCATGCGCATGGATAGCTTGGCTCAAATATTAGGTGCGAAGCAGCTATTTGACTCATGTGTGTAACGCCGTACGTTACGTAAGTCCGTACGAATGCGCTGCAACGCGTTCCCCTTGCCGTAGGTGTTGGAGCGTTGCCAAGTAGGTCACGCTCCCCTCGCACGCTTCCCTCGCAGGTGCGTGCTGACGTCACTCTCTCCCTCACCCGCAGCATGCTCGCGGCAGCGCCCGCAGCTGCCGGCTGCTCCGCCCGCTCGCAACAACTCTGACCCGCCTCCCGTGTCTTTGCGTTTCAAACAGACGTTTACTCGAGTAAACGCTACACCAAGTTTTGCTTCAAACTGTTCTTCCAGCACACGCGTCGACGCCCGTTTCAACCGGGTCAACGCCGTGCACACCGCTGCTGCTTCGCATCCCATCAGGGTTCCCTTCGGGGAGATGGTCCAAGTTTTTTTTGCTGTTCTGTCATCGCAAGTGGTCATCGCAAGTGGTCAAGATGCACAGGCATCACAGCAAGAGAGAGAAGAGTTTTTTTTTAAGAAAAAAAAAACTTTCAAGAAAAGGGGCCCAATGTCATGAGTAAGGAGACGACGAAGACGGCGAAGTAGGAGAAGAAGCTTACGAAACAGGCACGAGCGCGTGCATGGTGTAGCACACGGCTCGAAGCGCGTGACAGGAGCCGTAATGCAAGATGAATGCGCGATGAGCTGGCATTGCCTGCGTGGCTACGGGAGAAGACGGTCGCATCGGTAGCTACGTTCTACCGACGGGCGCAGCGGACGTTCGACTCCAGAGGCCGGGACGCTGGCACTCCGTGGCGTAGCCGTTGACCTCGGCGACGCTCGGGCAAGGCTCCTCGGAGGTGCTGCAGCATCCTTCGGCTGGTCCAGACGCACCCGCCGCAGTCCCCCCTTCGAACGTCGGCCTGAAGCAATCCCCGGGACGCCACGTCGTCACTTCGAGTAGGGAGCCGGTGTCGTACTAGGCCTAACCGATGAGGACGCCTGCCACCGCACTGACGGCGACCAGGAAAAGGCTTACGGCAGCGTGACTGACCGTGATGATTCGGAGCAACGACTGAAAAGAGACGTCGGCTACATCGACCGCGGACCCAACACGACACAAGTTGGACTCGCGGTGATCGTCGAAGCAAAGTAAGAACGTTTGATTCGGACTACAATTAGACGACAAGGCCTAAGTGCCCAGACTGCGGTTAGACTGAAGTTAGGTGTAGAGTAGGGAGCCGGTGTTGTGGTAGGCCTAACCGATGAGGACGCCTGCCACTGCACTGACGGCGACCAGGAAAAGGCTTACGGCAGCGGGACTGACCGTGATGATTCGGAGCAACGACTGAAAAGAATCATCGGCTACATCGACCGCGGACCCAACACAACGCAAGTTGGACTTGCGGCGATCGTCGAAGCAAAGTAAGAACGTTCGATTCGGACTACGATCAGACGACAAGGCCTAAGTGCCCAGACTGCGGTTAGACTGAAGTTAGGTGTAGATTATTTTTGGTGACTAATTTTGAAGAGTAGTGTTTGGTGTTAGGTTTTCATTGTTTGTTCGAGTGTTAAGTTTTCTCTTTTAGTTTTTTCCTTGGTTGTAAATAAACCTTGTTTGCTGTGCCGACCAGCGTCCTCTCACAATCCATCTCCACTAGCACACGCTCTCCGAGATCCGTGACACACTTACGCTCTCAACAATGTAAGGATAGATTAGATGGCGAGCCTTTTGTTAGCTATCTCTTATGTTTCATTAATCTCTGGTTAACACAGCGACCTGTCTGTCCTACGTAGAAGCAGCTGCAGCCACACGAACATTATACACCACACCCCTATGGCAATCAGTAAAATTGTTGGTATGTTCATGGTGCGTACAGGTCTTTGAAATCCTTGAAAACCCTTGAATTTGAAAAATGCGTTTCAAGGCCCTTGAAAGTCCTGGAATTTTTTCCCGTCCTTGAAAGTCCTTGTATTTCCTAAGCAGTGCACTCACATATCGACATTACGACCTCCTAAATGTGGTATATCGGCGTGTCAACCTGTCAAACTCCACATTTCAGAAGCAGTAATGTGACGCGGGCGCATATGGTTCCGTTTTGCAGAACTGCACGTGAAAAAAAAAAGAAAGCTTTAATGGCGAGGGCGAAGCAGTGAATGCGATAGCAAGGAATTAGAATGCGAAGAACGGCAAGCAACTCGATACATGCAGTGTGCCGCTCAAGCACAAAGGATGCACGAAAAGAACACACACAGGATGAGCGCTAACGAACAGCTGTCACAGCTCAACACTTGCAGCATGCTGCTTAAACACAAAGAAGGACACTTGAAAAGAATGCACAGGTATACACAGAACGAGTGGGAACAAATGTCACAGTTGTTACTTCTTTGTGTTTGAGCAGCGTGCTCCAAGCATCTACTGTGCACAGCCCAATGCTTTGATATATATATATATATATATATATATATATATATATATATATATATATATATATATATTTTTTTTTTTTCTTGAAAACTCCGGCGCGTGGAGCATGGTTTCTGAGATTGTGGGCCGGTAGGTTTCTCTCCGGCCGTTCCAACCGCACGTAGACAGTGTATTTTCACAAGTGGTCATGGCCGACTCCTCCGCACAGTGCCGCTTGCCACCAAGGCATCGCCGAGGCCTATACATGCACTGGGGAAGCAGCTGCGCTTTTGGTGCGGCTTGGATGAGGCGAAGAAAAAAATGGTTTCAGGCTACAATATGATGTTCCACTGGCTTGGAAATGACAGGTCATTATGTACAGCAGTAATGGTTGTGTTAGAAACCGCTCAAAAACACTATGTGCATTTAACACGGTGTGCACACAGCGGTGACATCAAAATGTCCTCTCAGTTGCGCAGAATGCCAGCACCGCAGCTATACAAGGTAACCGCTCAAACGCTCAGTTTAAGCAGCATGAGCGCATTACAAAGAAGCAAGGTCCAGCGCATGCTGAAGAGGGGCGCTAACTGAACCAACCAAGCTTGTCACTCGGCATCAGTCATGCTTTCTTCTCGCGATGTCGCCGCCACCACCGGGTCTGAAACAGCCAGACAGACCTACGGCGAAGGCGAGATCCGTGCTCGCATAGCTTTCCAGCCTCTCTAGCACAATTCTTCATGCTTTCCTGATGTCTTCTACATTTCCATTCCAAACGACATTTAAAAAAAATATATATATATACTCAAGCACGTGCTGCATGTTATTTGCGCGTGCAGGGAGTGCGCTGACCTGCAAAATGGCGACCCCGCCGCTAGCGCTCCTCGCAGATGACGTCAAGTGCATACCACCTGTACATTTATTTATCTTTGTATAAGTGAAATAACATTACGCTGAATGTTTTGAATATGTTTGGTGAACTTCACAGACCTATAGTAGAGAAAGCTCAACCGCTGTTGTAAGAGTTCCTTGTGTGTTGCGAGCTTTTTTTTCTTTTGTACGGTGTAGGACTTGCAAAGTGATCCAGGCTAGTCTTTATTAATATCATTGAGATATACATTTATTTATCTTTGTATAAGTGAAATAACACTACACTGCACATTTTGAATATATTTGGGGATTTTCAAGCCTATAGTACCGGAAAAATCTCAATTGCTTTTGTAAGCTTTAACTGTGGTTGTGATCTTGAGAAGTTATTAAGACTAGATGTTTGTGTTAGAATTGTGATATACATTTATTTATTGTAATTGCAATAAAATTAGTAATTTTTAAAAATTTTAGAGTGAAAAAAATTCCAACTTTGCATGCTGCTTTGAGTCCTTGAAAAAGCTGCCACAGGTCCTGGAAAGTCCTTGAATATCCTTGAAATTTTGCTTTGGAAACCTGTACGAACCCTGTATGTTTCATGAAACAAATGTCAGTCCGGTTCTTGTCTATCACCCGCTCTTATCTTTCTTTGTATGGCGGCACATATCTTACCTAGTTTATTGGCAGCCATAAAAACATTAACGTCGTATCTACCCCCCACTTACTTTAGCCTGGGAGATACACAATGAATGTAAGGAATACCGACCACATGCTTTTTCCTATTGCTTTCTGCAACCATGCCCGGACTTAATCAAATGGACTTCTTTATTCATTAAGCGACAGTGTCCACTGCTATGCGAGGATAATCTACACCTAAAAGACGCGTGACTTGTGCATTGAAGCTGCCGCTCATTTTGTGCTCCCACGACTTCGTAAGAGAAGACTTAATAATAATAATAATATCTCGCGTTTTACGTCCCAGAACCACGATATGATTATGAGAGACGCCGTAGTGGAGGGCTCCGGAAGTTTCGACCATCTGGTGTTCTTTAACGAGCACTGACATTGCTCAGCACACGGGCCTCTGCAGTAAGAGAAGACTTAAGGCATGACATGATTATGTTG
Organism: Rhipicephalus appendiculatus; assembly: GCA_030522465.1. Taxonomy (NCBI): domain Eukaryota; kingdom Metazoa; phylum Arthropoda; class Arachnida; order Ixodida; family Ixodidae; genus Rhipicephalus; species Rhipicephalus appendiculatus. Next base: position 94,401 of record JALIZH010031664.1, read on the forward strand.
TTTTTTACAATCTTATAATGTTTCGATGTTAAGTTTAGAAGATGGGTTTAGAAGATCTAGGACAATATTATGAGCAAACATGGTCTTCTAAAACATTAAGGAAACGTCTAAAAATTGTATTCCATCATTCTGAGGCAATTCTTTTGTGAATTTAAGCCTGCCTTTGTATAATTCAAATTGTTCGCTTGCTGATGTAACCAGAGATTCCAAGTCATCACCATTACTTCATTTACTTGGTTTTCTCTCACTAGATCCTGTGAGCACAAATTGAGCGCCAGCTTTAAAGGGACCGAAAACCAACTTTTATGGCACTACCTATTTTCTGTAGCGCAACGGAAAGCTTACAGGTCAGAGTGTCTAATTATGAAATGGTAATGTGGAAAACGCCGCAAAGCGTTTGTACCTAATCAGAATTTTTCAATCTGTGGCGAATATGAAGGCGTATACACATGTGAGAATGCACGCTGGAAACAGTGAGTGTGAGAGCGGTTTGTGTTTGAGCGCGGTGGTTTACTGCGCATGCGTGCACTCCGCGTACACATGTGCCACGGCTTGGCATAGACCACTGGCAATGCCGCTTCTCACCGTGCAGCTCCTTTTACCGCGTAAGCAGCAGAAAATTGAGCGGAGCTGGACAATAATATACATACTCTAATTTTGAGGAATAATTATGGCACACATGACAGCATCAGACTACGTGCAGCAATGTTATCGACTTCATAGTCAAGCTTCAAGGCTCTTCCGCTAGGCTCCGCGACGTACCGCTTTTTGTTACTTTTAACCGCCTCAGACCCAAGAAGGCAATTCCTGGTTAATTTATTTCAAACTTCTTTATTTTGTTCTTGAGGATACAAGAAAACAGAAAAAGTTTGTTTCAAAGGAACAATGAAAAATAACTGGTGAAATTTAATCATTTTTACCAATCTAATTTAATTAATTAAAATTTATCTGATGAGTTTAAACAGCTGTTAACTGCAATTTAGAACACAGGTTATGCATAAAAATTGATTGCAACTTCATTACGACATATGGCAGTGTACACCAGGTAAACAACGAACACATACACAAAAGGACGACACAAGCGCTGAAGGTCTAGGACATTCGCCGCAGATCTAGGATCTAGGATTTTGCCGCAGGTATAAAAATCCTGATTGCAAATGTTTTGTGGCATTTTCTGCGTTACTATTATTACAACTTCATTGGAGACCATTCAAAAGTGCTGTCACACACACCGTGTAAAAATAAACTACGGAAAATTTTGTTTACCCGCCACGAAGACGAAAAAGTTGATGTTTCTGGGAAACGTTAATTTCAAACCCGCCGTGCGTCACGGATACCCGACATAGAGCGCCGTCTCTTTGAGCTCAACTAATGCCTTTCACGTCAGAAATTCAAGTTGAAGGCGAAAAATATTTGCTTCAGAATTAACTACTCTTGCTGTAAGCAATGCCCCCAATTGGGGTCACAGGGACTGAAGAGGCTAAACACGATTTAAAAATATAAATCCTACTTAGCTCGCGAAAACAATGCTCAAATCTCTCATTATAATTCACGGTCTTTTCATTTCCACCAGAATGTAGTTGCACGTTCCGGCCACTTGTCGGTCCCTTTAATGCACAGGACACGCGTCTTTTAGGTGCAGGTTATCCTCGCGTGGTGGTGGCCGCTGTTGCTTAATGCTTAAAGAAGTCCATTTAATTAAGTCTGGGCATGGTTGCAGAAAACAATACGAAAAAGTGTGTGGTTGGTATTGCTTACATTCATTTCATATCTCACAGGCTAAAGAAAGTGAGGGGTAGATACGACGTTAATGTTGTTTTGACAGCTGCCAATAAGCTAGGTAAGATATGTGCCGCAGTACAAAGAAAGAGTGGGTGATAGACAAGAAGCAGACTGACATTTGTTTCATGAAACACACCAACAATTTTACTGATTGCTGTAGGGTTGTGGTGTATAACCCCTTCAGGCGCGACTTAGGATCTACTTTCTTCAAAGGCATCAAAGATTCATGGCATGCGACGACTGAAAATAGTGCTAGAAAAACGGGGACACAAAAAGAGGACACACGACACAGGCGCTAGCGCCTGTGTCGTGTGTCCTCTTCTTGTGTCCCCGTTTTTCTAGCGCTAGTTTCAGTCGTCGCAATGTACCAACAAGCCCAAATTTCGACAGTTCATGGCATGACTCATTATTACATTCCAGGAAAGAAATTGAAGGAATGTGTTGTTGTGTGTGTTTTATTAATTAATGTTAATTAGCACTTAATTAAATATCTAATTATTCGGCAATCAGCCAGTTTCAATCTTTGCATAAAAAGAATAAAATATTGGGCCCAAAATGCATGCACAGTTTGTTTTTGGGTTGTATTCATTTCGAGCAAAGAAAAAAAAAATCTTGACGTTCGTCCTGGAATGCGGCACGTCGAACGATCATCAAACATGGTAGTGTCTCGAGCAAAGTGATCTTCTACTGCAATATGCAGGACAATTAAGTTAAATGACCGCTTGTTGTCCAGCCAGGAAGCCTGCAGAAATGTGCACACTGCATTTCAAGCCATTTGAAAAAACACGCAGTGCGTGACGTGCCTCCGAAGTTGATGTGTACATTTGTACACACCGCTTTGTAGGGGATAATGTCCCGTTTAGCTGCGGCTGCTTCTACTAGGGCAGACGGGTCACCTTGTTAACCAGAGATTAATGGAACGTAAGAGACAGCTAACCGGAGGCTCGCCATCTAATCTATCGTTACATTGTTGAGTGTATAAGTGCATGCCAAAATTCGATGAATGCGTGTTTTGTACCGACACAGGAATGAAGAAATGCGTTTAATGGTTGAGGCCTGGCATATCAATAATAGTGGTAGCGCATGCATGAGTCAATTTGCATAAAGAAGAAACCAAATGCCTTAATAGTTATGTCACGTAGACCCACACACATGGTGGATTGATAGGTTGGCCTATTGAGGGGGTATGCGCATATAAGTTTTCGTGCCTTCTTTCTTTCCTGCCATTGTGTGCCTTTGCAGTTGTTAGTCGGCATTTATGGGCTTCTCCCTTGTTTGCACATCTCTGTCTCTTTAAAAACCTGAATACCTAGCAACTAGCTGACCTCATTGTAGTAAACATTCTATCAGATGTGGAAAGAGCAACCAGGTGTGTGTAGTGTCGTGGCAAAAAAAAGAAAACCAGCTCCCTCAGCCGTCTTCCGAACTCTGCCTAGCCACTGCACCTCTGACAATGTTAGAACTGTTGCCCAAATTTGAGGACTTGCACTGGCTGTGAAGTGTGTGAAGAAAATTAACTCTTTTCCCTACCCGCCACTGTGGTGGCTGTCGCTTCCTTCAGCCAAATGTAAAACCAGTTCATGTGTCCAGCGCATTCCATTCTGGACAGAGTGAAATAAATCTTGCTTTCAACATGCGGTTTTGTAAAACCCTAGTTGGTCAGAAATAAGTGCAGACCTTTTCTGCAGTGACTGGGCTTCCATCAGTGTTGTCTATGGACAATAAAGTTGTCTAATAAATTTATCTTCAAATTCTTCAGTCCCTTGCCATTGGTGGAAACCGTTGGTGAAAGCTATCAGCAGGGGTGGAACAGCTGCGCCATTTGCGCCATTGTGCGCCAAACTTGTTTACCTGCGCCATCCTGCGCCGAACCACCCCTGTTGCGCCAAACTCATTTATCAGCGCCGTACTGCGCCGCGGCATCCGAATTTAGCCGCAAGATGCGACCAGTGTTGCCATCGATGGGCGTGAGAAATCCGCTAGAAAGCAATAATAAATCCGCTAGATTCCGCTATATTCTAAAACATATCCGCTAAGTTTCCTGCTAAGACTTATTTTATTAAAAAGAAACAGTGAAATTTCGTATGATAAAAACCTTTATCATTCTTAAAGGCTCCCCAAAACTATGAGAGCTGAACTAACATATAAAAGAGTCTTCCAAAGAGTGTAACTAGAGTGCTAGAGACTTCAGTGCTACGGTTGTCGTCAACCTTATCATAGATGAGGCTAAAAGTTACATATGTGCAATAGAGTTGGGTTTTGGGCTTGTTGGTGCAGCATAATTCCAATGTTTCACAGCACAGCAGGGCGAATTTCTCCACTAGTTTTTTATGTTGCGATTGATTTCGGGGGCACTGGAATTGCTTCCAGCAGATGAATCAATGGCTCCTTCATGAAGCAAAAAGTGTTTTCGACCAACAAAAGTGATGTCTTCTGGAGAACTGGGATGAAGAGAAGTCGCTCCCAGATTTGATCAACTAGCATGGTAATAAACCTTATGCATTATTCTCGCATCACTGCTGTCAACGTACGTCTCAAAGAAGTAGCCCAGATGTGGCTTGGCGTTAAAGTGGTCCTCACGTCTGGACATCTGAACGTCCACCTTCTCTATCGGAATCACCATTCCATGAAGCAAGCTTGAAAGCAATGTGATGAGGTCTTTCGGCAGCTTTGTTTGATCCACATCTATCGCCTCGAATGCCTTGTTAACCTCTGAACATCTGTCAGAATCGGTCTCAAAAAAGAAAGTCGCCCAGATTGATCTGATTCTCGTACATGCCGTAGCACTCTTCAGTGCGCCTCGCCATCTCCAAATGCATCTTGAATTCGGCCCACTGGTCTATGATCCTTGAAACAGCTATTTCGACGAGGGATAGCGACCACGTCCTGCACTCTTACAAATTTTCAGTGGTTCATGGCCGCAATTCATCAGACCGTGGAACTTCTTGTATGAAATTTACCGGGCAGGGGATCTTGCCAATCAGTAGTACGTTTCGCTGATCAGGTATTCTAAGTTTCTTGGCAATGCTTCTGACGATTTTGAATCAGTGCACTGCGTGAGTCATCCGCCAAAAATCCGCTATGTATGAAAATGGCCCGTCGAAAAATCCGCTAGCCACTATACAAAAGTGTTTCCCGTCAGAATCAAATAAAATCCGCCAGATTTAGTGGAAAATCCACTAAATTGGCATCACTGGATGCGACAGCCATCAAGCCTCGTGTGATGGCTGAAACATCGTGAACTTAACTTGTATTAGCGCGGTACATATACGAAAGAAACACGACACAGACGTAAAGAGAAAGGTGGGCCTTTCTCTTTACGTCTGTGTCGTGTTTCTTTCGTATATGTACTGCACTAATACAAGCTAAGCTCATGGATGACCAACTTGCCCGAGCTACAACACTTCTGAAACATCGTGTTTTTGGTTTCATCAAAGCGGTTATAGTTTCGGTTTCGTCAAGGCTGTGATCGCTCGAGCAGGGCTAAACTTTTATTCTAAGGGCGTGGTCACGATCGCTGGTGCACGCGCTGTATCAGCAGGTATCTGCAGACGTCTTCGTGCTGCACTCTCAACGCGAAGACTGCGGCGCAGCTGTATTCTGTTCACCAGCGTTCTGTAGATTTACGCGATATCGGATCCAAAATAGTTAAGCTGCCAGCCTTACTTCGTATAACATTACAGTTTGTTGCTATTGCTTTAATTGCTTCGCCCTCGCGGTGAAACTGATTTAATAACTCGATGGCAGCGTTCAGAAAAGAAAGGATGACGGTAACGGTGCTCAAAAGAAGCAAGGGTGGTGTCCGGTTCCCGGAAGAGCCTAGGAAAGACAGGTGCACCAGGATTGCATATCGAGTGCGCGCGTGTATTCTAGTTCATTTCGGCGATGTGCTCCGTTATACAGCGCTTATCGACTCGGCGGTTGACGCTCGCCCGTTCAGGCTAGAATAAAATGGGTGGCAGTAGATAGATAAAGTCAGTTTCACTGCAGGGGCGTAGCAATGAATGCGATAGCAACAAATTGTAATGTTATACGAAGTGAGGCTGGCAGCTAACTCTTATGGGTCCGATCTCGCGCAACTCTGCAAATCGCTGGTGTAAGAAAATACTGCTATGTCAGGGTGAGCAACACTGTTCTCACAGTGTCTTTGCAATGAGAGCGCAGCACATAGAAGTGTATGTGAGCCGCCCGATGATGGCTGACGAGCTAGCGCGCGCGCCAGCGATCGCTACCGCACCCTTAGAAGCAAAGTTCACAGTTGCTGCTCGAGTGACCCCTTCCCCCCCCATCCCTCGCCGCTTTTCCTGCTCGCTCAAGACGGCGGGGTGTTTTTTCTCTGCATCGACGGCAGGCCTCCTGAGCGGGGCGATTTCATCGCATGCGCCCTCCGAGCGACGGAGATGGGCCGGCTCGTTTGATGCTTCAGCCGCCTTTGTCGCTCCTGCTCGTGCGCTTTTACCCGCGGGTAGAACATACGATGTGCGGGGGGTAAATTGTGTATTTATACGGGACATCACGAAAACGGCGACAGCGAAACCCCGTCAAGAGTGTCCATATAATTATCACAATAGCAAGGCAATAGCCTGGCTATTGCACAATTTAGCTTATTGTTTGAAAAAATGCTACCTTGGACAAATATTGCTTCACAAGTGCTGTGAAACGGGGCTACATCTGCTCTGAACGTTTTCTCCGACTGCTCCAAACTTTCTCGAAAAGGTGTTTCTGGCTGCTCCAAGCCTGCTCCAAAATGTCTTTCTGGATGCTCCAAGCCTGCTACAAAAGGCACTTTTGCCTGCTCCCAGGACTGCTCCCAAACTCATGTACCCTGTTCCACCCAACGTTACTAGACTAGGTTCAGTTTTCAAACTCCCGTGAGCGCGTGGACCGGCCACCGATTCTCGCATCTCGTGGCGCTGCTGTTCCATCTTGATCGGCCAGTGCGGCGGAAGCGCGGAGGAGCAGTCTGCATGCAGTCTGTGCGCGGCTGTGCACGCGGTTTGGTGTGATATGTTCGTTTGTGTCTTGCTCGGTTTGGCCACCTTTGTTTGGCCTAGCCGCGCAGTGCTGACTGCGGTCAGCGAGTGAGTGATGCCGACGTGCTTGTGTACCTGGGTGCACGAGCGGCTATGCGATGGACATCAAGAAGTCAGCCCGTCATTTATCAGCCAGGATACTCTTGTGCGTGTTGGTTGTCAGGTGCATTTTAAGGCGAAAGCCTTTAATGTCTCATGCTCACGTTCGTCTGGCGTCCGTCCGTCCGTGTCTGTCCATCCATCCACCCGTGTCCGTTCGTCCGTTCATTCGTCCGTGTCTGTCCGTCCATCCGAGCTCTGGCACGGTGCCAGGTGACCGCCGGGGTGCGCAAACGGACGCCGGTCGCGTCGAACTCTACAGCACTCGCGCTTTGCTTGCGTAGCGTCGCTCTGCCCAGCGTTTCCAATCATGCAAGGAGGGAGACGCGCGCATCGCGTTCTATTCTGACCGACCCCGTCTCAATGGACACAGGCGTTCGCGGAACACACTTTGCAATTTACAAAGTGTTCGTCAATATAAGCGCTGGAACGCGGATGGCGTTTGCACGATGCGCAAAGCGCGAGACAATATGAACGCATGCGAACCGCGGCAGATTAGTCTCGCGTCTCGCTGCGATTCGCGGTAAAAAATTGAAGAAAACATGCACGCATTCCGTTTGTGTGCTATCCCACTGAGAGTGTGAAAGAAAAAAAAAGACATGGCATAGTCTGTCGAATGGCCACAAGCTTTCGCCGAACACACTTTGGAATGTGCAAAGTGTCCTTCAATTTTGAGGAGTTCACCGCCCAGATCATCAAATTTTACTTGGTGACACGAATGCATTTTTATGCGGGGTTCCTGCAACGAGAACGTGCCGTAAATGTGCAAATAGTCTGCCCGCAAGCGAGCAAAGCTCACATATATCTTAACGTTGCACTTGTGAATGTGGTGCTCTGATGGACGAAAACAGGGCTGGCTTCATTTTTTTTTTTTTCATCTCGAAATAAAGTGCTGAGAAAGTGTATATATCATGAAGTGTCTTATATTTATTCACGCCACTTTACATTATGTGCACCTATTGGCATGCTAGTTGTTACTTCACGGCTGCTTCCGCGATTAAGAATAGTTGGCCAGAAAGGAATAACATGCTTTTCTTACGAAACACAGTCAACTTGAGTCGCACGAACGTATAGCACGTTTTCAAGACCGTTACTGTTAAGATGCGGTGGCGTGTCGTTCTGACACTGAAAGCGAAATTAGCTTTGAAATGAGCCGGGCGTCTTGATGGCGGTAACAGAATGTAACGGGAATCTTCACTATGCCTCGTTACTAAATGCACGAGAATCTGCAACAGCTCGTTAACAGAGCCTAGCGGACGGTCAAGGCTGCTAGAGCTCTTGAAAACGCACTTCATCAGCGCACTCCGGGAGAGCGCAGCGGCGATTTTCACAATCGGTCGAGTTTTGCTGTCGATATGCTAAACACGAGGCCATAAATATATTAAAAAAGATAATCGGAGAAAAGCATCTGTAGCGATAGCACGAGCGAAGTCTCGGGACCCGAGCATGTTCGACAGTACGAGAGATTCACTCGGGTGGAGCTGCTTGTGGCGCTCCCGCCATCTGGCGGCGAGCCAAGGAACGGGTTGCCCGCAATGTATGGTGCCTGCGGAGAGTTTGAAAACTGAACCTAGTCTAGTAACGTTGTTCCACCCCTGTATCAGCCTCCATTTTGTTTCCTTGTTAACAGTCTCATGCATCTGGAAGTTTAACTAAGCAAGCTTGTGCCCAGAATTGAAAGTCTGTGCATCTGTGAACCGTTGCCTGGTTTACTTCGTGCAGCCAGAAAACTTTTTTTTTGCAGTAACCTGTGCAAATGTGGTACAAGTAAAATTGCCATGCAGGGCGAGCAACGACGGTATTTCAGTGTTACCACATTTGGCTTCCTGGTTGGCGGGGAGCTCAACATCGAGGTTGAGGCATTGTCGTTCGCACCAAGCACCAACAGGGTGAGTTTTGTCTTGCACAAACTGTGCTGCATAGACTGCCAAAATGCCAATTTTTCCTCAAATGCCTCACACAGCCTATATGTGCCACATTTCTGGCATAGTCAATTTTCGGTCGCCTTCCTATTTGTGGCACTTTTATACATGAGACGAGAACTTCAAGAAGGGGTGCTAGTAACACTGGTAAACATTTTTTTTAACGATGTCATTTGGGGTGATCAACACTCGGCTATAAGTTGCCACCAAAGTTATAGCTAAATGTTGGGTGATGTAGGAAAAAAATGCCTCATCATAGTGTTGTGAGAAACTACGGGGCATTTTCCTACCTTTCTTCCAAGCATGTTGGAATCACTTTGTTCAGTGGCATTCAAACTGACTCCTTTGATGCATTGACCAGTGTTCTGTCATCTGTGTCAGTGTCTGTGAAACATGTTTCCCTCAGATTCATAGGGAGCCGGCTGGCTATTTTCACTCACATTCTGGGTTTTCTTGGTGTTTGGAGCTCACATGGAAAATGGTGATGCCATGAAAATACTTGTTTGTGGACACAATTTTAGTAGCATTGTTTCCGCTGCATCCGTAAACATAATGCCCTCAACCTGAACAGCTGGGTTTTCAGTGCAGTTTCTTCCTGATAGGCATATCTGTGGCCCTACACTGTTGTCCTATTGGTTTGTGTGATTGGGTCTGCAAGTGCACAGTCGAGATTAGTAGGGTGGCCGAGTACCAACCTCGTGAAAAAAAGAAAAACGGCTTTGTGATGTTGGCCCCAGTTGCTTCACTGTACATTTTTTGGCGCTGTAAAAGCAGCTAAAGCATGCTGCCTTCTGTAAATGTGTGTGGCTGTTTTTGACATTTGGCACAGTTTAGAGACCAACTATGGCATAAGAACAATACTTTGTGTCTTCTGTACCGCTTCATTTCTGCTGGGTTAAAGGGGCCTTGAAAAACTTATTCAGCATGGTCAGAAAACGCTGCTGATAGGTAGTCAAGGCTCTCGAGAACATACAAGCCACACATTATGCACAGTACATGGCCTGGAATTTATAATTTAATTCTTAAAGTCAGCTAGAAATTGTTCCCTCTTCTTTCAAGAAAGGATGCCATAAATCCAAATGACCATGCAATATACCCAAATTCACAGCCATTGGCTGATTTGAGATTCGTGAGCTGCATACTTATTGTGACAGGCTGCCACGATCACAGTGAAAGTAAGCCGCGCGTTCGGGAAAAAAAAACCAAAAAACGAAGGGCTCAAGGTCATGACACGTGCGTGACTTAACTCCCTGTTTAACTCCCAGGGCACTCATCGGGATGAGAGAAGAGAGAAAGAAGTTGCAGCGTGTGATGTAACTCTGCTCGTACTGGACGGATTCTAAAAATGCTTGTGGCGGTCGATTTGTGAGGCAATAAACTCCTTTAGTGAAGCCGTTTGATGGCTACCAGGAAAAATGTTGCAGGGCCCCTTTAATCAAAGCTGTAAAGAAAAAGATGTTTTTTTTTCACTCTCTAGGCACTATAATACGGATACAGTAGAAGCTCGTCAATTCAGATTCCACGAGACTGGTGAGTTTTGATGGAGGTGAAATGCTAGTGTACTTGAATTTAAGTGCACGTTAGAAAACCCCAATTGGTTGAAATTTCCAGAGCCCTCCACAACAGTGTGCCTCGTAATCGTATCAAAGTTTTGGCACGTAAAACCACAGAAATGATTATATTGCAGTAAAAGCTCGTTAATTCGAACTCGGAGGTGACTATAAAATTGCCCGAATTAAGCGGAGTTCGAATTAGCGGGCAGGCGCTAGAATGAGCGGACATCGCACCACACTGTGCGGACAGAACCCAAAGAAGCTACCTCTGGACTCGTTATCACGAATTAGGCGTTATCACACATCTGTGGCAGGTGATTTCGTGAATTTAGTTCATGGAGCTCTCACAGCGAACAGAATTTATTGATCAGTGAGGGATACGTCAGAAACAAGCTGCGGCATGCATGTGATAGTATTGGAAGTTGAAGTTGGTATGGCAGCATGTTTGGGCACAGCACGAGAACCACGAAGACGGAAAAGTACAGAAGCGACACGGACGACGCTCGTCCGTGTCCCTTTTGTACTCTTTCGTCTTCGTCGTTCTCACACTGTACCCAAACATGCATGTGAGCAGTGAGTCTTAATGTTGAAATATATGACGCTATTTATGCTCCAAAACACGTTCATTTAGCACTGAACGACGTTGGGCCAGTTGGTGTTGCGTAATAATAATAATAATAATAATAAAAAAAAAAAAAAAAAAAAAAAAAAAAAAAAAAAAAAAAAAAAAAACAGAGCGCAAACGACAAGGACAGAGAAGGAACGGTACACAATTGTGTTACGCGTATTTAGATGGAAGTGTTAATGCAATCAAAATTAAAAGTAGTCAGCAAGTTGCATTTGCTTGCACATCTTCTGTCGCCACTCTATGAGCATCGTTTGCAGCTTGCCCAAGAGCTCCACCGCAGTGTCTGAATTCTTATCTGTGGAGAAATTCTGTTGATTTGTTGTTTCGCATCTCTATTGAATTTGGTTTGGCTTGGTTGTGCTACACATTGTCATCACTGTGGGTCGAATAGTGCAAGGAACGATGAAAGCTAGGGGGCTCCCAGTTTGAATTAACCGTTGTGGATACCGATGTGTTGGAATTATCGGGAGTTCTCCCCCCATAGAAATACACAGGGCTGTGCCGGGACCAGGGCGTCAGTTGGTATGAACGAGCTTTTACTGTATCTTATGTAGTTGAACTTTGGGTGACTTCAAGCAAGACTGTCACACTAACTCTGTCGAGTATTGTCCCTATTCTTTCTTCTCTTTTCCCCATGGATATTTTTTCCTTCCTGTTTGCTGGCAGTGGACTATGTGATACTTGTACAAACTTGCCCAACAAACTGTTTCAGTGGTAATGCTCAAGTAAGGAAGTGCTGCGCCCGACTGCCCTTGCTGGGTCAAGGTGTGCGAAAGGGACGTTTAGTGCAATTATTTCTTCAATTTAGATGATCCTACAATCAAACACATATATATATCCTACTGGCAAAAACACGGGAATTAGTTCGATATATCATATAATTTGATATAAAGCTTTTAAACAATTTACCATATTTTCGGGCTGAATTTGACTGCACAAGTTGGTTTCAAGGCACTGTTATACCATAATGCAAAGGAGGAAGCTTCATGGCAGTGCACAGGGATTTTTGTTTTCTAGATTGTAAACTTCTGCGATTTGTAGTACGGTATGGTTTTACAGTATCATTTTAAACAGCGCTGTTGCCATAAATGTAGTGCTAAAAATTAACACACATAGATGAGGACGAGCACTTGGCAACGTGTGTGTTCATTTTTCGCGATATATTTATTGGTAACAATGGTAGACCAACTAGCCCAACAAACTGTCCTTCTGAAGTATACTTAGAACAGCGTCACCACATCCTCATACGCATCTGTGCATACTCATCGGTGGGGCGGAAGCCGCTAATCCGCCTAGGCTATGTAGTTATGATATGATACTGATATGATACTGAATATGATACTGATGAATGAGGCTATGTAGGCCTCATTCATCAGTATCATATTCAGCATGTTTCTTGGGATGCAGCGGCAATGTCAGACTTTTCTCCACATTCGACTGGGTTGATTATTACCACCTTTGCGGAGAACAGCATTTCATGGCAGCCATCTTGTTATCATAGGGGATGTCGAGAAGCAAATGACGAACAGGTGTGACAATGAAGAAACATTGTAGAAAGCATGTGATTGCACGTTTGTCCCTTTCTAATCACACCGCTCCTTCTCCCAAGTGCATGCTGCTTTGGGAAAGCCCACTTTCACGAGCCAACCTTTTGTGTGCCATCTTCTCGAGGCGTTTCACGCTAGCCAGCTATTTTTGTTCGATGTAGTCGTATGCATTGACGTAGGAAAAATTGAGGCCTGCTCAATCATAGGCTCGTTCGCTCCCCCTGACAACATGGAGCCCTTATGCGTTGCAGAAATACGCTTATCCTTAAACCTTTTCTCCACATTGGAAGAAAAGTGTGGAAGAAATGATGTTGATTGGGCACAATAGTTCTGTTTAGGCAGTGCACCGTATTCTCAGACCATGCCATGGCAGACTGAATGTGTTTGGCTGTGCTTGTGCCACATTGTTAGCTACGCAGCCTGGCATTTGTGGGTCTGAGCTAAATTACGAGCATGAATTGGTGCACCGTGTAGCAAATAAAGGCAGCAAACTCATCCTATGGTTCCATCAGATCACAAAATGTTACAGAATATGCTGATCACCACAGAGAAGGTTGAAAGTTCTGCTTTGTGTGCTAAACTGAATCAAAGAAATTTATTTGATTCTTCAGTCAATGAAGTAGAGAAGTTTCATTTTGTTAGTTACCTCGAAGACTTGAGTTGCACCAGTACTGGCTTTTCCTACGCATTTCATGCCTCTTAGACTCAAGACATAGATTTTTACTGCTATAGACCCTTTTCTTAATTGGAAAGCTAGCTTTCCTGCATTGCAGTTTGCCCTACTAATGGCGGCTGGTCACTTACTGCAAACAGCCTGTTCAAGCACAGTTTGCTTGCCCTATGGCGCGGAAAATGTTCACTGGGCTCCCTTGATATAAAGACGCATGATACAAAAGCCATGGCACGTTCTACTAGGACCTGCTCTCCACTTGAAGGACGACAGGTGCCGCCATTAGTAGGGTGAAGATGCAGCACAGGGAAGCGCACTTGCGGTTTATGAAAAGAGTCTATTGTGTTGTGCTTTCATGCTGGTTATTACTGAAACTTGCACCATGGTTACTATTCTATACTGCTCCATATTAATCAGGCAACTTAAAAAAGAATTTTTAAGTTGCCTGGTAGGAAGTGCTTCCATACAAGTTTCACCTTTGCACGTACACTTTTCTCTCTCAGCATTTGTACTTGTTAAGAGGAAAAGAGTCATAATTTAAATGTTCTTAGGGTAGCAACTGCTACAAAACTACAACTTTGTTACTGCTCCTAAACTGTCCTTTTGCTGCTCCAAAATGCCTGCTTCTACCCTCCATGACAAGGGCTTAGTTTTTTTCTTTTCTATACATTCCCCATTGTATGCCCACTCACCTATCCATGTGCATGCTTGTACAGTTTATTTTTTGCAATACAACAGGTGAACAGTGTCTTGTCTGGGGTTTTTCAGGTGGGCTTCAGCTTGACAAGGACACCCACTGACAGTGTCAACCCATATCCTGTGAGTGTGCCGGCTTGACCGAAAGTTTTGATTTGGGGGGCACATCATTTAATATTAGGCAATGCTCACTTTATATCCAGTTAAACCTATAGAGTTGGTCATTTGTTTTGTTGTATTGAAGTGTGATCTTTTCTGCAAAGTATGGGTTTCCTTGTGGCTTTGTGTTACAAACTGGTGGTTGTCTCTTTCATAATTCACCTTGCAGGATTCCGCATCTGCAAAGTATATTGTCACTGAAAAACTTATTCCTACACAGAAGGTGCCACAGAAGTTTTCACACAGTAGGGCAAAAAAAATAAACTGATTTTAATAATGTTAAAAAAATCAAATTTGATCAAACTCTGATTCACTAACTCAAACTTAATGCCACTCTGGTGAAGTCATCTTGACAGCAGCTGTACATCACGGATAATGCTGAAGCAAATTAAAATTTCATTTTGCCCACTCTGCGGCCACCATTAGATTCTCAGTTATTGCAAATGCTTTGTTCACCAAACTGCTCTCTGCCCACTCTGGTGAATGTGCAAAATTAAGAGCTCATCGCATGCCACAAAAAGAGAGAGCTTCGGCCTAAATACTGAGAGGCCTGAATTACTCTGCTCACGGTGCCACATTTTTTGTGTGGCAAAAACTCCGATCGCCATTATGCATTTGTTCAAAAGAAATATTTAAGTCAACTTTATTGTCGTAGAAAAGTCACATAATTTGATAGGTATGTGCGAGCAGCTCCATCATTATTGGTCGGCCACTTCTTGCACTGGAAAATACCTTTAATTGCTGGCAATGTATTCTACTCTCCAGAATAGCTTCTTTCAATTTTGGGATCGTGGAGACTGCAGTCGTGATGTCTTTTCTACTGGTTGATCAAGATCACTTGCCTTGCCAGCGACATTGGTTTCCTGCATGCTCGCGATCAAGTGACAGTTTGTTGTGTTTAGTATGATTGCCTTTAGGACTACCTGTGCTTGTTAGAGCACTGCACGGGCCCGGGCCTACCCGAAAACCCGGGCCCGGCCCGGCCCGACGGGCTGGGCTGGGCTGGGCCGGCTAAAGTAGTTGTCACGGCGGGCCCGGGCCTGAAGCTTCGGGCTTAGGGCCGGGCCCGGGTTTAAGGTGGCGGGCTCGGGTCGGGCCGGGCATGAACCTTGCTGAGTTTTTAAGACTGTTCCACATACGTTGCTCATGCATATATGTTACAGATATTATATCACGAAAAGAACCATTTTTTTTCTTTTTACGTAAGGCAAACTATTTGACGAAATTTTATGAGCGACAAGTACTGAACTTCTGCTGCTTCTTGTAAACTAGGCGCTTATGTAGTTAACATCTCACTATTCTTTGCTTTATTGCATTGGATATTATTTTGTATCCAGAATGTCATTTTGTAATCAGAGTAATAATTGTAATGTAATAGACCTTATGCAAAATCAGCTGCCAACTAGCGTCCCCCCTGCGCATTACCACCGTGTTGAAGACAAAGCTCGCTCTGCGTGTGCTCCCACGGAGCGTACGTATCAACGTCTGGCGGCTGACTGCAGCGACAATACCGGCACATTTTCGTGTGCCGTATTGCTCAGATTGAGGTAATTAAGATGCTTAAAAAAAAAAAAAAGTTTGCAGGAAACTAGCCTCCATATTATTAGATTTCCTTGCGACCGACGAGAAGTGGCATGTCGTTCCGTTGCCGGCTACTGCTTTCAACTAACGCCGTGTTTACGTTCGCCGTTCTTAAACGCGATGTGACGACATCAGCACTCATCAGGGAACATTCTTTCGTGTCATGCCGGAATGAGACAGTTTTCGCGCCGTGTGCTTGCAGGTACAGACAAAACGGCTTCGTGTACAAGCTTCAAAGCTTCATCGTGGCTATAACTCATGCATGCCTGCGCTGCTGTTCACAACATTACTTTGTTTGTTACACTGCGACAGTAATTCTCAATGAACAGACCGATTGCGCTCCAGCGCAATCGTTCGACCAAAGCCAAAGCAAAGAAGTTGTGCCAAAAACTTCACTTGGATTCTCTCGTGCAGTCTATTGAGAAAAGTGATGAGATGTGCCTCGAAATGTTTTTCTCTGCGAAAACGCATAAACCTGGTCTTCCGTTAAGGGTTATTGTATCTGAAAGTGACTGTTGGCAGAAGTCTGTCGCAAGCTTTTTGCAGACTAAGCTAAAGTTGTTTAATCTTGATGACCCGTTCCACACCAAAAACTCAGAGGCAGTGGTCACTTATTTGCAGCAGAATCACAGTGCTAAAATGTCAGGGTTTTCAGTGGACATCAAAGACCTATGTTATTCGATCGCCCAGAAAGATATTCTAACATGTGTTGAACATTGCATCGATCAGTTCGGAGTCAGCACTTGTGTGTGTCGCACTCTCTTGTCTTTTGTCCCTGAAGTTTGCGCTATTTAGCTGTTCAAGTGGAGTACCAACTAGCCCAAACACGCACCTTATACCCGATGACTTCCCCAAGCTTCCAGCCAAGCTAGACAAGGTTGACATGGTACTTTACCAGACCTGGAGGTCAACCGTTGCGGGTTCTCGTTTCATATACAGCCCAACTCGATTGGCGCGGGAAGACATCCTCGCAGTGACTCTTTGTCATTGAATCGCTCTCTGTCCCTCTTCTGGGACTGCCGGCTATACAAGCCCTTGATGTCGTGAAATTCCTTGCCGGTGTGCAGGCCCCTGAGGCATCACTTCACTCTGAACTGTTCCGCGGACTTGGCACTCTCAAAGAGGAATATCGAATCCGCTTGAAGCCTGGTGCTACACCATTCTCCCTCAGCGTGCCTCGTCGCATTCCCATTCCTCTACACGAAACCGTTAGGCGTGAGCTCAACAAGCGCGAGAGTGACGGAATGATTCGCCACGTCGACAGTCCAACGCCATGGTGTTCCGGACTGGTGGTGCTCCCTAAATCGTCTGGAGATTACCGTCTTTGTGTTGACTTAACCCGGCTGAATCAAGTCGTACTTCGAGAACGCCACATCCCCCCCAACGGTTGAACAAGTCCTCGGGCTTATCGGAGACGCAACGGTGTTCTCCAAGCTGGACGCCACAGCGAGTTTGCACCAAGTGAAACTGACTACGGACTCGCAACAGCTCACGACCTTTATAGCCCCCCTTTGGCCGATACTGCTTGTGCCGCCTTCCATTTGGCATTACCTCAGCACCCGAGTATTTTCAGAAGCAGATGGCCAGAATTCTTGAAGGACACGATGGGGTAGCAAATATGATCGACGATATACTTGTTTTTGGACGCACTCGAGAGGAACATGATGTCCGACTGAACCAGGTGCTGTCGCGTCTTGCCGAGGCCGGGGTCACTCTGAACAAGAACAAATGCTTATTCGGTGTGTCGGAAGTACCATTCCTTGGAGTAATTGTGTCCGCACAAGGCATCAGGCCCGACCCAGCCAAGGTTGCAGCCATCAAGACCATGGAAGCTCCAAAAGACGTTGCAGGTGTCAGGTGTCTTCTCGGGATGATCAACCATCTAGCCAGGTTCTTGTCACACATCTCTGAAATAACCGCTCCAATCAGAGCCCTCCTCAACAAGTCTTCAAGTTGGACTTGGCAGCATGAACAAGAGGCCGCATTTGTCAGGGTGAAGGAGATACTGACATCCGATAGGTGTATGGCTAAGTACAATCCGTCCTATGCCACCACTGTCTCAGCTGATGCTAGTTCGTTTGGACTTGGGGCAGTCCTGCTGCAGACGCAGCCATCAGGCGAGCGCCGTCCTGTCGCTTTTGCCTCGAGAGCAATGACGAAGACGGAGCAGAGATATAGCCAAACTGAAAAGGAAGCATTAGCCATAACCTGGGCTCTCTGGAGGTTTGACGAATTCGTGCGTGGCATCCCACTCGATATTGAGACAGATCACCTACCCCTCGTCTCTCTTTCTGGTAAGATGGAACTTGACATGTTGCCTCAAAGAATACAGAGGCTGCAGATCAAAGCAATGCCTTATCAATTTAAGGTGCTTCATGTGCCTGGTAAGCTTTTGGCTACAGTGGATACTCTCTCTCGCATCAACAACCTGAATGAATCTTCCGCGGATGCTGTGCAGCTCCTTACCACAGAAACTGTGGCTCGCACACCCCTTGATGTGATGGAGCTTTATGTTGCAGAAACAGTGGCTGCCACGTTTGAAGTTTGCCCCTAAATGTGCAGGAAGTACGTCGAGCACAAACTGCGGATGGTGAATGCACTACATTAATCTCCTTCTGTCAGTGGGGGGTGGCCTCGGAAAAACAAGCTGCCGTTGCACATCTCCAAGTATTCCTCGGTGATTGATCAACTCTCTGTTTGCGACGGCATACTGCGCAAAGGTACCTGTTTGGTGATCCCATCGTCACTTCGATCTACAGTCTTGGCCCTACTACACGAGGGACATCAAGGCTGTAACAGAAGCAGAGCCTTGGCGCGAGATTCAGTATAGGGGCCTGGAATCTCCAATGACATTATCTCTCTGGTCGCCAACTGTGAGACATGCGCTCTCACACGAGTTAACTTCGCTGAGCCACTTGTACCGACACCTCTCCCGGATCATTGTCACGGATCTCGGAGGCGGTGCTAATGGAGATGGATCATGAGAGGACGCTGGTCAGCACAGCAAACCAGGTTTAATAACAAACAGGAAAAACTAAGAGAAAGAAAACTTAACACTCGCAAGAAAAAACCAACTAACAGCGAAAACCTCAGAAACTACAAACAAATCTCCAAAAGGAAATTAATCAGTTTCAGCTGCGCCTAACCGCAGTCCTTAACATCAGTCTGGCCACTTAGGCCTCGTCGAAATGTAGTCCGAATCGAACACTCTTACTTGAGTACACCGATCATCGCTGTATGTCCAACTTGTGTCGTGTTGGGTCCGCGGTCGATGTAGCCGACGATCCTCTTCAATCGTCGCTCCGTTGTACCACGGTCAGCCGCGCTGCCGTAAGCCTGTTCCCAGTCGCCGTCGGTGACATGGCAGGGCGTCCTCGTCAGTTAGGCCTAGTACGAGACCCCTGTTCGAAGTGACGACGTGGCGTCCCGGGGATTGCTGCGGGCCGACGTTCGAAGGGGAACTACGGCGGGTGCGTCCGGACCAGCCGAAAGATGCTGCAGCACCTCCGAGGAGCCTCGCCCGAGCGTCGCCGAAGTCCACGGCCACGCCACGGAGTGCCAGCTTCCCGGCCTCTGGAGCTGAATGTCCGCTGCGCCCGTCGGTGGAACGTAGCTACCAATGCGACCGTCTTCTGTAGCTACGCAAGCAATGCCAGCTGATCGCGCATTCATCTTGCATTACGGCTCGTGTCATGCGCTTCGAGCCGTGTGCTACTCCATGCGCGCGCTCGTGCCTGTTCCGCGAGCTTCTCCTTCTACTTCGTCGTCTCCTTACTCCTGACATTGGGCCCCTTTTTCTTGAAAGTTTTTTTTTTCTTAAAAAAAAACTCGTCTCTCTCTTGCTGTGATGCCTGTGCATCTTGACCACTTGCGATGACTTCTTGTCATTTCACAGGTCTTTCCACTTAACACTTCACCACCTACTTGTCACACACACACCTTACTGATCCCTTCACAGGTCACTTCACAACACTTATATAAGTCGATTGTCCCTATTACTCTATCCACCACACCACAAACATCAATGCAGACATCAATCAGTGGCTAAGGTACTCGGCTGCTAACCCGAAGGTCGCGGGTTCGATCTCGGCTGCGGCGGTCGCATTTCGGTGGAGGCGAAATGGTAGAGGCCCGTGTACTGTGCGATGTCAGTGCACGTTAAAGAACACCAGATGGTCAAAATTTCCGGAGCCCTCCACTACGGCGTCTCTCATAATCAAATCATGGTTTTGGGACGTAAAACCCCACATAATATATTATTATTACAAACATCAATGCATCACTGTGCATGCTACAACTCTGTTTCACATTTCATCCTCTTAGCTATAACGTTTTGCTTATCTCTGTATTACCCTCTACACATGGTATTTTTGGTGACTCAACAGCTTCTACTCATAAAAATCAGCATTCCCATTTTCTCCCTTAACCACTGCAACTGCTGTTATGATCGGACTTTTTGGCTTGGCGCCACTCGGACGAGCAGGATTATTTCGCCAGTCTGCCCTGCTTTATTCCCG
Source organism: Rhipicephalus appendiculatus (assembly GCA_030522465.1). Taxonomy (NCBI): domain Eukaryota; kingdom Metazoa; phylum Arthropoda; class Arachnida; order Ixodida; family Ixodidae; genus Rhipicephalus; species Rhipicephalus appendiculatus. The sequence continues at coordinate 114,588 of JALIZH010031664.1, forward strand.
GGTCAGCGTTCCCCGAAGAGCACCAGTAGCGGTGACAACATGGCAATCCTGCTCTGAATCCTTCAGGGCCGTCGGCGCACCTCGTCAAACCCCTTTCGACTCACCTGACCGACTTTGACGGTATGGCCTAGGAGGGGCTGTTTGCAGGCGAGGCTGCTTGCTTTGTTCATCGTGCTACGCGACACACCGAACAATCAGCCGAGAACTTGGGAGAGACGTTTCCCACACTCCGAGGGTTCCTTCGTAGCAGCCGCCTGGGAGGCACTTGCGTCGCAGCCGCTGTCGAGGAGTCATCGCTGCACCGGACTACACGGCTGGTTTACAGGAATGTGCGTCACCTCGGCCAGGTCATTGTGCAGTGCAGTGCGAGGCCGTATTGCGTCCTGGGCACTCCTCTCCCTCGCCGACGGGCGAACTGGGCGTGCCTCTTCCCTCTTTCCAGGGTTGGGAAGGAGGCGGTGTTTGATCTTCCCATTTTAGGGCGGAGTTGAAGACATCGTTTCGATTGGACTATCCTGGACTTTATTGTTTTCCCGTGCAGGGAATCTTGGGAAGGCTAAGGCCTTAAAACTGGAGCGCCGAGACGCTCCAGATCATCATCATCTTCCTGCATCATGTACAAACACGCTACCATGTAAATACTGTAAATAAAACGTTCCTGTTGTCAGCTCCGACTACTCTGCTCGACTTCTCCCTGCGACTTGGCTGGCTCCGGTCACATGGACAGACCCCCGACTACATCAACTGGTTGGCAGCGACGGGATGTCCCATGCATGACTCGGGCCTCAACGATGGTGAGTGCTTGACTTTTCTTTGAGATATGCCAGGTTTTAGCTTTTGTGTTTTTCTAAAACTGGTCGAAACTTCTGTGCATATAGGCTTCGTTGTACCGCTACCATACGTCACAGCTATTCACCAGGTTTTAGCTATCCTATTCTAAACCGGCAGTAATTTTACCGTGCGTGTAGGCTTCGCTTGTTCGCTTCCTAACGTCACGGCGTGTAAGAAAGTCCTCACTCGTGAAAACCATGGAGTTGGTAACGAAGCTAGAGAAACCAGACCTCTTGCTACTTTGTGAAGAGCTGGGAATTGATGTAGGGAGAGATGACAGAGAGCCGCAGCTGATTAAGGCCATACAGGAATGCGGCGCGGAAGATGACGAAATTGAGGAGAGTTGGGAAGAAGTTGAAAAGAAGAAAAGATGGGCTGAGGAAGACAGGATAAATGAGAAAAGACGAATAGCTTTAGGAATTTTACAGGCATCAATTAACCCGATTAACGGGAAAGCACCCTCCGATAAGAAAGTGAAAGATATTCGTGTCGAGACCACAACCGCAGCGAGCCGCTCAAAAGAAAAAGAGAAACCGAAGGCGTTTAAGGCTAGAAAGCCGGTCGTCTGCCACCGTTGCCAAGAGCCTGGTCACATTGCGATCGGCTGCCGAAAGCCTAGAAGTGTTCTCCTTTTGGTGGACAACCGCGACCGTAATCTGGAGCAATCGAAATCCCGCGCTCGTGAGTTAGTTGTGAAGGAAACTCAATGTAACTTACTGCGGGACTCAGCCGCAACAATCGGTACAGTACATCCCTTCTCCGTGAAAGATAATGTGACCACAGGTGAACGCGCGTGCACACGGCAAGTAGTTGAGGAGAAAAGTGTGTGTTTGCCGTTAGCCCGCGTAGAGATTCAGGAACCGTTCGGACTGCTCGCAACAGAGGCTGCAGTGTCCCAAAACCTGCCCAAGCATGATCCCTCTCCGAATGACTCGGATATGCTTTTGGGAAAGAAGGGCCTTTGTTTTGGTGACGATTCAGCAAAAGCTCTGACGCGTCCGACGGCCTGTGAGTCCGCTCCTGAGATTGAAAGAGCAGAAAGTGAAAATGATAGACAGGTGGAAAACCGCGACCAGTGCGCAGGTGGCAGGAAAGAAACGATGGTTGTTGAGAACAGTGTACGCTTGCCTGTAACCCGCGTGGAGAGTGAGGGGCCGTTCGGACTGCACGTGACTGAGGCTGCCGTGTCACAAAACCTGCCCAAGCATGATCCCTATCTTCCTTCGAATGACTTGGATATGCTTTTGAGAAAAAAGGGCCTTTGTTTTGGTGACAATTCGGCGAAAGCTCTGATGCGTCCGACGGCTGGTGAATCCGCTTCTGAGATTAAGCGCGGCGTGATTCAGGCAGTGTTAAATGCTGATCCGCGAGTTGAAAGGCACTACGGAAGTGCGAGTGGCGAGACGGAAACGGTAGTTGGAGAGGACTGAATGCGCTTTCCGGTAGCCCGCGTGGAGACGGAGGGACCGTTCGGACTGTCCGTGACTGATGCTGCCGGGTCACAAAACCTGCCTAAGCATTATACCTACTTGATTTCGGATCACTGGGACATGCTTTTGAAGGGCCTTTGTTTTGGTGACCATTCGGCGAAAGCTCTGATGCGTCCGACGGCCGGTGAATCCGCTCCTGAGATGAAGCGAGGCGCGATTCAGGCAGATTCACTAGTTGATAGCCGCGACGAATGCGCTCGTTACGAAGTATTCAAGTCACTGGGAACCCCTCTAACGAGGCTCAAGGAAAAACGGGAGTGCGGCCTGGTGTTTAATTCAGAAGGGCTAGGTGCTGTCAGCGTGACAGACTGGAAGGCCTGTTTGCCGGCTACTTTGTTTTCCTTGCGTTCGGTGCCTCACGAGGACCCAGGACTTGACCTTGTACTTACATTCGGCTTAAAGCACGCATCGTTCTGCTTCTTCCGAATTATGGACAGTGTTTTGGAGGGTAATCAAGGTTACGCACCTCCCTATTTTGTAGGCATTGTTGCCTTTTCCTTCAGTTGGAAGGAGTGTTTGAGTTATCTCAGGGATGTTCCGGGGCAATCGCGTGCCACCGGCTAATTTCTGAGGGGCAAAATTTGCCATGTCACAAAAGCTGAGGTGTGTTTGGACCACGTGTTGGGCACGATAGCGGAAACGCTGTTGGTCCCAGCCGTGCTTTTTCCGTTTAACACCAGTGTAGCTTTAGACACCTTTTATTTGCATTCTGTGTACGTAACAGACATTTAGCGCTTTTTCTTAACATGTATTTAGTGTTTTGTATTAATCACTTCATTTCGTTCTTCTGACGCCCGTAGCACCTGCGTGCCTTAAAAGATGTACGTGGCTTTCTCTGGAAATGATACAAAACGTTAGGCTTTTGATTTGCTTCGTACTTACAAGAGTGTCTGTGTTTGTTATGACTTTGTTAACTAATCCGTGACTTTCACGAGCGAAAGTTAAATTGTAATTTTCGAGGGAGTTTTCACCGGAAAATGTAGCCTGGCATTTCTCAAGGTCAGTTGAGTGCTCTCTGTTTGTTGTGCCTCGGGTTTTGCCTGGTTCATTTCCGGTGCTTGCAAGCCGTTGCTCAGGTCCAAAGATGGGGTCAACCTACGTGTAAACGAATTCAAGGAAGTCTACGCTCTCTACGGAGTGCTTTGTTGCTGCATCCCCTTCGAGACCTCCTGGGGCGGCGGACGGGCTGTTATGATCGGACTTTTTTGCTTGGCGCCACTCGGACGAGCAGGATTATTTCGCCAGTCTGCCCTGCTTTATTCCCCGGGTCAGCGTTCCCCGAAGAGCACCAGTAGCGGTGACAACATGGCAATCCTGCTCTGAATCCTTCAGGGCCGTCGGCGCACCTCGTCAAACCCCTTTCGACTCACCTGACCGACTTTGACGGTATGGCCTAGGAGGGGCTGTTTGCAGGCGAGGCTGCTTGCTTTGTTCATCGTGCTACGCGACGCACCGAACAATCAGCCGAGAACTTGGGAGAGACGTTTCCCACACTCCGAGGGTTCCTTCGTAGCAGCCGCCTGGGAGGCACTTGCGTCGCAGCCGCTGTCGAGGAGTCATCGCTGCACCGGACTACACGGCTGGTTTACAGGAATGTGTGTCACCTCGGCCAGGTCATTGTGCAGTGCAGTGCGAGGCCGTATTGCGTCCTGGGCACTCCTCTCCCTCGCCGACGGGCGAACTGGGCGTGCCTCTTCCCTCTTTCCGGGGTTGGGAAGGAGGCGGTGTTTGATCTTCCCATTTTAGGGCGGAGTTGAAGACATCGTTTCGATTGGACTATCCTGGACTTTATTGTTTTCCCGTGCAGGGAATCTTGGGAAGGCTAAGGCCTTAAAACTGGAGCGCCGAGACGCTCCAGATCATCATCATCTTCCTGCATCATGTACAAACACGCTACCATGTAAATACTGTAAATAAAACGTTCCTGTTGTCAGCTCCGGCTACTCTGCTCGACTTCTCCCTGCGACATGGCTGGTTCCGGTCCCATGGGCAGACCCCCGACTACATCACTGCTCTATATGTTTTAAATGTTCTTCCCACGTGTCTGGGACCACAAAAATATCAACTCCATTTTGCAGACTATGTCTACACACATCCAAAGAACTACAACTTCTACAAAGCATTCTTTCCTTTATATACTCTTATATTCATCAACTATACGTTTTTGTACTACTCCCAGAAAAATAGTACGTTGCTCTGTTTCTACCTCTCACTTTCACCAAAATCATTTTTGCCTCTAAGGCGGCTACGACTTAACATCTTGAATCCTAAATCTGCGTCTTTTCACCTTCTGCATCTCTTTCACGTTTCTTTTTTCTGCGCCTACTCGCTGCATTCATTCTGGACCGTTTACTACATGTGCAATCTCTCTGTCTAGTATTCTCAAATATCATTGAACACCTTTCCGACATGCCTTCTCCAGGCTGCGTCTCATCTCTGTGTCCGATGCTAACTGCTTGCACCACCCTCTTCGTAGATGGACAATTATCTATCTTCCGCACCTTTGGAGCGGTCTTCTTTCGTTTTTGGAAGCAACCCTTCAATGATTCATTCATTTTCTGCTCTTCTCGGAACTCCTTACGGGTTATATCTATACTCTGCATGGTCGCCACCTTGAATCCCGTGGCCCTTACTTCGCTCTTTACTGCCGCTCTCGTCATTACTGCCAATGCCACTTCAGCTACTTGCGGCTGCAGTTCTCGTAATCTTTTGTGGCTTGATTCTTTTTTACCCCTCTCCTTTTGTTCCGCTAGTCTACCAATAGGTGCATTCTGTTGCTCTACCGCATTCTTGTTCTTCTCCCAGTTTCTATCAGGCTCATCTACCTTCCTCATTCCTGGCACATTACCTAATATAAGGTCATACATGGGCTTCTCTAAGCACTTTGCTGTCAACCAACCTGTGTAATATGGACTAGCAACTTTTATCCTAGCTTCGGGAACTTTTCTCACCGAGCTGTCTACCAAAATGATTGTTTGCGTATTTTCCCGTTAGATTTGATTCATCCACTAAGCTCCTTTTCACCAAAACAATGTTCGTGCCTGTATCTCTTAACACTTTCACCCTTTGTCCATGCACCTCTCCGTCTACCACTGGTAACCCATCTCCTTGTGAGTAAAGTTCAGTTTCACTCTTTCCTACGTCTTCTTTCGGCACCTGTAGCCCTTCTTTCACTCTATCACTCTGTGATTCCACTGTACAGGCTACCTTATCTGTTGTCCCAACTTCTTTTGCGTTACTGCCCTGGGAGTCCACTATACATGCAACTTTGTCGGTAGTCCTGAACCTGCACTCATTTGCACAGTGTCCCCTTCTATTGCACAACTGACTCACTACTTGTGCTTGTGAACGACCAACTCCCGCTCGACAGTTCATAGCTCGGTGCCCAATGCGGTTACATAGGAAACACCTCAGTGTTCGCTGTGACATGTTAGGTACTCTCTGAGGCCGACCCTTTGTCTCATCTTGCTGGGTTCTGGCAACATCCTCTCTGGTTTTCCCTAGGTTTCTAAGACCCTGGGCCTCGAAATACTGGTCGGCATGTTCTGCCACATCCTCCAGTGAAACTACCCTTCGTTCTTTAAGGAAAACACCTAACTTGTTACTACAGCAACTCAAAAATTGCTCCAGAACTATGCGATCACGCACGCCCTCATATGTTCTTTCTACATTGGCCATCTCCATCCACCTGTCAAAATAATTTTACAAGCGGCACACAAACTGCTTTGCTGTCTCAGCATTCTCTGGCTTGCACCCACGAAACCGCTCTCGGAAGCCTTCCGCTGTCAACCTGAATCTTTGTAACAGTGTTTTCTTAACCTTATCATAGTCCATAGATTCATCGGCGGGCATTCTATCGGAAACACTTAAAGCTTCCCCGACTAGACACAAACTGAGTGCTGTTGCCCACTCTCTTCTTTCCCATCCTTGCCCCCCTCGCAATCCGTTCAAATCTGTGCAAATAGGCATCCAAGTCATCACATGTTTCGTCGAATGGAGCCATTAACTTTCTGGGGCATATGCGAGTGGTTGTAGGTGACTGCGAGCCTGAGGATGCTGATATCACACTCTGTTCGTCGTGCGGCACACCATTTAGTTGCACTAGTCTCAACTTTAATTCGAGAAGCTCTTTCTCGCGTTGGAACTCGCGCTCCTGTTTCTCTCGTTCATACTCGCGTTCCCTCTCTTTCAGTGCTATCTCCTTATCCTGTTCTCTTTGGGCATTCTCAAAAAACTTCAGGGTCTCCTCCTTAGTCATTCCTAGGTCTTTAGGCTACCGCCGTCAAGCGCTCCCCAATCCATCTCCGCACTCTCTGAGTATCAGTGACTGGGCAGGAAAAGATCCTGGCAGGCTCGCCAATTGTTTTGTCACGGATCTCGGAGGCGGTGCTAATGGAGATGGATCGTGAGAGGACGCTGGTCGGCACAGAAAACCAGGTTTAATAACAAACAGGAAAAACTAAGAGAAAGAAAACTTAACACTCGCAAGAAAAAACCAACTAACAGCGAAAACCTCAGAAACTACAAACAAATCTCCAAAAGGAAATTAATCAGTTTCAGCTGCGCCTAACCGCAGTCCTTAACATCAGTCTGGCCACTTGGGCCTTGTCGTCGGAACGTAGTCCGAATCGAACACTCTTACTTGAGTACACCGATCATCGCCGTATGTCTAACTTGTGTCGTGTTGAGTCCTGCGGTCGATGTAGCCGACGATCCTCTTCAATTGTCGCTCCGTTGTACCACGGTCAGCCGCGCTGCCGTAAGCCTGTTCCCGGTCCCCGTCGGTGACGTGGCAGGGCGTCCTCGTCGGTTAGGCCTAGTACGAGACCCCTGTTCGAAGTGACGACGTGGCGTCCTGGGGATTGCTGCAGGCCGACGTTAAAAGGTGGACTGCAGCGGGTGCGTCCGGACCAGCCGAAGGATGCTGCAGCACCTCCGAGGAGCCTCGCCCGAGCGTCGCCGAGGTCCACGGCCACGCCACGGAGTGCCAGCTTCCCGGCCTCTGGAGCCGAACGTCCGCTGGGCCCGTCGGTGGAACGTAGCTACCAATGCTACCGTCTTCTCCCGTAGCCACGCAAGCAATGCCAGCTCATCGCGCATTCATCTTGCATTACGGCTCGTGTCACGCGCTTCGAGCCGTGTGCTAGTCCATGCTCGCGCTCGTGCCTGTTCCGCGAGCTTCTCCTCCTACTTCGTCGTCTTCGTCGTCTCCTTACTCATTACAATCATCCATGGCAACTTCTCGGCATGGACCTATTTCACTTCAGTGGGCAAACTTTCCTTCTGGTAGTTGATTACTACTCAAGGTACCCAGAAGTGATAACCTTGAGGAGCACAACCGTGCAAGTTGTCGTGGATGTGCTCAAGAGCATATTCGCCCGCCATGGGATGCCAGAGGAAATTCGGTCTGACAATGGCCCGCCATTCTCGTCACGAGACTTTGCAACCTTCGCTTCCTCGTATGGCTTTGTCCATACGACAAGCAGTCCCCACTACGCCCAGTCGAATGGGGAAGTGGAGAGAATGGTCAGGACGGTCAAAAACCTCTTCACCAAAGCAAAAGACACTCACATGGCTCTCCTATGCTATAGGGATACCCCAGGCGTCAGTGGTTTTAGCCCGGCTCAGCTCTTGATGGGTCGTCGGCTAAGGACCAAAGTCCCCAAGCAGGAAGAATTGCTTCATCCTAAACGTGCCACTGAAAGACACAGTAGCATGGAGAAACGCATCCTACAAAAGAAAGCAGGAAAGGTGCTACAATCAGCGGTATCGGGCCAGGGATCAAATGCAGCTTCCAGTGGGACAACAAGTCTGGGTGCAGCCAGAAAATGTAAAGGGAACTGTGCTTTGCCCAGCACAGAGACCCAGGAGCTACATAATAGAAACAGGACAAGGCGGTATCTTGCAGCGTAACAGGCGTCACCTTGTCCCCTTTGTTCTAGCATCGCTGCCACCACAAGCTTTATCAGAAGAAACCGAGCCACAGCCGCAAGTAGCTCACCCATCTCAAGGTCCTCCAAGTACCACGGTAACGACGAGCGACTCGGGGGCAGGCTGGTGATCGTGTTGATGGTGATGGTGGTGATAGTGATAGTGGTGTTGGTGGTCGCGATGGTGTTGTGCGCACGCGTAGTGCCCGACGTGTTGTCCCACCGGACTGTCTGAACTTATAACTGCTGAACGTGCGGAAAGGGGGGAGATGTAGAGGTCGCTACTATTCTGTTAATGAGTGGCGCCCCCCTCCTGGATGTGAAGCGTTTGTATGGAGTAGGATAAAGAGTTGTTTGGGTTCAGTGGCGACCGGTTGTCTCACTACGGGCTCCTCAGGCGTTCCGGCTATGCCTAGGTTCCCGTCTCCTGTGAACGGCTAACACTGCAGTCGCCACTTTACAAGGTGAAGCGAAAGACGAAATGGGGCTTCGGCATCCTCTCTGGCCGAAATCGTAGCACGTTCTCTTTCTCGCCCGCGCCTAGAGCTCTTAGCATGAGCAGCGCGAGCGGTGAGGTATAAAGACTATGATCATGCTGAGTGATCATGATGCCGCGACAATTTCAAGCAAAGCACTTTACGAGACTCAGTGGCTGCAAATCGCCGTGGCACGAAGCCGCAACAAATCACCACGCCGCCTGGCCACTCACCTTGATTTCCACGGCGAGTGGCCGTGGAGCCATCGATAATTCTAAATGCTGTGAGTATTTTGCAAGTACGCAGGTAGTGGGCACGCACCAATAATATTCTATGTGTGAAAGAATGACAGCTTACCGCGGCAGTTATGGAGTAAGCATCTTGCATTACACACACCTGATGCACACATTTAGCCATCAGTACTAACGACGCGCAGCAAGGCGCTCACTAACATGGAAAATGGGGCCGCTTTCGAACAGGTTTACCCCTTTATTCGCGGCAGAATTTGCGGCAGAATGTCCCACTACGATACCTTTAAATCCAGCTCGAAGCACAAACGCGCTGGCTACGGGCGCTTGTGCCACCATAGCTGTCAAAGCAATGAGGTGCTGCTGTCTGCTAAGACTCTCAACGTTGCGCGCCCGCCGCACCGCTCGTGGCGCTGCGCGCGTTTTTCAAGGCGCCCCCTATAGGTCCCGAACGGAGTGTATAGACTGTATACAGGGTGTTTCAAAAAATGTGTCCAATATCCTCAAAAAATCAGCAAAATGGGATATTTGCTCGCTGTTCTCACAATTCGTTTTTCTGTAGCAACTTGCATCTCAAGATGGTTAAAGACATCATTTGGGACATTATTTAAGAAAATTAAATTAACTAACTTTTTAATTAGTGAAGTTATGCTGTTTTGTCAAATGGGAGAATGGAAATTCTTCATGTGAAAAACCCATCGCAGCTTTGAGATTTAGAAAAGGCGGCCTCTATTTATTATTGTGGCGAAATGAAATTCAGGCAAATTCAACGGCGAAACTGAAACCCAAGCACTGATGAGCGCAACAAGCAGACGACTAGAATGACGTCACTGTTCAAGACAACGGTTACAGTGTTGCAGTTCTTCCCCCTTCGTTAACGTATGTGCATCACGCGTGCTACTACAGCAAGCGGAGCCCACACACCTACACAACTAAGTCGGTTGATCGTTGATATAACGACGTTCACTCATTCTGGACGTCTCAGACAAATATGGCAGTTGCGCGCTTCGGCGTTTCGGTTTCGCCACTGAAGTTGGGAGAATTTCATTATTTCGCAATTATTCCTAGAGGCCACTTTTTCGAAATATCAAAGCTGAAATGGGTTCTTTGTATGAAGGACTTCAATTCTCCCATTTGACTTAGCCACCTAACTCCGCTAATTAAAAAGTTAATTAATTTAACTTTCTTAATTACTATCCCAAATCATGTCTTCAACTATGTTAAGATGCCTGCCGCTACAGAAAAATAAATTTTGAAGACAGCAAGTAAATACCGTATTTTCCTGATTTTTAAAAAAAATATTGGACACATTTCTTGAAACACCCTGTATACCAGCAATGCATAGTGTGATATACGGAAATAATGCTATAACAATATTTTTTGCCCTTTCGGCTGTTTATACGTATTTCGAAAAGTACACTTGGTGCACCGAGTTCGTTTTAATTATTATCTAGGTTAGCTTATTCATAACAAAGGTAATAAATTTGTTTTTTTTCCCTCTATTTCTCTTGCCATGGCAAGCTGCTTGTGCTGAAGACAAGCACTACACATCCGGAAAGGTGCACGATTGGGTTTGGTGGTAGAGCATACTTTAAATATAAATAGAGAGAGCAATAAAAAGAAAGTGAAAGGAGGGTTCTGTTCTCTCTCTGCCTGTTAATACGCTCCCTGTTGAAACTGAACTCATGCTGCAAATCACTTTTCTTGCTACAATAGCTGCTACCAAATGCTCTTGATGATCCCCATTGTACAGGTAGGAAAAATATGCACAATATACCGCTGCCGAATAAGGTTTATCGTACGCAGTATGTCAGATCGACTGTTACCACAGCGAGGCCCTTTTGTACAAGGAATTATTGTAGATTATAGCATACTTGTTAGCGTAGCATGCGCCAACGAAGTGTAGATATTTGCTACTTAAAAGGCCTTACTGTCGATTCTATGTTCAGGCAGCACCACCTAGATTAATGGCTCGGGCCCCAGTCGGGCCCGATCTGCGGTCGGGCCGGGCCGGGCAGGTGAAACTTTCTCTCGGGTTCGGGCCGGGCCCGTGTGTCGCTTTTGAATCACCGGGCCGGGTTCGGGCGGGTAAACTTCAAAGAGTGCCGGACTCAAGCCGGGCCCGGGCCTAAAATCCCAGCCCGTGCAGTGCTCTAGTGCTTGTCACATGACATGGGGCGACAACAGAAGACACTAGATTGGTGCTGGCACAAGTCATGGGCCGAGTGGTATTGGCCGCGAGGGCCTCCACTGGAGAGGCCGGCGCTGCAATCGTTTTGACGTCACAGATACGATGCTCCTGCTCCTGCTCGCCATGCTGCGTAGTTGTGGAACGCGACGTTCGGGTGTAATCGCGGTGCGTGGCATTCAATTCTCAGCGTGTGAAGCTTAATTAGGCCAGCTGGAGATATTATCGCCGTATAAGCAAAGCTAGGTTGCGTACAAGCACCTTCTAATAATAATAGTATAATACCTGGGGTTTTACATCCCAAAACCACGTTATGATTGAGGGGCGCCGTAGCTGAGGGCTCCGGAAATTTCGACCATCTGGTGTCCTTTAACGTGCACTGCATCGCACAGTACACGGTCCTCCTGCATTTCGCCTCCATCGAGACGCGACCGCCGTGGCGGAGATCGAACCGGAGACCTTTAGGTCAGAAGCCTAGTACCGTAATCGCTACACCACGGCGGCGGAGTGCAAGCAGCTTCACGTTGTTGTACTGTTGGATGCCTCAGTGCCAGACGTATGCGACAGATGCTGCTGTAGGGTTTCATCGTTACCCCAAATGCAAAGAAATGCGCGAGGCTGGTAAAGTCGAACGAAAATGGGAAAAGAACTAGCAGGTCCGCAGAAAGCACTTTCGTGGTGAGGATTTCGTGTACGCCGCCTCAGCTAAGATGTTTGTTAACACCTGACGTATGCTCACGAGCGCTCCCGGCAGCTCATCGCGTGCGTTTGTTGATGAACCTACTGATGATGGAGAACGAGAGGCTCACTGTAAATTAACAAAAATAACTAAAAAGAAGAGCACCCGCGTTTCAAATATCTGTCACGGCGAGGTCCTTACGAAACAAAGATTTTGTCACGTTTAAGAGCTCATCAAAGGCGCTGAAAACTAACATCGATACGTTGCCGACAAGTCTAAGCCAAGGCGAAAAGTAAATTTATCAGTAGTAAAAAAAAATAACAAACAAAACGGGTGGTTATCGTCAATCACAATTAAATGAGTAGTGGAGGGGAGATCGGTCCTTTGTTTTGCAGATTCTTTAAGAAAGGAGCTTCATAACAAGGGGGAAGGACGCACAGTGAAAACAAAAACGCGTGGTTTCAAAAGTGCAGGAAATGCGGTGTTCCGGCCGACGACATACTAGGGTCAAGGACCATAGACCTACCCCGGCATCCTATGAATGACGTCACGATGTAAGTGGCGCCACGCTATGTCCTCGAGGCCAATACAGAACTACACCACTTGTGAAGTGCACAATAGAATGTGCTAGGGTGCTTGCATGCATTGAGATAGACATGAAATCATCAGCACGTTTTTCTATGGACATGTAGTTATGATAGGGTTCATTGTATCAAGAATTTCATTATTTTGAAGTTGGTTATATAGAGGATAACTGTACATGCCTATGAATGAGTGCGCTGGTAATATTGAGACTGAAGAAATTGTTTGCCATTAGGGGATAGTATTGAGGTTCCTTTTTATTGAGCCTGTTTGTCAAGTTCATCATCATTGGCGACAGCCAATGCAGGGACGAATGCCAATCTCATGTGTGCGCCTCGTGTGTGCGCTCTCTCAGCAGAACATAACTGGCAACAAGATACTGCCACACATGCTCCTTTCATTGTATTTTTATGTGACTGCCCCGTTACATGTGTAATTACTGCGTTGTGCAAACTGCGCCCGAATGACTGGGAACCATTAGATAATCTTTGAACCTTCCGAGGAGATTACGCGCACAATGCGAACATTAGAGTTTGTTCTGGAACTTACGCGGCTGCTAGCATACCTGTCAAGTCTCTCAAATTTTCCGGGAAACTCATGAATTTCAACCATTTCTTACGTTTGTACGGTTGTCAGGAAAATCTCCCAGAAATCAAAATTTCTGTGCATGATCTGGCCGCACTGACAAAAATTTAGCCCAATCTGATCCAGGCTTTTTGCGACCCCGTCGCATTTTATTGTAAACGAATTTAGGAGGCGTTCATGTAAGTGTACAGTAGAATCTCGGTGATGGGAAACCGGCAGATGCGAATACGTGAAATTCCACTGTGTCCATTGGACCAAAATTCGGATGTTCCGAACACTTTTCATCATTGCGACGGGTGATACGAACTTTAGTCCGGAAACCGTCGAGCAAAGGCCGAGAGCAGCGTGCTGGAAGCTTCAAAAGTATGCGTGCGGCCAGCGCACGCACTGCCAGAACTGTGGCTATCGTTTGCCACAACCGCTGTGTACGAAACCGCGGTCGCTCTTGACACGATCATGTATGGCGACGACGCAACTGACAGAACTCCGAAAGTGCATGCGCGTCCAACGCTCAACCAGTCAAAGCGACGCTGCTTTCCCCAAATGCTGCCGACAAAACCGCGGCAGATGCGATCATAGATAGTAAAAAGCGACTTAGTTTGAAGGCATGTGTGCAGCCAGCGCACGCGGATTGAAAGCAGAACTACCGTTTGCCGCAACAGCCGTGCACGAAACCGCGGTCGCTGCGACACGATCATCGATAGTGACTACAAGCTCTGAAGGCACGTGGCTAACACAGCGGTAGAGTAAAGCCAATAAAGACGTAAAAAAAGGCTAGATGCGTTTCTGCGTTCCTGTCCAAAGAATCTAGTAATGTCGTTCCTGTCGATCTGCGGACTTTGGCTATACTTTGGCACTCAATTTTCAGTTGGCCTCAAGCGAAGCTCTGACCCGCGCTACCCGCGCTTTCACGGCACCCAGCTGGGCCGTCCCTTATTGGCCCGTTCACGTGTCCCAGAAAGACATACGTACGAAAGAAATACGAGTATTTTCGCGCCCCCTTTGAGACTCTCACCATCTACTGTAGTTGGGAAACCCTACCCTCGTATGTTCAGCCACTCCAAACCATTATAAGACCACAATGCCGATGTTAACGCTTGCCCCCCCCCCCCCCCTGCCCGCCTTGCGTTTCACAATGTTTTTTGGGGGGGAGGAGGTGGGGTGAAAAGAAAAGGGGGGGGATAAATTCCCCCCTCCCCCGTTGCTGAAATCTCCCGGATTCAGAATCCTTGAACTTGGCAGGTATGCGCTAGTGATAACGCTGGAATCTTCGATGGCACAGGTATAAATGCCGACGCGCTTCACCGCTTGGCAGATTATCGACGGCCGATGCTCTGGTCGCAGCTCTCAGACTACAGTGTGTATTTCGTGTAGAGTGATGTTTCGTTTTCAGGGCACAGGTTCGCCCAAATAAAAGGTTTAATCTTAAAAACATCGACTGCTGCATTCGTCAAATGCCATGACAAGTGCGACCTCAACAGTCGCGCATGTTGCCGTTGTGAGGCCTAAATCCTTCTCCAAGACCGTCCTCGTCTTCTTTCGGTCCTCGTCCACCTTTCATAGGATGTCTGATGCACGAGGCAGGCACGTGTAAACACAGTACAACGACAGCAGCTCGCGTCGACGCGTTCGAAAATAAAAGCATGGCGCCAATGCCCTTTGTAAAAAAACGCGAAGGCACACGGCGGCACATTCCAGCCTCAAAGATTCGCGCACACGATCTCGGAGGCCTTGACGCGTCTCTGAAGGCTTATTCTGACTGTAATAAAAGTATTTTTCTTACGCCATGATTCTGACGATTTGTCAGCGCGACGCGCATGCCTGCGCTTGCGTTCCCTCGCTCGCACGTGCTTGGCGCGTCTTCCGCGACAGCGCGGACAGCACCTCTTCGTACCTGGACGGTAGCATACATTCGTATCAAACGTCGCGGGGTGAAAATCGGTTCGCAACAACCGTACTCCATTACACTGCAGGCCAATGGGTCTTGGCCGGGACCAAAGAAAAATTCGTATCACCCCGAAATTCGTATGAGCTGTGATCGTATCACCGAGGTTTCACTGCACTATGTTTGCTGGGAGTTTGCCCACAGGTCAAAGAAACCCTTGCTCCTCCAGTCATTCTAAAATCGTTAAATCTGGCGTCGCCATTGTCTCTGCCCTAACAAAGCCCACAAAATGCCTTCTATCTCAATGTTTGAAACATGCGGCTTTCCCCCTTGACGCCATTGCTTCCGCATCATTAAAAGTTTTGAACAAAGTTAAAAATGTTGAAGTATAAAATCGCATAATGGCAAATCAGAAAAGGGTAAGGGGCTGGTGGTGATTCCGTATCTTAGTGGTATCTCTCACCATATAAAAAGATTTATCTCTCACCATATAAAAAGATTGTTGACAAGTTTAATGTTGATGTCTACTTTTCCGCTAAGAATAAGCTGAACAGTCTGTGCCAGAATTGATAAGCTGTCCTCGGGTGTGCCTATGTCGTCTAGCAGAATTTGTGCAGTCAAGCATCGCATGCAGTTTGTCCCTTCATTGATGTGATAGGTGCACCAAACTGTGCCAAGAGGTGAAACCTGCTACATCCTGCTACAGTTTTGCTAAAAATCTCATAATTTGCGCCGAGCGTGTGCTAAGACGTCGTTCTGCGGTCTTTCGGAGAAAAGGAAGACCGAACGTGCTTGCAAGCCATATTTAAAGGGGTACTGACACAAAATTTCGCGGCCGACAGCCTGCGGGTTCAATTCCCGTGATCATGTGTATATCATCTGCAAAATATTATGAACGAGACCCCACGCTACCTTTTGACATGCTCCTTTCTGCCGTTACCCACACATCAGAATACGCTCGTGATGTCATATCCAGAGCTCTAGAGGCACGCGAGATTGCTCGCCTGCGTCTTAGCGATTCGCAAGAGAAGCAACAACTCGTCTACAATGCCCGCCACCGTGATGTCCAGTTCAACCGAGGTGACACGGTCCTTCTCTGGACGCCTTCACGGCGAGTTGGCCTGTGCGAGAAGTTGACTTCGCCGTACTCCGGTCCGTACCGTGTCGTGCGCCAAGTCACCGACGTGACATACGAAATCGAGCCTCTTCACACCAACCGGGCGCGATCGTGTTCGGACATTGTTCACGTAACTCGGCTGAAGCGCTATCACTCGGACCAGCCGAGCACCGACGGTGCCTTCGCCGCCGGGGGTGATGCCACGGGGTGCCAAAGATGAACACCATAGGGAAGAAGACGACGCTGAGAGAGATCTCGAGCAGACTGGACTCCATCTTGTATGCCTGCCTTCGAGTGCTGTAAATACAGTGTAAATATATTCTTAAATGCCTTTTCTCCCCGTAACAATATCAACAGCAAATATAGCTTGGAAGGTATTTTAAATTAATTTTGAAGTTTGCGTGAGCGATCGACTCCCTCGCGCTACTGACACCATCAGAGGTGACCCTTGGTGACCCCCCCCTACTTCCCTCACGTGACCACGCTGCAACAAGTTATGATGACGTCATAGCCGCCATTTTTCTTTTGCCGCGTTTGTTTCAGCAGTCTATACTTCTCGGCGGCTGGTCGCGAGTCCGTGGCCGCGGCGCATGCGTTGAAAGTTTTGTGTTTGGCGACACTGCTGTCCCGTTTCCTATTTGAAAGGACTTCTTGATGCGGACCGTGCGGAAGTGCGTCACACTTCTGTGTGCTAACGTGATCGAGAGCTGCGCACACTAGGTGGTGATAGTTGCACCCGGCGGCTTGTCGTTTTTCGAGCTCTCTCAAACTGAAACTGAAACTGGTCGGTAATGGGGAGCCTGTAATTAAATATCTGTCGCGTGCTGCAGCAAACGAGGTGCCGTGTAATGACTAACAGGCCCCTAGCAACACATTGCAGCAAAAAAACGCGAGGCCAAAGTTTTTGTGTCAGTACCCCTTTAAGCTAGCACTGTAATTTCGAGTGGCCTTGGAGCATGCTGATGTGTACTGTGTAGTTGAAGTAGTTGCTAGGTGCAACCCTGCCAAACAATTTAGACTGACCCATACTGCGCACATAA
The DNA here is from genome assembly GCA_030522465.1 of Rhipicephalus appendiculatus. NCBI lineage: Eukaryota > Metazoa > Arthropoda > Arachnida > Ixodida > Ixodidae > Rhipicephalus > Rhipicephalus appendiculatus. The sequence goes on from JALIZH010031664.1 coordinate 131,639, forward strand.
AGTTTTCTACTACTTCTAGACCATACTGTATTACATTTTTAAGCTCAGTAAAATAGCTTCTAACTGTTGTGAACCAAGCTACATTGAGCAGTATATGTGCTTGAATAGACCATTTCGTTATAGTTAGTTTTAAAAAAAAGTTGTACTATTTGTTGCGATATACTTCCATAAAAGCTCTTGCAGGGTGCCTAATTTATCAGTTGTCTGACCGTACAATCACCGGACTCTATCAAAATACCACTCGTTGCAGTGGACTATGGGATTTTGCTGAGGAAGCATGGTGTCCCAGCATTCCGGTTCTTGGTGCTGTTTCTCGACCGCAGCAATAGTTCGTGTTTGAAAAGTTAAACACGAATTTTGCATTACTGCAAATTTCATGGAGCGCAAATGATATTGCGGGCACGAAGGACCAATTATTAAACCCCGTGTTTTATCAACCGTCCATGAACTAGGATCTTAACAGTTGTCTCCATAAAGCACAACCACAGGCCCTTCACCAAACATTGAACCCCTAGGCTGTACTTAAAGTACGAACCTCATTAGAATAATCTTTCTGGATGGTAAACAGAGTGCATAGAAATTTTATGCAGATTTGTGCTTTCAGTACCGTAACAGAAGCATCTGGGAAAGTCGTATTCATTCACAAATATGAAGTGGATTCTTGGAAAATGCTAGGTGGCCTGAGGTCACAGCTTCAAAAAAACTTCGGGCTGTCCGCAGAAAAACGATGAGCAGCAACATTATTTCATCTTTTGGGGTATTCTAAGTATGTACCTGCATTTGGGCATATATTGGTTTTGTTAAACATGGAGTACTACTGATCAAGCTTAGAGACAAATATTTGTGTTAGGAAATGTTCACTTGGTAACTGCTCCAAAAGGCTGTTATGCTGCTCCAGAAACTGTGCCGAAGTGGCTTCGGTTGATCGCATCAGCGCCCTTGCCATAGCAATGTCATATGTTCCATTCTGCTGTCATGCGCCTCATCATTTGCCTGTGTGAGCACCATAGCGCTTTAAAGGGCACGCTGTATTCTCATTTGTCTGCCCACTGTGCTGCTTGTGGTTGTTCCCCGTTGTTCTGCTGCACAACCACCATTTTTGGGAACGGTGATTCTCACGTGAGCGAGATAGGCAAATCATTCGCCTATCTCCCTCATGTTTGAATAAAGCACTCGGTTGTCAGTCAGCGCTTGTGTTCCTCAGTCTTCTTCTGTGTTTTGCGCTCTTCCAAATTGAACTCATAGAATCTGTGTCTTCCCATGCACTTGCAGGATGGCCGTATTGAAGGCTGCCCATTGGATGAAGTCAAGGAGGACATGTATGTGCTCACGCTTGCATTGGACACGTCTGGAAACAGGTGAGCTTGCCTTGCCTGGAGCAGCTCTCAGAAGACGAACTGAGCTGGTCTTTCAAAGGTACTGCAAGAGGCGGTAAGGTCATGGCGGCGCCAGAAACGCGGTGCCCACTGGTCATCTGGGCTGCAGGCAGTGGCGTCCATTCCAGGGCTGCGCAAAAGTTTGCTATTCTATGTGGCTGGCCCAAAATATTCTTGGCACACCAAGTTTTGATCCTTCTCACCCCAAAAACACTCCTTCCACATAACCAGTCCTCTGTCGTATTGGGGATGATGTGAGAGCATCATATTAGGGTCCTTGGACAACAGTGGCTCGATCAGTGACCCCTCTCTCTACACTCTAAAAAATGATCGAGTTAAAAGGGTGTCTTTTTGTCCCACAACAATAATCGTCATCCGACTTGCTTGCGCATTCTTTCTTGAAAACTCTGCGCTGGCCACTTTCCTATCAAGAATGCTATGTCACGCTGATAACGTGCATGTCGTTTGTGACCTGAAAGCAGCGATAATGCAAGGAAAGGAACGCAAGATAGATGACGATTATTGTTGTGGGACAAAAAGACGCCCATTTTACTCGATCATTTCTTAGAGTGTACGACTGGCATTGAATCGCCATCTGTCGCAGATCACAGCTTCACCTACTGCGGTGAAGCAATCTCATAGCTTCTGCTCTGAATCATGATACATGGTCGGTGTTCAATGCTAGCACATAAAGTGGCTCCTGCGCTAGAAGTATGCATTTGGTGATTATTTGTGCCCCTTATAGTAATTATTATTGAGTACAATGGAGCAGCAGCCATGGTGGGTTGTGGAGATGATATAATGCTCTGTCTATGCAGGCAATTGTAAACAGAATGTTCTTGTCTGCATCGAGCTTTTCTCTATATTCAAAATTTTTCCAATTACTAGACTGCTGGTTTTCTCGTTCGGATTATTTTTTCAGTTGAAATGACATTATGACACCTGTTATTGTCAGAAACCGTATGTGCCATGCTTACCTTGTCACTGATGCTTCACCGCAACACACATCTCATACAGTGCAGTGAAGCCAGCGTGTGGCATTCTTTCATCAGGGTGTGTACAGGTTCTTGAAATCCTTGAAAACCCTTGAATTTGAAAAATGCGTTTTCAAGGCCCTTGAAAGTCCTGGAATTTTTTCCCGTCCTTGAAAATCCTTGAATTTCCTAAGCAGTGCACTCTCATATCGACATTGCGACCTCCTACATGTGGTAGATCGGCGTGTCAACCTGTCAAACTCCACTCCCCATTTCAGAAGCAGTAATGTGGCGCGGGCGCACATGGTTCCGTTTTGCAGAACTGCACGTGAAAAAAAAAAAAAGTCAGTTTAGTGGCGAGGACGAAGCAGTGAATTAGAATGCGATGAATGGCGAGGTGATGCATGTTGTGTAGGGCAGCCGGCGTGCTCCTCGGCGGGCCGACGGAGGGAGGACGACGCAGAGACGGCTTGAGGCGAGACTGACGGGAGAGTAACTTAGAGTGTGTCTCTCCTGCGTTTATTCACGCGGTTTTAAAGAGGGGTGAAGGAAGGCCATTGGCCAGCAAGGTATAGGTCACATGACCGGCAAGACCGTGCCGGGTTGGTTGTAAGACGCAGTCGCGGCCGAAGCCCAGCTCCACCTAGGGACATGTATAAATAGCTGTGCCCCGCTGGTGTGTTTACGCGACACCAGTGGTCGCACGACACAACAATGCACAACAAGGAATTAGAATCTGAAGAACGGCAAGCAACTTGATACATGCAGTGCGCCACTCAAGCACAAAGGATGCGCGAAAAGAACACGCACAGGACGAGCGTTAACGAACAACTGTCACAGCTCGACACTTGCAGCGTGCTGCTTGAACACAAAAAACGATGCTCGAAAAGAACGCATAGGTATGCACAGGATGAGTGTAAACTAACAACTTTCACAGTTGTTACTTTGTGTTTGAGCAGCGCGCTCCAGCGTCGCCTGTGCACAACCCAACGCTCTTTGATATACAGCACGGACCATTTATAACGTAACCGCTTACAGTGCAGAACCGGCTATAATGCGGTTTATTCTGACTCCCGTCTACCGTTCCATAGGACTCCATGTATACGCATACCGCTTATTGTGCAGTCCCCCAAGATGAAAGACCGGTTATAATGCGGTTTCCGGAAAATCCTCGGAGAAGCGAGGTAGCGAGCAGCTTCTCAGCGCAGGTGCCCCGGCTGGGGAGAGAGCGACGACGGCGTTACGGAGGAGGGGACGCTGAAAGAACAAACGAGGAACGAGAAGCGAGGGGGGGCGGGGGGTGCTGAGGAAACATAAGATGGGGGGGTGATGGGGGGGTGGGGTGCAGCAGCTCCACGCGGCCGGGTGCGGGGTGTGAGGAGGGCGAGTGGTTGTGTAGGCGACGGGGAAGCCTTTGCCCTCTTTGCTGCTTTTGCTTCGGCTACCTGTCATGAGCGCCCCGCCACGAACGGGCGCCCGCATCCATCGCTGTTTGTCTCTTGGTTTTCTATCGGGAAAGTAGTTGTGTCGTCATAGAGTGCAGATTTCGCGCGTGCGAATTCGATTCCTGCTCTATTGACAATGCTTTGAGACGCGATCGAGCTTTCGCCTTTCACCACCAACAGGCGGACTATAAACTTGGAAGACTTTTTTTCAGGATAGTTGCGGCGGCTGCTCTCACGAGCATGAACCGAAACTTCGTTTCACGCATGCTGCCGTCGGTTCGCGAGTGTGATCTCTTCAACGCCCGATCTCCGTGTTTCTTGGGCAAGCGCCTTGCGATGGCAGGCCACATTACAACCCACACACTAGGCCTAATGAATGCTAGCTGCCTCGTCGGTAGTGGCCGCGTTCTATCAGTATTGCGGCTTTGCGCCGAGCCAACGGAACATTTCGCACTTGTTGCATTTAGAAAGGGTGACTTACACCTTCAACGAAAATGAGGGCCTACGTGTGTAACACTCGTTTGGCGGTTCGTGGTCGCCACTGTTTTCGACATCGTGCATGCGCCCGGAAATTCGAAAGCGTGCGGAAATTTCAATTGCCATTTGACGTATAGTTTCTGCACATTGTGGCATCGCAGCGAAGTTTGCATAAACGAGGAGGTCCGAAAAGCTAGTTGACGTCTTTCCGTTACGGTGCATTTTTTTTTTCCATGTTCGTTTTGTCGGCACCACAGTTCTGCGGATGCTAACCGTTCAACATCTTCAAATTTAAGCGAATGCAAACTTAGTCCCAATCGCATGCCCCGATAGTCGGAATCGCGCGGCTTTCTCTTGGTCATGCTTTGCGCACGTGCAGACTTTCAAAAATGTTGTTTTGGTTTTAGTGCAGTACCGCTTATAGTGCGGATATTCGCGACTCCGGCGACTTACGTTATAAGCGGTCTATGCTGTATGTATATTTTTTTTCTTGAAAACTGCGGCTCGTGGAGCATGGTCTCTGAGATTGTGGGCCGGTAGGTTTCTCTCCGGCTGTCCCAACCGCACGGAGACAGCGTAATTTCTCAGGTGGGCATGGCCAGTTCCTCTGTACTGCGCCGCTTGCCACCGAGGTATCGCCGAGGCCTATTCATGCGCCGGGGAAGCCGCTGTGCTGTTGGTGCGGCTTCGATAAGGCGAAGAAAAAACGATTTCAGGCTACAATATGATGTTCTGCTGGCTTGGAAATGACAGGGCATTAAGCACAGCAGTAATGATTGGGTTAGAAACTGCTCAAAAACATAATGTGCCTTTAACATGTGCACGGTGTGCACACAACGCCAGCACCGCACCTACACAAGGTAACCGCTCAAACGCTCAGTTTAAGCAGCATGAGCGCATTTCAAAGAAATAAGGTCCAGTGCACGCTGAAGGGGGTGCTAACTGAACCAACCAAGCTTGTCACTCGGCATCAGTCATGCTTTCTTCTCGCGATGTTGCCGCCGCCACCGGGTCTGAAACAGCCAGACAGACCTACGGCGAAGGCGAGATCCGTGCTCGCATAGCTTTCCAGCCTCTCCAGCACAATGCTTCGCGGTCTCCTGATGGCTTCCTACATTCCCCTTCCAAAACTACATTTCAAGAAAAAGAAAAAAAGAACGCTCAAGCGCATGCTGCATGTTATTTGCGCGTGCGGCGAGTGCTCGGACCTGAAAAATGGCGACCCCGCTACTAGCGCTCCTCTCAGATGATGTGAAGTGCATTCCTCCTGTACATATATTTGTCTTTGTATAAGTGACATAACATTACGCTGAATGTTTTGTATGTTTGGTGAACTTCACAGAGCTTAGAGTGGAGAAATCTCAGCTGCTGTTGTGAGAGTTCGATATGTGTTGCGAGCTTTTTTTTTTCCTTTTTTTGTACGGTTTAGGACTTGCAAAGTGATCCAGGCTAGTTATTATTAACATCATTGAGATGTAAGTGAAATAACACTACACTGGACATTTTGAAAATATTTGGGGAACTTCAAGCCTATACGTAGTACCAAAAAAATCTCAGCTGCTTTTGTAAGCTTTAACTGTGGTTGTGATTTCGAGAAGTAATTAAGGCTAGATGTTTTTGTTATAATTGCAATATCCATTTATTTATTGTAAGTGCAATAAAACTAGACTTTTTTAACTGTGGTTGTGATTTCGAGAAGTAATTAAGGCTAGATGTTTTTGTTATAATTGCAATATCCATTTATTTATTGTAAGTGCAATAAAACTAGACTTTTTTAAACAATTTTAGAGTGAAAAAATTCCAACTTTGCATGCTACTTTGAGTCCTTGAAAAAGCTGCCACAGGTCCTGGAAAGTCTTGGAATATCCTTGAAATTTTGCTTTGGAAACTTGTACGAACCCTGTTTCATGTTTGGGCACTGATTGATGGCTGCTCTCCAACCGTCGGCCTTGTCTCCTTGTTCACACTGCAGCAGCATTTCCTGTTGGAGCAACAATAAGACTATTCAACAAAAAAAAATAAAATAAAATAAATAAAATTGGTGGGTGTCGCTGGAGCCGACGTTTCGACAAGTGGACTTGTCTTATTCAAAGCTGCAAGCAGGGTTAGGAATTCCTTGAAGAAAGGCGTCATTCTCGCTGGTTTTCCTTCTGTATCGAATGGATTCAAGAGCCCCCCTTTGAAACGTATTTTCTCGTGTTGTCTCAGGGGTGTAGGCAGAAATTTTTTTTGGGGGGGGGGGGGGCACCTCCTTGATCCGAAGTGGGGGGCCGGGCAAGCAGATGTGGTCAAGTGTCCTTTTGTGCCTTGTGGGCCATGACAAAAAAAAATTTCAGGGAGGGGGGGGGGGGGGAGGGCACGGGCCCGGGGTGCCACCCCCTGGCTACGCCACTGTGTTATCTGGTTTCTTTTTTTCCACTGTATTTTACTACAGTCAAACCCATATATATACATCTCATAAAAATTTGGGAATCAGTTCCCATATATATACATCTCATAAAAATTTGGGAATCAGTTCGATATGTCGTACAATTCAGTATAAAGAGGTCATCGTATTTTCTGTGCGAATTCTGGTTTACTACACTCGGCGACAACTAATGTAGCAAAACAGCCCTTTAGGCTAGTTGGTAATGATTCATCTTAAATGCAAAATCGGGTGCAGTACAAAACAGAGACAAAAGAAGAAAACGACGTACATTTGCGTTACTGCACAAGTAGTCCGGTAGCTTGCAGCCAATTTCAGTTCCAGTTTCGGTTTTGCTTTCTCGCAACATTCATCGACAATTAAAGCTGACGGCACCTTATTCCAGCATAGACGTTGCAGATAACTTGCGTAGTCTGTTTTGACAGCCACTTTCTGTCGCATTTCAAGTATACCTACTCATTGCTCAATTCACATCTTTAACATCTGGCACGGTTCTACGCTTCTGCCATGGAACATATGATACTTTAAGGAGACTCCTTCCACTACATGACATTCATATAGTGTGTTTTTCCAAAGCAGTTTCAACAAATCTCATGACTCTGTGGTAGAACATCCGCTTGTCACGCAGACGGCCTGGGTTCGATCCTCACTTGGACCCGGAAAATTTTATTATTTTCTTATTTGCGTCTTTCTCGATTTTTCGGTCACGGACAAGATGATGATTTCTCGCTCACAACCAACGATGCCATCGTCGATACTGACACCAACGCCGATGCCGGAATTTCCACGAAATGAGGTCTTCAACGCTATCGCGTTAAAATGCAACATGGTGGTGACATAGCAATGTCATACGGGTGTACAAAGGTTGAAGTCATTGCATCGACAGTGCAAACGAGGGGTGGGGTGGAGTGTCACGCATATTTCTAACAGCCCCAGAAGGGATTATGGTGGCACACAGGGAGCCTTCGTTGAAAGCCTGAGCTTTGTTAATCTGCTTTTTTAGCAAAGGAACTTTCAGGAGGGGGAGGTACTCTTTTGCTGTGTATCACTGCTCATGAACACTTTTCTGGAGGATGTCCCTTTGTGTGATGGACTTTAGAGTGCCCATGAATGTGCAGATGACCGTTAAAAAATAAAATTGTTTTCGTTTATATCAAATACTTGCCGTCTATTTGTACGTGTGTGCTAGTCATTGCGATAACTTGCGGGAATCGATAGCTTGCATGCTCTCTAATGCCTGTGTGAGAAGTCAGGTATATCAATTCAAGTTACGCAAGGGCTGCAATGCCAAGTTGGCTTGAATAAAGCTATTAGTAATTTTCACGTGCGTTTAAGCTTTTCCTAGATTGCCAAAAAAAATAATAAATGAATGAATAAAAAAACCGGCCACATTTCTAACGCTCCTTGTTCGTAGTGCACATGCTCATTGCCATTGGCTGTCCGGCCCGGCCACATTTCTAACGCTCCTTGTTCGTAGTGCACATGCTTATTGCCATTGGCTGTCCGGCTTCGCTAACGATATGTGGAATATCATTATTGGCTGAAATATTCTAATGGAAGCTTTTACAGCGTAAGGCGTTTTTGTGAATGTGGGCATCAGAGAATGCGATAAGGTTTTTAGAGTTGAAAGTAATCTTTTCTAACACTGGCCACGTTTGCTAGATGGATGCACCGTGCACTGTAAAAAAAAATGTCTGATGTTTGAGTCGTCACTCTCAAAGTTTATGAAGTGTGGGCATAGTGAAATTGTGTTTTAACAATGCCCTCAGAAAAAGCTGCCACTGTTCAATGGAACAAAGCTTAATGAGCAGGTTAAGGGTAAGGCGGCTGGCTTCCCTGACACCTTCCTAAAAGTGATCAAAAACGAAATTGAATATGCTAAAAAATAAGAGGCAGATATCACACTGTCGCGTTACTGCCACCGTGTCGGGGTAGACGCACAGAAGAAAGGACAGAACAGACGAGCGTTCAAGCCCGAAACCAAAAAAAATCACAGCATATCCACGAAGTGAATGATGATGAGTGGGCGAAGCTGCCGGGGATCATTCGGGTAACCATGAATCTCCCCGTACATTGCCCACTCGATCATGCAAAGACGTGACACGTCGTGACGCGAGCCCTCGCCGCCTCTGGATCTGCTTGCCGTGCCGCTGCAGCTTCACGAGCCCTCAACTCCGGGTCGGCTTGCCGACGCTGCCGTGCCGCTGCAGCTTTACCAGACCGCAAATCTGGATCTGCTTGTCTGCATCGCCGGCGCCTACTTCTCTCTCGCACAACTTGAGAGCCTGTGCTGCAGCCGCTTTGCGAGCCCTCCACTCCGCCGCCACCTTGTCTTCTTCGTTGTTCATAGCAGTAGTAGGTAGTAGTAGTATCGAAGCACACTGAGTAACTACCGTCGAAAGAGAGAGAAAGCGCGCCGAGAGTGGAGTAAGCGCGTCGGAGAGTGGAGCGTAGGATGGATGGATGGATGCTATGAGCGTCCCCTTTATAACGGGGTGGTGACATGTCTGCCACCAGGCTCGAAAAAAAAGCTTTCCTTTTGTGTTGGCCTAATGCCTTATCTACAGTGATTAAATCTATGTTATTATAGCAAAGAAAAATATAAATTCACGGTCCATCTCTCTGCCTCTTAAGGCAGAATGACCTTATTTTTCCCATTCTTCATTTTTGTCCTTTATCTCTACTTTTCTGCCACCAATACTCTAACCGTCTCTTACTTATTTCTATCGCGGACGTGTTCAGCTTTCCATTGTTGTCCCTAAAACCCAAGGCTTCATGTAGACTCGTGCCCACACGTATATCTGGGTGGATAACGCCACATTCAATCAGTACATGTTCCATCGTTTCCTTAGTTCCCCCCACAGCATGTACATTGTTCTTCTTCGTTACAGAATCTCGCTTTATAGCTACGCGTTCTAAGGCAACCCGACCTTGCTTCAAACAGTAAAGCGCTTCCCCTTGAATTATCATAAAACCTCTCCCTCCTTATTTCATTTTTTCCCTTTCGGTAGTCACTGAGAGCCGGCTTCTTTTCCATCGCTGTCATCCAATGGCTGTCGCGTCTGACAGCCATTATAATCCGCTTATCGGTTTCGGACGGTTCTCGGCACCGTCCGAAACCGATAAGCATGGATTGTAATGGCTGCCAGAAGGCTTGACTTGGATCGGAACCTGCCCTCACGACAGTCACGTGTTTGTGACGTTAAGCCAGGTTAAGAACGGGAACGCCCCCGTTCTTATTTGGAATGCGTACAAAATCGCGCCACTGATTGAAGTGTGCCAAATTGGAAAACATGGTCATGGTTGCTGTGTAAGTGTTTCTTCTATATCATTATTGTCAAAAGAGGTGGCTCATTTAGAGAAATGTAATTAGAAGGTATCATGCGCTGCGTCTGTACCTACGGTTTCTTTCGATGCATGGGCGTTTTTGTTGATATTAAATTGTCTTATGCACAACAATTTCATCTCTACCGCATTATATACAGCGCATGTGCGTCATGGTTTTCCTTTTTGAGCCATGTTGTTTCATTAAAATGTTGTTATTCCTAGCGGGTGCAATCATGAAATTTTCCCCTGTTGTGTGTGTCCTTCAAAGCTCGGTTCGTCGTCCTTTCAAGCAATGTACCTACTATGCCCAGCACCACACTCTTGTGAAACAACAAATGCAACTCAAAAAAAGAAACAAAAAAGCGGCGCAGCCTGTTTGTGCAAAAAAAATATGCACACATTCAAACTAACCGCCATGGTGGCAGGGTGCTCGGATGTCGACCCGAAGACGTGGGTTCAACCCCGGCCGCAGCGGTAGCATTTCACGGACGCTAAATGCAAGAGGCCCGTGTATGGAATGCTAGTACACGTCGGAGAACCCGATGTGCTCGCTGGATCTGTCCACAACGGCATGCCTCATGTTCATATTGTGGGTTTGGCGAGTGTTATTATTACACTACACATGACTTGAGAAATGCGCTCCCCTCCTCCTTTTCCTTTTGTTCAATACATAAGCTGAAAAACAAAATATTTATGTAACGTTTTCCGCTTGGCTTACTTTCAACACCTCTATGCTGTCCTCTCAGGCCCTAGCATTAAAATCCCTGAATTTCATCTAGTTTAGCGAAGAGCATGCAGTGAAATAGCTTTTTGAACTTGTGTTTTCCACGCCGCTGCCACCACTGAAAAGTGGTCATGTGCCGCTGCCGATGACGTACCCGGTGTGCGCCGCCGCCGCTTCCACCAACTCGGAACAACCACCATGCTGCCACCAGTCAAAACCGACATGGCACACACCTCTAGCCGGCATCAGGGATGCCATGTTTGCTGCAATAACAGGGGTGTGGAAAATGTGCTGTCCAAGAAAGGAAAAAAAATAAAAGTGTACAATAATTTCTTTGTCCGATGGCTTCCCATACTCTATTTTTGTAATGACGAAGGCTTCATTTATTCGAGCTAGGGATCCCTGAAAATTGGAAAATAAAAGTAGGCACTATTTCCTGGCGTGCGCGCAGGCAAACATTTTCGGTTCTGCAGCTTCCACAGTACTGCCAAGAAAAGTTGCCGCCAAGTATAGCTTGCTTCATGGCAGGGTGCAAAGATTTTTGTCAAGTGAAGCTGGTTGTGAGTAATAGATTTCGGTGGCAGCATTGTCATACGTGAAAAACCCGGCACCGAAACGAGTAGGTAAATGCGGCCCTCGAAGGTTCGCCATTTTCCCATCTCTCTCTCTCGATCATGGGCTTGTCATTGTTGCCTGGATGCATGACCTCTCATTCTGGTGCCAGAACATAAAGCACGATGTCCTCAGAGCCATTTCAGAGCTTCACTTGCTTTCCTGACAGGGCTCCTGAATTTTATTTCTTACGTTTCATAGTTTGTCGTTCGGGCTTATTGCAGGGTTCTATGCAAGAAAATACGGTAACGATGCTTTTTCATCCGCAAGACGGGAACAAACAGCACCGTCCCGTGTCCAGTGCTGTTTGTTCCAGTCTTAATCATGTGCCAACCAGCCCAGTTAAGCGCACTTGTCCGCCTTGTACTCCGCATGCAGGCTTCTTTGTCAGCATTAAACTGTGTTGATTATCGCCAGCTTTGCCGACAGGTTCTCTGAAAGATGCATGAGCAAAGGGAGCCGAGAATTGTGGTGGCGACCACGCACAATGATAGTGAGGAAGGTGCCCACCTAGTCACATTGTCGTCACTGGCCTTTTGCGGAAAGCAAACTTCTTGGAATGTTTCACACTGTTCGATGTAGCCATAGGTGTCCTATGTGTTGATGTTAAATTATTGTCGTGCCCGTAAACAGCTGGATATAAAGGATAATTCAATCTAGTCAGGCTTGAGTATATTCAGCTTGTTCAGTGTCAATCATTGTTGTCACATAGGGCATTTTTAGTTGGCTCAGCACGACAGCTTACTGTATATACAGTTAGAAGAATAGACTGTTGGGTGACTTGGTAATCCATTACCAGGGAAACCGCGCAAAAAACATGTACATAAGGAAAAAAGAACAGCACAAGCGCATTTTCCTGATAGGCTCCTGAAGGGGAATGTATATGCAGGTAATACTCGAACTAATGAAGAAATTTCCATTCCCCTGGAGGCATTGTTGTCATCAACTTGAGTGTCCAACCCAATTTAACAAAGCTTTTTTTTTTTTGAAAAACTCGGTAAAGAAGTGGTGATTCCCTTCTAATTTTGACATAGGCATTTTTTTTTTTTGAGAAACTCGGTAAAGAAGTGGTGATTCCCTTCTAATTTTGACATAGGCAGGTTTTGCTTGGCATGTCTGCACCAAGAAAAACGAAATTGCATTAAAACATCTATGCGTGCTAGTCACAGACCTAGCTTTATTTTTAGGAGGCTTCATGACGGTCTCGTGCATAAAACAACGGACTGGCAATTGATAGCGCGCTCTTGCATACCACTAAATGGTGCTGGGAGTGGTTGCATGGTGCTGACACAGCTTTGGTTGTGCAAGTTGGCCAAATCTGCTCTCCTCGGAGGCCAATTGGTGGCGACATGGTCTCTTTCAGAAATGCAGCGCATGTAATTAAGGCAATATGTAGATCAATACAATTGACTGAGCAGAAAAAAGAGGCTTGCTTTTGCCTTTGGGGAATGTGTAAGAAGGGACCATAGGATTTTTTAGCACAAGGGTGTCTGAAAGGGGCACCTCCCACCACCCTCTACAAGATATGGCCAACACCCACGTATTGAGGCCCTGTTGTATATCATGTTGGTTGCCTGCCACTTCTGATTTAAAGTGCAATATTTTTTAACTTCATGACTATAGATTTCTGGCAGGAGCCCTGGTAGCCACGTAGTTGTACATAAAAAAGGGAAGTTTGAGGGCTCATTTCTTTGTTTCATACAACCTTAATAAAAACCAACTGATAATGAAGCCAAGGAAGATACTGGGGACATTAATTGTACTGTTTTAATTCTGATATTAATGTGAAGAAAGTAAAGCAGACGAAAAGAGAACTTGCCACCGGCAGGGACCGAACCTGCGACCTTCAGATAACACGCCTGATGTTCAACCAATGAGCTACGGTGGTGGTAGTCCTCTCGTCCACTTCATTGGGTATTTGTTTCGTGTAATCCTGCAGTGATGGAAGTGTTGCTCCAATTGCTCCAAACCGCTCCAAAAGAGAAATGCTGCTCCATGCTGATCAAAACTGTGATTTTTGTTAGTAATTGCTCCGAACCTGCTCCGAAATGGCATTGAGAGAATGTGAATGACGAACTTTTTCTGTTTGACCAACTCATAAGTCCTAAATAAACTGAAAAGAATCTGTATACTGTCATTCCAGATGCCACTAGTGTGCGGCATTATCTTCTCTGATCTCATTTATGCAACAAGAACTGGCATATTAAGCATGTAGCTCATTTGGCTGTTCCTTTTTTTTTTTTTTAGCTAGACATGCATGCTAGTGTGGTTAAATGTGAAAATGAGCAGGATTGCTTTTATCTCATACCGATTACTGCTTATTTGGCAACAGTTATAAGGAACTGTGGTTACTTCTAAAATGTGGCACTCAGCTTTACCGGTTTGATTTGATTTCTGCCACAAATATACTAGTATTTTAAATATATAGCTCATTTCACAGCACCTTTTTGACAACCAGTTTAATTGTTTGCTTCTTGAAATTTACATTGATTGTTGTGTCCGAAATATATTTCATAATAAATAAATATTTGCGAGTTGCTTCGGCAATGCTTTGAACTCCAATTGGTGTATGGTAAATTTTGTATCTGCTCCTAAAACGCCAATAGCTGCTCCAAACTAACGTTTTTTCCGCTCCGAAAACACTTATGGCTGCTCCAGAGCGGTAATTTTCCTGCTCCAAAGTGTGCTCCAAAAAGTAAAAAGTCACTTCCATCACTGAATCCTGGGAGTGTTAGCCAGCGCCGCTTGTGCCATGACGGCAAGTGTGGAACACACTTTCTTTGCCAGGTGGCATCACATTGCACGCGATCCTTTTTAGCGAGTGGGCAGCTGACCAGTAAGCCCTCGCATAATATCTGAAGGCATCAACTCTGCCGGATCGAGACCCTCGCTGTGAGTGAATGGTAAAGCATCAGTGTGATGTTTAGGACGGTTCGGGCACTTCTACTGTTGTGCAGCGGCGCAGAAAACAGACAGGGAGTCGTCTTCCAACATTTATATACAAACTAAAAAAAATGAAAAGAATTCGGTGGTGTGGTTGCCGTCGGAACGTCCACCACAGCGCGCGAGGAGGAAGAACGGGTGATAGTCCCGTGATCTGCGACTCACGGCTTTTGCGAAGCGGTAGCGGCGCCTAGGAGATGCCTGGACCAGCGTGGCCTCGGACGTCTCGACCCCACCCAGGCGTGGCGGTTCCACGTGCGGGTTCCGTCCAGCACAGCACCGTGTGCGCCGTGCTGGAATGCTGCTCGACACAGCTGCGGTGCGGCAGCTCAACCACCGGCGTTCCTCGCCTCGGCCAGGGCACCGCCAGGCACAGCTCGTGTGCAGAAGCTCGTGGACCAGCGGCCCACGTCCAAGCCTGACGCGTCGCCCGGTACGGCTCGGCACCGCTCAGCGATCCTTGAATTCAACCAGTTCCTTGAACCCTGGCACCTGGATCCTCGGAACCTCGGCCACCCTGGACCTCGCCTGGCTCCGTGGACCTCCGTGCTCGCACGCGTCTCGTCTGGCAGAACGTCTCGCTCGTCCTGGAGCCCGGGACTGCACTGCGCCTGGGCCGAACACTGCGAGCGCGCCTCGTGCCACCGTGCCACCGCGCTCTTCTTCCTCGTCTGTCCGTGCTCGGTGGTCCGCGCAGACGCTTTCGCGGTATTTACACGTGACAATTTACCCCCCACTTGAGAAAGTTGTTTCACTTAAACAACTTTTCTAAGCAGTAGGGTAGACAAAGTTCACAGCCCGAAAGGCGGAAAGTGTTCGCATGTTAAGTTTTTTTTTTTTTTACACGCATTCACATATTGTTCCGCACGCAGTTCACGGAGCGTTCCACATGAAGTGCACTGAGTGTTCACAAAGTAGAAGCACTACGCACACGTAACGCTTCAAGTCTACACTCGACTCATGTAGTCAGCTCCGACGTTGTCACCTTCCTTTGATATATTCCACAGTGAAGTCGTACTCCATAAGTGTCAGACTCCACCGCAGAATTCTGCTGTTTGTGTGCTTGGCCGAGTTGATGTAGGCCAGCGGCTGGTGGTCGCTCTGCAGTACAAACTGCTTGCCGAAGAGATAAATGTGGAATTTTTGGACAGCCCACACGAGCGCCAGCCCTTCTCGCTCTATGGTTGAGTACCGTGCCTCCCGTGGGAGGAGCTTCCTGCTTGCGTAGGCGACAGGATGGAGAACACCGTCATGGTTCTGCATGAGCACGGCTCCCACACTGGTAGACGATGCGTCTGTGCGCAGAACAAATGTCTTCTCCAAGTCAGGAGACCTTAAGATAGGACCAGTGGACAACAGTTGTCGAAGCTCGTCAAATGCCTCCTGGTGACGCTGTTCCCATATCACCTTGTTCGGTGCACGCTTCCGAGTGAGCTCTGTTAAGGGATGAGACACGTGGGAATAGTTGGGTACGAAGTCTCGGTAGTACCCAGTAAGACCGAGAAAGGACCGGACTTCTTTTTTCGTGTGCGGTCTTCTTGCAGCTTGTATCTTTTCAAGCGTTTCAAGCTGCGGCCTTAAAATTCCATGTCCCACGATGTGGCCCAAGAACTTCACAGAAGGTGAACCAACTTCACTCTTGGATGGCTTGATTGTGAGCTGTTCACGCCGAACTTGTTGGAAAAAACATTCGAGCGTGGCTATGTGCGTCTCCCATGTGTCTGTGGCTATAAGTACGTCATCGAAGTAATGATGTACGTGAGCAATGCCAGCCACAACTTATCTCATGAGCCTGGTGAACACTGCTGGCGCTGTTTTTATGCCGAAAGGCATAAAGCGGAACTGGTAAAGGCCCGACATTGACTGAAAAGCTGTCATGCGTTTCGAGTCTTCGTGCATGGGGACCTGCCAGTATCCCTTCGTGAAGTCAAATTTGGAGAAATAGCGAGCCTTTCCTAAGTTTGCGAACATCATGTCCACCCGTGGAATAGGCTCGTTGTCCATTACGACGACTCGGTTAAGCTGACGGAAATCAATGCATAGGCGCATGCTGCCGTCTTTCTGTTTAACTACGACAATTGGGGACTGGTAGGGTGAGTCTGACGGTTCAATGATACCCTGCGCCAGCATCTGCTGCACTTCTTGCTCTACCGCCTGTTGAACAGCAAATGGTATCGGGTATTGGCGTACGTTCACTGGCTCCGTAGATGTTGTGATCTTGCACTCTACCAAGTTCGTCTTTGCCGGAACGTCTGAGAAAATCTCTTGGTAGTCTGACAGAATCTTCTCGATCTGTGCCTTTTGACTTATGTCCAAGTTGTTGGCAACCTTGACGTCACGGTAGGTCTCGGTCTGTTGTAGCGCGAGCGACGGTAGTTCAGGTTCCTCCTTCGGTTCTGTCTGTACCGTGACAGCCGCGCGGCCTACCGTGTCTGTCGAAGGCTGTCTCTCCTCATACTTTTTAAGGAGGTTGATGTGGAACAAACTGGTTCGGGTTCCAAGATCAATGACATAATCGATTTCGCTACGTTTTTGTAGCACCGTGAAGGGGCCTTTCCAAGTCAGGATTAGTTTGTTGGTGTCGGAAGGTAGCAGTAGTAGCACCTTGTCTCCGACGCAGAGTTGACGTGGCTTCGCTTTGCGATCGTAGTATTTCTTTTGTGTTAGCTTGGCTTTCTGCAGCTCCTCGTGAGCAATTTGACACGTCTCATACAAACGATCGCGAAGCTCCATGACATAGCCATATGTAGTCTTAGTTTGGGCATCCAGAGTTTTTCGCGTCCATAATTCCTTTAGTATGGACATCGGGCCTCTAATGTACCGACCATACAGGAGGTCGAAAGGAGAAAAGCCGAGACTCGACTGAGGCACCTCTCTGTAAGCAAACAGTAGTGGTGCCAAGTATCTGTCCCAGTTCTTTGGACTTTATTGGCACATGCGCCGTATCATTTGCTTTAACGAGCCGTTAAAGCGCTCAACAAGCCCATTTCCCATAGGGTGGTATGGGGTAGTTGGCAACTGTCGGAAAGACAGTAGTCTGCTAACTTCTTGCATTAAGGCTGATGTAAATGATCTTCCTCGATCGCTCACGATTTCTCGTGGTATTCCCACGCGTGAGAACATTTCCACCAACGCTTCTGCTACTCTCTCAGTTTCTATGCTGGGTAATGCAACAGCGTCAGGATATCGCGTTGCGCAGTCGACCATCGTTAGAATGAAACGATTTTCTTTTGCTGATGTCGGTGATAATGGGCCGATTATGTCGATCGCCGCCCGCTGGAAGGGCACGTCAATCACCGGCATCTTCCCAAGGGGAACACGTCCGACTAAGTGTTTCGGGATGGTGCGCTGACAGATGTCACAAGAGCGAACGAATCGTGTCACCTCAGCCTGCACGCCCGGCCAATAAAATTCTTCGAGAATCCTATCGGTCGTCCGTTTGATACCTTGGTGGCCTGCCATGACGCCCTCATGGGCCATCCTAAGGACAAACTGGCGGAGGCTTTGCGGGACAACCAGTTGGTCAACCTCCTTCCTCGTGAGCGATCTGTAGTTTCGATGGAGTATGCCCTTCATCAAAACATAATCTATGTTTGCTGATCGCTGCGCTATCGTCTTCCCTATCGACGAAAAGCAGCTGTCCAAGGCGCGATCTTCCCTCTGCAACCTTTCCAGAACTTGAGGGGTCACGTTTAGTACGTTTGATGCAGCCACAGGTAACTTTGTTTCCTTGGTTCCTCTTGTTGTCGCTGCACTCAATGTCGTTAGGTCTGGCGACACGCTTGAACATGGAGCAGGCTCACAGGTCATGTGACGTGCTAGAACCGGAAGGAAAGACGACCCCGTCGATGTTGCCAAGAACGACGTCGTAAAGTGGCTTTTCCATGCAGAGTGCCGGTGTCTTTCCTCTGAAGAAAGGAGAGTCTACGTAAACTTTTGCCTCGGGAAGCTGCTTCGACGAGCCGTCCAGAAGGTACACAGTACGTGTGATGCCGATGAAGTTCTTTTCCGGTACCAGCGAACGCTTTACGACCACGGTATTGCATCCCGAGTCCCTTAGCACTGTAACCGGCTGTCCATCGAGATATCCGGCTGCCGTTGACATCTCTTGTCTGAGCAGACCAAGACAAATATCTCCTTTGGCCGATGATGCACTTTCCTTTGCTGATGAAGGGGTAGAATCCAAGTTCTCCTTGCTTCCGTCAACAGGCGTACAGTCATAGTCAGCAACAGCACTTGACGCCTCCTTGTTGCGGCTCTTCACGTTTGGACACTCGTCAGCGAGATGGCCGTGTTTCCTGCATTTCCAGCAAGACGAGGGCTTCGGGCCTTTTGACCCCGTCCAACACAATCTGCAGCACGATGACCTTGCTTGCCACATAAAAAGCACTGCACTTTCGCTTTTCCGACTTTGTTCTCGCGGCTCTTGCTCGGCACGTCTGCTTTATCATTCGGTCTGTCCTGTTTCCCTTTGGCGAGATTTGTCAGGCCTTGCGCCTCCAAATAATGATCAGCCGTTTCGGCTAGCTGATCGAGCGTTCGGCATCCTCGCTCTTTCAAGAAGATGGCGAGTTTCTCCTCGCACCTTTGCAAAAACTGTTCGTTCTCGCGGCTCTTGCTCGGCACGTCTGCTTTATCATTCGGTCTGTCCTGTTTCCCTTTGGCGAGATTTGTCAGGCCTTGCGCCTCCAAATAATGATCAGCCGTTTCGGCTAGCTGATCGAGCGTTCGGCATCCTCGCTCTTTCAAGAAGATGGCGAGTTTCTCCTCGCACCTTTGCAAAAACTGTTCGTTCTCGCGGCTCTTGCTCGGCACGTCTGCTTTATCATTCGGTCTGTCCTGTTTCCCTTTGGCGAGATTTGTCAGGCCTTGCGCCTCCAAATAATGATCAGCCGTTTCGGCTAGCTGATCGAGCGTTCGGCATCCTCGCTCTTTCAAGAAGATGGCGAGTTTCTCCTCGCACCTTTGCAAAAACTGTTCGTTCTCGCGGCTCTTTCTCGGCACGTCTGCTTTATCATTCGGTCTGTCCCGTTTCCCTTTGGCGAGATTTGTCAGGCCTTGCGCCTCCAAATAATGATCAGCCGTTTCGGCTAGCTGATCGAGCGTTCGGCATCCTCGCTCTTTCAAGAAGATGGCGAGTTTCTCCTCGCACCTTTGCAAAAACTGTTCGTTCTCGCGGCTCTTGCTCGGCACGTCTGCTTTATCATTCGGTCTGTCCTGTTTCCCTTTGGCGAGATTTGTCAGGCCTTGCGCCTCCAAATAATGATCAGCCGTTTCGGCTAGCTGATCGAGCGTTCGGCATCCTCGCTCTTTCAAGAAGATGGCGAGTTTCTCCTCGCACCTTTGCAAAAACTGTTCGTTCTCGCGGCTCTTGCTCGGCACGTCTGCTTTATCATTCGGTCTGTCCTGTTTCCCTTTGGCGAGATTTGTCAGGCCTTGCGCCTCCAAATAATGATCAGCCGTTTCGGCTAGCTGATCGAGCGTTCGGCATCCTCGCTCTTTCAAGAAGATGGCGAGTTTCTCCTCGCACCTTTGCAAAAACTGTTCGTTCTCGCGGCTCTTGCTCGGCACGTCTGCTTTATCATTCGGTCTGTCCTGTTTCCCTTTGGCGAGATTTGTCAGGCCTTGCGCCTCCAAATAATGATCAGCCGTTTCGGCTAGCTGATCGAGCGTTCGGCATCCTCGCTCTTTCAAGAAGATGGCGAGTTTCTCCTCGCACCTTTGCAAAAACTGTTCGGATACAATCTCATCCCTCAATGCGTCGTACGTTTTTGCTGTTTTCGCCATCTGCTGCCAATGATGGAAGTACCCGAGTAGTCGACCAGCAAATTGTCGCCCTGTCTCGGGATTCTCTGGCTTAGCTTCGCGAAACTTGTGCCGATATCCTTCTTCGGTATACCGGTACCTTTGCAACAGCGTTTGCTTCAGCTTTTCGTAGTCTGTGACATCCTCCGCAGCCATACGTCCGACAATACTCAAGGCTTCTCCGGAGAGGCATAAGCTTAACGAGAGCGCCCATCTGTCACTTGGCCATCCCTGGCTGGTGGCTGCCCGCTCGAAGCGCTTAATGTACGCGCCGAGTTCGTCGCGGCCCTCATTGTAGGGAGGAATAAGCTTGTGGGGGGCTCCTGAACGCTTCGCTGCTGGCTTCCACGCGCTCTCACCGGTCCCAACAGTCCCAGCCGTGCGCTCAGCAAGACGACAGCCTCCATCAGACTTTTTTCCGCCGCCAGACGAGCGATCTCCTGTTCATGCGCTATTCGCGACGCGTCCCTATCCTCAGCTCGTCTGTCACGCTCTTTCTTCTGCTGCTCATCAATCCACTCTTTCAGTTCGTTACCCGACAAGCCAAGTTCCTTGCCAATCGGAATATACTTCTCCCAATCCATTTCCGCCCACTGCACAAAAGAGCAGTGCTGCTCTGAAAGATGGAGCTAGAGCTTGGTCCCTACGTCGCGGACGCCAGAAAATTGTGATGTTTAGGACGGTTCGGGCACTTCTACTGTTGTGCAGCGGCGCAGAAAACAGACAGGGAGTCGTCTTCCAACATTTATATACAAACTGAAAAAAATGAAAAGAATTCGGTGGTGTGGTTGCCGTCGGAACGTCCACCACAGCGCGCGAGGAGGAAGAACGGGTGATAGTCCCGTGATCTGCGGCTCACGGCTTTTGCGAAGCGGTAGCGGCGCCTAGGAGATGCCTGGACCAGCGTGGCCTCGGACGTCTCGACCCCACCCAGGCGTGGCGGTTCCACGTGCGGGTTCCGTCCAGCACAGCACCGTGTGCGCCGTGCTGGAATGCTGCTCGACACAGCTGCGGTGCGGCAGCTCAACCACCGGCGGTCCTCGCCTCGGCCAGGGCACCGCCAGGCACAGCTCGTGTGCAGAAGCTCGTGGACCAGCGGCCCACGTCCAAGCCTGACGCGTCGCCCGGTACGGCTCGGCACCGCTCAGCGATCCTTGAATTCAAGCCAGTCCCTTGAACCCTGGCACCTGGATCCTCGGAACCTCGGCCACCCTGGACCTCGCCTGGCTCCGTGGACCTCCGTGCTCGCACGCGTCTCGTCTGGCAGAACGTCTCGCTCGTCCTGGAGCCCGGGACTGCACTGCGCCTGGGCCGAACACTGCGAGCGCGCCTCGTGCCACCGTGGTTTGGTTTGGTTGTCCTATTGGTCTATGGCACGTACCCACTCTGGGGGATGGGCCAAGAATGCGTTGTTGAAATTTAAAAGGTTATTCGAAAAATGTTAAAAGGTTAAATAATATTATAAGAAAAAAAAAGAGAAGAAATAGTAATAATAAGTAATACATCAAATTTATACTTAAAAAAATTCTGCTATTGAGCTCGTATTCCAGACTGCCGTATTAACCTGATCGTAGCACTTTTGATTTGATGAGATTAGTTTGATTTTACCGCATTTTAATAACGAATATTTTTTTTTTTTTCACCGTGCCACCGCGCTCTTCTTCCTCGTCTGTCCGTGCTCGATGGTCCGCGCCGACGCTTTCGCGGTATTTACACGTGACAATCAGGTATGTTATCTGAAGGTTGCAGGGTTGGTCCCTGCCGGCAGAATATTGTCTTTTCGTCCACTTTACTATCATCACATCTTCTACAACATGCTTAAAACATTAACATCCCCTATACCTTCTTTGGCTTCATTATCTATTGGTTTACATAGTTGTGTTTAGAGTGTTATTTCATGATGTCACTGCCATCCAATTTTAGATATCATATAGTACTGAAAAATCCTGTACTTGATTTTACAATCTTGCTGATATAGCGAAAGAATTCACGTGTGGTCATCACTTTGTCAAATAGAGTTTCAGCTGTACTCTATTCTGATATGACTTTTCTTTCTCAAAAACTTATTGAAAAATGTTGTATCGGTTATGCCCAATCACAGAACCCAAAACTATACAATAGCAGCCAGCTGTTGTCATTGCTAATGTGATCCATTCATTGCTACAGCTTTTTCTGCTTCACAAGTTAAGCTGTCATTGTGCACTAGGCATTTTATTTAGAAATGATGTGTGAGTAATATTGTAGGCAGTGTGAAAATGAGCTCAAGTGTGTTCAAAAAGAGGGGTGGACATCATAATTTTTTCATGTGGATCCGTACCAACGAGATCGCATCCAATCACTTCCAAGTGAGCTTTATATCGTGGGCACATGAAATTGAGTAAATATGGTATCTCCTCTTCACGTTTGTGCTCAGAGAACGCCTGGTGCTGCGTTGCAACCGCAACTTCAGCGATCTTCCCGTGAGTCATCAGGAGAACTGGCGGCCGCAGCCACGTACTGTGCGGCAGACGAGTGCTGTGCAGCAGCTGTTTCGTGCACGCCGGGATGCTGAGGCTGGTGGGACAGGTGAGTTGATGGTCTGCTATGCATGTCGATGGTTTGCGCTTCGAGGTGCTTTTTTTTTTGTTTTTTTGCCCTTTAAGACCAGGTAGGTCAAGGACAAAGTTATTAAGTTGAACCCTGCAATGTGAAATTTCCCAGAAAAGCAAAAAATTTGGTCATTGCAAAATGAGGCTATGACCACATTTCTGGCTGCACAAAGTGCACCCCCCACTTGTCAGTATGCAAGGGTGGCGCTGGCATCGCATGCTATCCTTGTCACTTTCAGGGACACAACAACTTGTGTGACTCAACATCGCATGTGTGCAATGTGTTACTCAACATTGCATGATTCGCCGTTAATGAACATACCTGACAGATCGGGATATTGGTAGAATTTTTTTGTTTTCGATAAAGGCTCTATGGAAAGTTGTCTCCCACCTGCAGGGGACCACAGCAAAATGTGTTGTGTTGCCTATTTTTTATGGCAATGACACTGTAGCTGCTACCAATGCCGCAAACATTGTTTCAGTTCTGTATTTGATTCTAATGTGGAGGAAATTTTTTAATTTATTTTATTCAAAAAGCAAAACGTTTGCATTAGATTCAAGTAAATACGGCAACATCTGGCATCACAGATTAGTGAGAAATATAAAATGCATTGAATGTGATGGGCTGTTTACTAGGGATACAAAGACCTGATCGTATGTGATTATAAACTTAGCCAGCACCTGTCCTGTTTTCATTTGAACCGTCCGTGTCATTTTCTATTCAACATTGTGAATTACGATGAGTTGGTTGTCACAGAAGTCAAATTCACACTGAAAACTCATGAATTCATGCCTTGTAAACCCACCAAATTGGAAATTTAATAATACCAATTTTTTGCCTTCATCTTCATTGGACGTATATTATTTCGGGCATTCACTTCACTTTAGTACATTAAAGACCCTTATTAGGTTGCATTACCTAAGAGGTGGGCTAACAAGTAAACATTGCAATGCCTTCATGTGGAACAATGTTCTGCAATGTCTGCGACAGTTGATAGACACATGATGGCTTCAATGTCACGGGGAAGGCCATTCCAGTCCACTGCTGTACAAAGAAAAAATGAGGCAGGTGATGTAGGGTGCGGGATCTGGAAGAACTTGTAAAGCAAACAGATGTGGCGATGCACACAAAGATGTAGAAGAGCAGTTTCACATTTGAGGTACGATATGCTTACGTCATAAGTGATAATTTTTGCGCAAATTCGCGGATTAACGATACCTGATGCATACACCACATACTATATTTACTCGCGTGATAGGCGCACTTTTTTTTCCAGAAAATACGGTTCCAAGTTCGGGGTGCGCCTATTATGGGGGGTGAAGTTTCCAAAAATTTTATTTCCGACTACAGTATGGACCGCTGATAACGTAAGTCGCCGAAGTCACGAATATCCGCACTACAGCCGAAACAATTTTTCTTCATGGGCTACACTAGCGCAAAACGTGTTGAGCTGCTCAACACGTTTTGCGCTAGTGTAGCCCATGAAGAAAATGTTGCCAGTGTTGCCAGGTTTGGCTATATGTAGCCAAATTGGGCTACAGGAAAAAAATTTTTGGCTTCGTCTTGGGCGAATTGGCTATGCGGCTATATTTGGGCTACTGAAAATCGGCGACTTGGCTTTCTTTGGGCTATAAGTGGTGCCTTCATGATGAACACTCCAGAAGTGACTATCATAGAGGAGAAAGAAATCTCTAAATGCGCATTCACATTTTGCCTTGACGAAGCCGAAAACGGCAAAATTCACCAGAAGTCCACACGCTTCATCGCCTAAGTGAGCGGAAAACAGTACGACGAGCACCAGCGGTGGTCTGGGACCATTTTCGCCCCGGCGACAGCGGAACGCCTTTCCGCCTTTGTAGTAGTAGTTCGATGTGTATTTGCATTGCTAAAACGGGCCTTCGTTTATCGGAACCTTTTGCAATTTCGCCGATTTCCTTGTGGTTAATCTTATTTTTAATCAGCTTGCAGGCTCAACGTGTGTAGTGGTGTCTGCTTTAGAACCTACAAAAGTTCGAGCGCATACGCTTCCAAGAATTATGAGTCATGCACCTGGCCATGGCCATGAATAATGAGCTCACGCGTTTCACCCAACATAGGCGTGCGCAGGGTTCCCCTTCATGGGGGGGGCGAAGGCTCGTTGCAGCACCCCCCTTCCCTATTAAGTCAGTGTATGGGGCAGACTTTGCGCCCCCCCCCCCCTTCTTAGATGATTAGGTGGGGCCGGCCGCCCCCACTGCCCCCCCCTCGTGCACACGCCTATGTCACCCAATATAAGATTTTGGCGACTGGGCTCAGCTCTTGTGCTTTGCGTGACATCTGCGTTGCGTGGAGCAAGTTTACCCAAAATAGTTTAATTCTTTATTTACCGCATTACATACGGCGATGGGATACTGCCCGACTAATGACTGAAGGCCGCGGCATCGAATCCTGGCTGCGGTGGCCACATTTCCATGAAGTAAAATGCTCCAGAGGCCTGCGTGCTCACTGCTTAGATAAAGTGAATGTTAAAGAACTGTCGGCGGTCGTGGTTTCCAGAGCCCTCCACCACGGAGTCTCTGATGATCGTATCGGGACGGCAAACCTCGACAACTATTATTATCTACCGTATCCGCTCCTCTATCCTTCACTGCCACAACAAGATTACAATTGTAGCAAAGCCTTGGAACTCTGCATCAATCGTCCTCTCCAGTGAATTCTAGTGGGTCGCCCTCTTCAGCTTTTTTCTGAGAAAACTCTGCTTGTGCGGGAGTCTGTGAACGTCTTGACTGTCGCCGTTCTGCATTGTCGCCGAGTGCCCACCAATAAACACCTTTACACATTATTCATCTATAACTGGGCACTTTTTTATTTATTTGGCGGCGCTAAACTGAATTCGACGCATGAACTGAGTATTAACAAAGAAGGCAGCAAAGGCTGGTGGCTACACTCTAAGAAATAATCGAGTAAAAAGGGTGTCTTTTTGCTACTCAACTATAATCGTCATCTACCCCGCGTACTTTCCTGGTGTTATCTACCCCGCGTACTTTCCTGATGCGATTCGGATAACGCAAAGGAAAGCCGCGGCTGCTCCGTGTGGAGAGGACAATCAAGGGAACCATCCGGAAATCACCCAACCTAGAAAGGTGGCGGAGATCCCCTACATGCACAGCCTTAAAAGATTGGCGCTAAAGTCGGCGTAAAAGTTGTCATGTCTACGCCTGAAAAATTGTCCATGCTCTGCACCGCAACAAGCCCACTTGTACATAAGAAAAATGCGGCGTAAAACACTAGAACCAGTACGTTGACTGCACGAAAGAAGTCATGTACAAGTTGACACTTTTGTGTGGACGGCCTTACATCGGGCAGACAGGTCACTGTTTGAACCACCGCCTGTGCGAACATGCGATCAGGGTTGAAGGGATCAGTGATAGGAATTTGGCTATTCATTGCCACGAGTGTGGGTGTAAACCATTGTTTGATCAGTGCACTGCTGTTTTCCATGACACGGATTAGCACACACGTGTTTTTGTGGAGACAGCCCAAATGCAACGTGAGTGCAGCAGTTGTGTAAGCGTGACCTCGATATTGTTGACAAAAAAGGAAATGGCCTTCTTGGAGGGGGGCTTTACATCTGGCGGAGTAATCAGTTGATGCGCGCTAGTACCAGGCCCGTAGCCGGGGGGGGGGGGGGGCTAGGGGCCCGGCCTTCCCCCCCCCCCGAAATTTGGATTGAGGGGGGGTGTTTTATGGAGAAAAAAATAATAAAAATAGGGGGGTTTTCAAGGCTTTCAACAAGTGCCCCCCCCCCCCCCCGAAAAAAAAATTTCTGGCTACGGGCCTGGCTAGTACACTGCGCACCTGTGTCATTGGTTCTTCAGTTCTGTAACACACACACACATATATATATATATATATATATATATATATATATGTCTCACCTTGATAATAAATTCAGTTGGACGTTCGCGTCTGTCCTAGTATGTTTTGTCCTTTGTCCAAGAAATTTTTGCGCAAGAAGTAGTTGAGCATGGAGTACCAACTAGCTCGATCCCACACCTTGTTTGTTACATGGAGGTCGCAAATACATATGCTTCTGTGGAGTAATGGCTGGGAATAGAAAAACTTCGTAATATCGGGTAATTTGTTGTATGGAGGTTCATTATAGGCAGGTTTAACTATGTTACATATACAGTCGAACCCCTTTAAAGAGGCACTGATATAGCAGACAATTGGGTATAAGAGACACCAGTGTGGCTACATTATGTGGGAATCGATCGCGACCTCCCCCTGGGCGCCTCGTTCCCCAGCTAGCGCGGGTGCTGGCCCCGTGTTCCTCGTGCGCAGGGAACCGCTGTTAGCCGACGACATGGCCACCGTGGCTTCGCCGCCAGGCCTTTTTGCCTGGTGCAAGCCATGCGTCGGTCTTCCCTGCACAGAGACACGTTGTCCGAACATGCCCGGACAATGCCTTCCCCTCGCGTCACGCTGGTGCACGTCACGGTGCTTCGCCGATCCTTATTGGCCGCCCGTGACAGCCCCCTCTCCCCTTAGCTTGCTTCCGCCCGGCGCTCGCGCGCTGTGGGAGATGCTCGCACGCCTGCAACGAAGAAGTCAAGCTCTGCCTTTGCGGGCGACTTCTCGTTCGCGCGCTTTGGTGGTTGCCCCCCTTTGTGTGGTAGCCGTGGCGCCGCAGGCTGGTGTACTCGATCGGTTTTGCGGAGTTACCCTAACGGCCCGCAATCCCGTGATTGTCGCACTGTGCTGTATCTTGGGTTAATAAACCCGTGTTTGTTGACGACCTGCCTCGAGTGCCATCTCTGCGCCGTGTCGGAGAGTCGACGAACCCGGCCGTAGCGTCTTTGTGTGCGATGGCAGTGGAGAACGTCGCGTCCCTTCCCGGTCACTTAGTAGGGTAAGCTTTTGGTAGCAAACCTATCACAATTAAAATAGGGGTTGATAAAAAAATGCATGCATGGTACCCTGCTTATAACAGGCACCTCATATAAAAGACAAGAATTGCTCCCCAGTGCATGTCTCTTATAAAGGGGCTCAACTGTATCCGCTTCAGCGGCAGTGTGTACAATTGTACACAACTTCAGAGGCGCGTCACGCACCGCGAGTTTCTTGAAATGGCTTAAGGTGGTGGTTCCACTGTCGCCATCTTGCCATTAGTTACTCTAGAGGAATTAGATGGCGCCACTAAGTCAGGAATGGAAGGACAACGCTTCGGAGGTCAAACTTCCGAACTTGTGCTGGTGCGCCACTCTTATACCACTCTGGTTGAGAAGGGGGCGCGAAGCGTGGTGTCACGGTTCGGTGAAATTAGGCATTCAGCAGGAGCTTTTTTTTTTCTTCTCCCCTTCAGCAACGCTCTCTCTTCTTCTAAGACCCTCACTCACTGGTCCCCGTCGCATTTTAGTACTCGTCCTCACTCTCGCTCAATACCCCCCCCCCCCTCCTCCTCCTCATGCTGCCTCTCACCTGCAGGCCAGCGCAGTGGATGCTATGCCACATCTCCTGCCCTCGTGCTAGACCACCTGGACTATTCCAGTTTTGGTGGTTTTGCCCCGTGCACCCCTTCTTCCCAGGAAAGGATTGCTCGGTCTACAGACTTTCTGGAAACACTTGTCTCCCCCCCCCCCCCCCAATGCATTAGACTGCGTGCTGGTGGAAAGCAGTATCACGCTCGAGCTGCGTTTACATCAATGTGACAGAATGCAACGGTAGCGCGCCACCTTTCCTAGCGCATCAAAAGTAATTCGATGCGCCGCCGTTTACATGGAGAGCATGAACTCTCCCGAAAGGCTCTCGCTTTCTGCTCCCGCAGGTATCATGTAGCAACCGAAGGGTGCACTCGAACCCGACATGACAGGGGACCGGCGTTCCCCTTCTTGTGGAAGGTGGCCCGCGAGTCGACTTACCCCTCGAAATCCACAGATGCCTGGCGAAATCCACACCGATGCGCCTTCCTAGCGCATTACCCCGTTTAGATGGATGCGATGTGCCAGTTGTCGCATTCATGTGCACGTGGTGCGTGCCACGCCGGCTTACGGCTAACTGTCAACGCAGGCGTATCCTTACCGTGGGAAGACGAACTGCACCACGCTCCCAACCACCGTGGAGACGGCGTACTGGTCTTTTGATGAATGAATAAATGTCAGTCTGTCGCCCCAGCTGGCAGGCGAGTTACTGGCAGTCGCATCGAGCTGGCAGGCTATCATCTCGCTTACGTGAATGTGAAAGTAGCGCATTTGCTCTGCAAGTGCGTTTCGGAAAGACAATGCGACGCCGTTTACAGGATCCCTCGTCGTCTTCTGGGCGAGTTGGATGATGTCAAATGGATACATGCGCTTAGCCATGCGTCCAGCATGGGAGACAGAAATTAGCGCTTTTTTTCTCCTTCATGAGCAACTCTATAAAGGTATACATATTAGCGCGAACAAAGAAACAAAGGCTAAAGAAAGAAGTGGGAGGAAGCAGGAAGGTCTCAGCACCCGGCCTTTCTGCTTCCTCCCACTTTTTCTCGTGATTTACGGCCTGTGATTAGACCAGGACTGGCAAAAACATCCCTGTCCGACGCATCAGTGCAATGCGTCTTCCCAGCAAATTGCCATAGTTCGTATGAATGCGATGCGCATTTGTGGCATTCGTGTAAGCGAGTTTTATGAATAACGATACCACTATAGTTGTTATAAACTTATCGTTTTCATAAACGCTTCCCTTCCTGTCCGGCTACTAGGCGCAAGCCCAAGTTCAGCCACGTCCGCTCGTCAGCCTTGCGGCTCACGCTACGAGTCTACGATCCGCTATCCTCAGACATCGCCAGTTCTAAATAGGCAGACTTACGAAAGACGTTGAATTGTTAGCCGCTGCTGCATTCCTGCAGCGTTTCTCCTTCAGGCATAAGCGGCGAGCTGAGCAAAGATGGAGAGAAGATGTTAGGTCGCGAGCACGACATGCACTGCGCGGATTACGAGGAGCAGCTGTTGATTTCTGCCGCCAGTGCAGCAACACAAGCCTAGAGGCATGCGCTTATAAGATTCCCAGCCGTATAGGCTACCCATTGAATGCCACTGTGTTCCGACAGCTAAGGCCTGGTGTGGTTTACTGAATAATTTACTATTTAGGGCGGAAACATACAAAATCGAGCGCCAGAAGATATAGAGACCATTCGGAAAATCCCGATGAATAGTGCACCCGCACATGCCACAGGGTGACCACAAACACGGCCGAGGCTTACCGAATTTAGGTACACAAATTTAGGTGTGAAGTTTTCGAGCTGTATATACTGGGCAGACAGAAACCGCGTGCCGATCCCCAAAGTTCAGTCAGTGAAAGCAAGAGTAATTAATCGGAGAAAAACGCAAAATGTTGCGCAAAACACGATCGCAGTTCTTAGGCCGTTACGTGGAACAGCTGTCAAAATGTGCGCGCGATAGAAGCGGGAGCGGATGCAGGGTAACCACTTGTTGCATGTTGTTCTAAATTGACAGTGAAAAAAACCAGCAACAAGTCGCCTACCTGGGTAGCGATCCTTAGATTGAGCGGTGTAAACCTTCACTCTATAGGAAATATGAATTGGTTTCACCACTGCGGTTGCCTTGACTTGGCGTTTCCGGTAAAGGGTATTGTATATATTCGTGCGTGGTTCTCGTCTACCATTACATATGTTCGCCTGCCCTACTTTGCACCCCACCCTCCTTCCCACATGAGGGAACATAGAACACAGCGCATAAATTCCCCTCCTTCCTGTTGTCCTGAAGGAACTCACTTGTCGAGGGTGCTCCCCGCTAAAAAAAAAAAAAAAAAAAAAAAAAAAAAAAAAAAAAAAAAAAAAAGGAAGAAAAGAAGGAAAGGATTCTAGCGCCGCCCTGCTATCCCTGCCGCAAAGTATCTTCCTTACACCATGCCCTGCAGTCAGCAGAAGTTCATGCCGCTTCGTTATTACTGGCTGAAATTTGCAAGAACCCAGGCTGTGTTCCTGCAGTCAGCAACGCAACAAATACTTTTTGGCTCCGTGGTTTATTGAAACCAATGACGGATATTCACAGCCGACTTCAAGGGAAGAGTTCGCAAGCGCCCGTGTCCTTTAGGAGCGAGCTTGATGTACTGATGGGGGGAACGCCTTCATGTGGTACTCCTGAACACTTGGGGTGCACGGAAATATGCTCACGGGTGTTCCTGCGTTGCACTGCCATGGAAATGCGCCTGCCGTATGTGGAAATCGAACCCGCGTCCTCGAGCTTGTAGCCTAATCTAGCAAGTTCAGAGCACAGCAAGCGCGGTTGACCGTGATGGGTTACTTTCGCGACACGCACTCCTGCTGCGCCGTAGTTCGGCTGGCCCACATTTGGTTTGTTTGGTTCGTAGCGATGAGACAAAGGAACACTCAGCAAGTACAAAACAGTTTTGATGTCATTCCTTTATGTGTGCATCGTCCCGTATTCATGCTGTTTATTGCAAAGGGCTCATACCAACAAGCCCAGCCAACTTCACTTCTGGCAAACTGCATTTTTTGTAAAAAAAAGAAAAAAAAGAAAATGTAAGGTGGTATTCAAAACATACTTCACCCACGCACGTGTACTTAGTTCGCTTGTATCGCACACGCACTGTCCGTGTTTCTGCTTTCTTTTGTCTGTCGTTGCTCACCCCTCCACACACAAGGGACGTTCCAAGGATACGGCTTTCCTTTTCACCTGACGACCCTCACCCCAACCTCTCCGAGGATTGCACACCTGCTTTCACGCTCTCCCGCGCAGCCCACGAAACGCTGAGGGTAGGCAAAAAAAAAAAAAAAAAAAAAAAAAAAAAAAAAAAAAAAAAAAAAAAGACGGGCTCAAGCAGCAATAAGCATGCGGTGGGGGGGCTAGTTGGGTGGGGACAGATGGGGGGTGCACGGTTTGAAGCTAGAAAAGACATTCTTCCCTGAGGTAAAATGTTTTCGCACGGCACCTTCGGGAAGACGGGGAGCTTTCCAATTCAGCGCTTTCGTTATGTCCGTCTAGATGGCGCCAAAGGAAGATTTTCGTTGTAGTGATAAAAATAATGTAGATTTCTCCGTGGTCTTGCAGTATCTGTGTGTGATTCGCGTGTATAGTTATATCAGGAGACCGGAACTGTTGTATATTAAGCAATGCATGCTCAGATGTCAGCGCAGTTTGAAGATTATTGCGATTTTGTTGCCGTTTGCGGCACGATAAATTAAGACAATTTACACGCTCCGTTTCTCATTTCTGCTAGCTTTATTGAAAAACGCTACGTTGAGGAAATAGATTGGGGGGCTCTAGTTCCTCTATGTGGAAATTCAGCCACAGAACTTCAGTAGCTTTCCACAAAAATGGGCCAAGGTAGGTCCCTATATTGAAAATATTGCCAAATTCAAATCACTACAATTAAAAAAGTAAAGCCCGTACATCAATGAAATTAAGGATTCCGATGAGAAATGTTATCTTCTACATGGTCTCCGAAAATGAACTCTCTCGAGCGCGTAGTTAGCGGACAGTCTACAGCGAAAGTTACTAAATTTGGCTGTTTTCAAAAGCTAAGCAACAATAAAGCAGCGGTCCTACATCAATTTGCTACTTTGAGGAAATAGATAAATATGTCTTGAAAGTGCTGTGCAAGTAACAGTGCTGTAGCTGTTGCACATTTCTCACAAAATGGTCACTGCTGAGGCATAGTCAGCCAAAACCATGTAGATAGCGCTTATTTTTGGTTATTCATCTCAAAATTCTAAAAGTTGACTTGTTTTTAATTAATATATTTGAAATGTACAAATATCAAGCTTTTCAATGATATATATTTCAACTATGTAAAACAAGGAGAACAGCCGCCGCGTCAGCTGGAAAAGTGACGAAAACTATGCTTTCGTGCCGCCGGAGTGAGACCGCCGCCTTAAGAACTCCGTGTGCACATTCGTGCAGGCTTTCTGAGTGGACAACTGGCGGTCATTTAACTTCATTGTGCTACGTATTGCTGCAGAAGATCACTTTGCGGGAGGCACTACCATGTTCGGCGATTGTTCAACGGGCCGCATTCCAAGACCAACGTGGAGAGTATTTTTTTTCTTTGCTCAAAACGAGTACAACCAAAAAACAAACTGTGCGTGCATTTCGGGCCTAATACTTGATTCTTTTTATGCAAAGATTGAAGCTGACTGCAGATTAATTATATATTTAATTACACTGTAATTAACATTAATTACAGAAACACACAACACAACTCATTCCTTTATTTTCTTCCTAGAATGTAATACTGAGTGCCTTGGAATCAAGCCATGTGAATTTGACGCATTTGCAGACAGTGCATCATAATTCGTGCCTGAAAGAGATTGTCACAAATCCCGTAAATGGGAAGGGAATCGCCGGGCGGATTCCAGTGGTGGGAAACCTGCGCCATACTGCTCCAAAAGGGTCTTTTTTGTCAAATTTGCGCCACAAGGTGGTTTTGGAACCGAAAGTAATGTTGACAGCGCGCATCGTGAGCGGAAGCACGTGATGGTCGTCATCTTGTGCACTTGCGCTGCTCAAGGAGTACTTCAACCTCCTTGGCACTGCTGCATTTACTGGCGCAACAGCCGTAGTGTTAGCCGACGCAATCTAATTCAATATCAGTGGCAACGCTGCAACGTTAGGTTTCCGCAAGCAATCCTCGATGCTCTAACGGTCCTGGCAGCGGACAGAGGTGCATTTTGGTAGTTGTCTAATAAAAGCGTGTAGTATGTTTACAACAGCGCCACAAATGTCGTGCGTTTATCGTGATAGCGTCAATGCAGCGAGGTTTCTTGGTGTACGACCCGCAACGCTCAACTCCGCAAAGCGAACTGCTATTTTGCTTCTACAATGCGGTGCGCGCTTGACGTCCCGCACAACGATCGGCTGCTAAAAGCGTGCAGTAGGCTTAAAGTAGCGCTACGCGACAAGTGTGCCCGAGCGCACAGCTGAAGATACTCATTGCGGTAAGGTTGTCGGTGGCCGTCACCTCGCCTTCGTTCTTTGCCTATATGCGTACCCGTAAAGGCATGGCCGCAATCGCACGGAAGTCGGAATCATTTATCGACCGATTTCTTCACTTCTCAAAAAGACGAAAAATATTGTGGCGACGGAAAGTTGAGGGCTGTAGTACACCTACAAACAGTTGTCGCGGTACGCAGTGTACGAACTAACCGGTAGGCGTAGGAAAAACCAGACATTATGTTCTATGAGGCGCGGTCGGAAATTCGTCGTCGTAACTACGTTTTCCGTTAGTACGTTTAAAGTGGTAACGTACGTATTACAGTCAAACATCGTTAATGCGTACCCGCTTCAAACGTATTAACTGCTAAAACGTAGTTGCGACGAATCCCCGACCGATTCTCATAGACTAATGCATCCGCTGACCGCATAAAGCCGTGGTGAGTGCGTGCGTACCGCGATAACTTTTTGCGCCATAAAAGTTTACTGCGCCGCTGAACTTGCCGACACCAAAATGTGCCGCGAATGGTTTTCCGTCATTTTGAAAAGCCCGGAATCGGCCGATCAATTATTCCGACTTCCGCGCGATTGCGGCGATGCCTTTGCTGGTAACCATTGGGAAAGAACGAAGGCGATATGGCGACCACTTAAAAACGCGCCGGTATGACTTATCGCCGACAAAAAGCCTTTTCACAGTATCTTCAGCTGAGCGCGCTGGGCCGCCGATCGCTGCCGAATTGTGCGGGACCGTGTTCACCACGCACTGCTTTGCAGAAACGAAAGCAGCTCGCTGTTGCGGAGTTGAGCGTTGTGGGTCGCGGGTACCGAGAAACCTCGCTGCATTGGCGTTATCACTCTAACCGCGCGCGTACGGTACAGTAAGCCTAGAGCTGTTGTAACCATACTGCACGCTTTTATTAGGCGACAGCCCAGACGCGCCTCCGTCCGCTGCCAGGACCGCTAGAGCATCGCTTGCAGAAAGCTCGTCATCGTCGCGTTAACACAACAGGCTTCTCGCCGCATCTGTGCACGGTATGAAGCGAAGTGGGCGCAAGCGGCTCGGCACGGCGTGTACGCCGAGTAGGCGAAGCGCTGCACGCAATTAACTAGCCAGTAGAAGATAGGCTTCCTGCGGCCGTACCGCGTTTAAAAAAAAGACTGTCAGTTTTCGTAGCAGATCGCGGTACACACATATCGCGGACAGCCGATGATGTCCGTTTCGTCGCTGCGTCATAGAGAAAGGGAACTTGGTAAAGAGCGGACACTCCCATAGAGCCATGCGGCCGAATTAGAGTGCAAGGAGGGCTTCCCCTCTCCTGAAATGCAGTGGGACACCAAGTGGTCGCTTATGATACTTTGCGAGTTTCGGTTCTGGTTCCGTGCGTGTAAAAATTTTTTTAGGACAAGATGCAGCGAGTTACCGGTTTCGGTTTAAAGCGCGCGCAGTTTAAACGTTCCGACGTGGTGCAGTGCGTGCTAGGGTCCCCCCCCCCCCCCCTTCCCGCATATTGCGTTCATTTGCACTGTGGCAATGTTAAGCGAGTATTTGTTTTTTCCCTTTCCTGATCACGTGCATACACGCTTTTGAATAAGCACAAAAGCATACAAGACAAGCACAGACAATGGAGAAATGCTTTATTTTGTAGTACGAACGTTTTCAAAGACACACAGCGCAATACAAACTGAAGCGAAAGATATCCGAAGCAGACCAATCAATACAGAAGGTAGCTAAAAGAAGTACATGTACCAAAATGTTTTAAAAACAATAGGTTTATGTGTCATACACATGTGGTGCATGAAGGTAACTTATAGAGATATTTGCGCTTGAGAACAAGGCAAACCTTCCAACATAGAAAATATATAAGCCGTGTGCGACATTTGCACTGTTGTGCAGACAGTGATACATGCGAAACGTAAAGAAAGTTGCATGAATACGTTTCCACTAGGCATGCAAACAAATGAACAGCATGTATACCTAACACATATAAAGCGACTTGGGAAAGCTTGTGTACACTCTTGTGGTTATGTTGTTTTTCTCTTAGTAGAGTGCTGCACATTCTAGCTATCTGCAAGTAGGCCCCGTTTTGGTTCTTCTGTCACATTTATCAGTGACAATGCCCCATGACGACAGACGGATATGAAAAGGCACTACAAGTGATCTCACACTCTATGCAGCACACACGTCAGTGTGTTGACAGGCGGTTGAGGTAACATTTTTAGAACAGATGTAAGTACAAAGTACATATGCAAAAGCTTTGTTTGCACAAGCCAGGAGACAATTTTCATGATCTGATCCACGCGAGTTGGTCTCGCAGAAAGTTTACCAGCTCGTCATTTCTCCTAATGGCATAATGACACTTTTGGGCATTCTTTTTGGGAGATGAGCTATTGAGTGAGTCGAACACTTTATCCATACGCTCACAGAAATGGGCTGTAGCCATAGCTGCTGCGGGAGCTCCTTTGTGTACACCATAGCCATGATTGCCACACTAACAGATGCACTTGGCACCTGTACTGCTCAGCTTACATTCATGTTACAAAAAGGCTTCTGGTAGACGTGCCTCTCGGTCAGCTTAGGCGCGAGTTTAAACCGCAATTAGTGAGTAGACTTATAAAGGGCCTCAATAACTTCATCTCCTATGAACAACTTGTGTGCTTGCAGGTTGTTTCGCGCGGTTTTGATTAGGTGTGGCACATCAAAAACAAAGTACACCCTTTCACCAGCAACCTCAAAATAAGGACGTTGAATTGTAATTCCAAGCATATGAGAAAGGGCAACGTTTGAGGCTCCTTGGTCACAAATTAAACGTTTAACTGCGATTCCGGCGTGTCCAAGGTTGTTTATAATTCAGGCAAGCAAATCCTTTGTAACACTTCCTGGCGTAGATACGTGTCCTATTGTAAATGCGATTGGCTGGACCCACCTCCTAGGAACACCAGCGAGAAGGACAACCATGGCTCTGTCAGCGATATCTGGCGTTCGAGCTGTTCCATCGTCAGCAAAGCCTTGCACAAGATCTTGAGTTACATCATAGGACAACTTCTTCAAAATCACTTCACCGAATATGAGTGAACACACCCTGTCGCGCTTATCCCATATCTGCATACAAGCTGACACACACTCAATAACCCCTGGAATCACACCTGGTGACATTCGAATATTTCCTAACCAATGCCTCAGTGAGCGCTGCATAGGCAGACAAAAAATGGGCGCTAGAAAGCGGTATGCTCTGGGGCCCCTGAAGTTTAATTGCAATGCAAATTTCTTTAGCCATGCCGGAAGCCTTTTCCCCTGACCCCTATTCATAACTCGCACATGTGCACAAAGGAGACTGAAGACCTCTTCGGTCACGAAAGGACGAACGACACCCAAGGCCTTGGAAATCGATGGAGGTAGCTCCCTCTGCTGTTTCCACAACCTTTCAATGGTCTTGCGGCAGGACGCGACCCTTGACTGCAGGCGTTTGATGGTGCGACGAAATTTCCGCGACGGCGACTTCATTCCTCCGCAGGGAGCTGCAACGGGAAATGCTTAATATCAATATAACAGGAATACAAAGTAGTGCGTGATGAGACGTTACATTTTTAGAACACTACATGAGCCGCTTCGTAAAAAATTACCTGCAAACACACACCTACACAACCCGGTACTGCTGTTACTAGCATTTGCCACAACATGAGCTCACGCTGACGTCACTTATGCGAGATCATTGCTGAGAATTTTTTCTGCAGTTTTTTTAACGCTTGTGTGGCATCGTCCAATTACCTACTTTTTTATATACTACAACCTGGACACCATTACAATCATCGAAAACTCAATAAATCATACTTTAAAAAACAGTCGTTACAATCCATTTTAAAGCTCTGCACTAATACACAGCATGTTTTCTTATTGAAATTACTGCATTACAATAAAACACTTCACATCGGGGCTCACCTGTTGTCCTGTGGGATGCGGAAGCAGCTCGTTCCGGGCTTCTTGCAAGTGCGGCCGTTGTTACTTCACCACGCCACACAACAGTAGGGGTTGTACGGCCGACGACTGAACATCTGAAAAGATTATTTAGAGTCATGTCGTGTCGTAGTGACAGCATACGAAGTTATTTTGGGGTCATTGGCAGAGACCGAATATGCAACTAGAACGACTACCCTGAGTTATGCAAACGCGATGTCGTTCGCGAAAACATCCGTACTAAAATGCACCGAATTCTGAAAGAGTGGGCATTAACCATTGGCGCGTCTTCTAACAAGTAACTCGAGCCACCCATGCCATGCATAGCTTAGGCTTTCTTGCCCTGGCCCTTCCACAAGCGAACTTGCTGCGCAGTTTCCCAGAAGCGTACTTCGAAATATTCTTTAGCAAAATAAGCAAGCCACACACACCAATGACCATCACCGAGAACTCTCTTCACTCGTGTGGAGTGCCTAGCTACGCCCAAAACGCGTTAACAATGCCGAAACCTTGAACCTCGGGATCGTACGTTACATGCTTTTCATTTCATTTAACTTTAACCCACTTCGCTTTCAAAAAAGTAGCAACGACTCACAATTGGTACGTAACCTAATTACACAAAGGTCGACCCTTCTCGTTTCCTTCAGCGCGCGTCGTACCTGAACTTTCACGCGTGACTACTAGGCAAGTACATGCGCTATGCCTGCTACGCGCGCACACTTAAATCGGCAAAGGCCTCCGCTGCTAAGCCTACTACGCAGCGCTCAGAGAGAACAGAAACGTGGGTACTCACCGTGCCGTCGTCCGTTGCTCAGGCTCAGCAGGTGACACGTTCAGCAGCGGTCACATTGCCGCGACGAGAAGTGAAAGCAAACGCCCAAAACCCACTACGCGCAGCCGTTACATTTCAGATACAGCAGCCAGCCAAACCTAAGCTTACCCCAACCCGTCAACGCATTGCGTACGAAAACACACCCTCACGCACCTCCTTCCATATCAGTTCTGACCGATTTGTCGATTTCCGTTCCCGCGTTCGCCTGGTGGCGATGCACGTGACAATGTTCTTTTCGCGAATTCTCAGTTCATTGTGCAAGAAAATATTTCCACACGTACAGTAAACAAACAAACAAATTGAAAAAAGCTACACATTTGCGTTTCACAACTCTCTTTTTTTGTTTTTTTTTTTCGCTACTTGCGCTACCTGACGGTCACTTATTACAGCTTGCGTTCTTCGGGATCACGGTCCCTATGATTTGACGCGAAAATCTCGAAGGCTGTTTGGGCGAGGAGGTGGCGGGGAGAGCTCGATCCTCTTATCGCTGAGTGGCCGCTCTTGGTCATTTTCCCTTTCTCTATG
The DNA here is from genome assembly GCA_030522465.1 of Rhipicephalus appendiculatus. Classification (NCBI taxonomy): domain Eukaryota; kingdom Metazoa; phylum Arthropoda; class Arachnida; order Ixodida; family Ixodidae; genus Rhipicephalus; species Rhipicephalus appendiculatus. Next base: position 170,576 of record JALIZH010031664.1, read on the forward strand.
GCTGCGTCGGCTGCTTGTCCCGGATTCGCAGTAGCTTCGAAATGCTCCTTGGTGTCGCCACCGCGTGCCATCAGACGGTCGTGCGAGAGTGCCAATCATTTCTGAACTTTGGCAAAAAGAAAGAAATGGCTTTGTGGGGGGGCACTTCAGGCAATATTTGCTGTGGCATTGTATTTATTCCTTTTTTAGTGGTGATGGCGCACGTAAAGAGATGCAAATTGGTACTTGGTGGCATAGGCGTGCGCACGGAGGGGGGGGGGGGGGGCGCAAAGTCCGTCCCATCCATTGACGTGATAGGGAGAGGGGGGGCGCTGCGACGAACGTTCGCCCCCCCCCCCCCCCTGCAATGGTACCCTGCGCATGCCTATGCTTGGTGGTTAATGCATACTACCAGTGGCTTATCCAGGGGTTGGCACACCGGGCCCGTGCCCCCCCCCCCGAAAATTTTTTTCGCCATAGCATACGGAACACACAATGACACTCGACCTCATTTGCTCGGCCCCCCACTGCACCCCCCCCCCCCCCCGCCAGAAAAAAAAATTCTGCCTACGCCCCTGCATACTACGTGCTTATTTTGTGGGCTTACAGCCTCTGAATAAATGATCATGCAAATTGAGGGAACAATAAACTGAATTAAAGCTAAATTTTCTTCCTCTGTGTGTATCATGAAAAGCCTGTGCGTGCTCCAAACACAGAGGTAGCTGCTCCAAAAGCAGATTTTACCTGCTCCAAAATGCTGGAAGGCTTTCCCACCACTGGGATTCCAAGGGCTGACGTATCGGCCCTCCGAAACGCACCACGAAAGCTCGGACAATTGAGGGTAGGTCCTTTTAGTGCGCCAGCGAATGCCGGTTGTGGTCCAAAGACCGAGTCAGAGCCAAGAGTTGAAAACACAACAGAATATATTCTTAATTAAGGCAATAGAATCATTACAAACACATGTACATTCATGCACACTCGGCAAGTCGGTTCACTGTATAACTCACAATATGATTAGGACAACGGGGACAAACCAATCGCGCTGCAAGTACGATATTACACTTTACAGAATCTTTAGAACACTTATGGTCCTGAAATATTCACCGAGGATGTCCAATGCTTCTCTTCGAGGAAACACGGAGACTCCAGCGCTGGTTGTTGTTCCCCTCCGTTGTTGGCCTGTGTACGTGCACACTGGCGGAAAGCTTGCCGCGGCGGCGTGCCGCCCGTCGGCGCCTCCGCTCGGCAAGCAGCGGCACGCTGCCCACATTGGCGGCGCCGCGAGAGTAGCGAGACAAGAGTGGACATGTCGAGGCGCGCGCGCCGAAGGGCTCGCTGCCGGCTTGCGGCCTCTCCGCGACAGAAGGAGAGAGGTGGGGCGGGGGAGCAGACGACGCCCGTGTGAGGAGGAAAAGCAGGCGCTCATTGGTGGTTTGCTTGAGCGGCGGCCGGCGGTAGCGGCAGAAATGGCGCACGGAGCGATATGGTCGGCGGCAGAAATAGACCTCTACCGGGGTACGTCACACCGTGACGTCACCGGCGCACGTGCAGGGCGGTGGTTGGCAAAACACCCCCGCAGGTGGCTCAGGGTGGTACGGTAGCGCGGTGCTTGGGGCACGCTTTTCTTTTTCTTTTAAGCTTAAACTTCAACTTACCGTGGCGATATCATCTGTGGTGTGTGTCAGAGAATATCTAGATGTGCGGTAAACTGCATGACGGAAAACTTGCCACGCTGGCTGGCTGTTTATCATGAAGAAGTGAACACATATGGAGGCCTGTGCGAGGAACAGCGGCATCGTCTTCGAAAATGTGCAGCGTTTATTGTGGCGTGTAGTCTGCGTTGAAAGGCATCGACAATATTGGTTGACCTTTACGGACGGTGAAACTGAAAATATTGTGTGTGGTGTGTGCTGTGTTAATAACGATGCATTTTGGTTGCGAAAACATTGGCACTCGTTGTGGGCCGGTGGCAGTAACCAGTTGTCGACGGAACATCACGATTCGACATTTTAGTCAAGGTAAAAATGCATTTCACGCGATCATCTGCGAGTGCGTACATCTCGGCGTTTGTGCTACGTTCAGAAAAAGATAGTGCATGATCTCCGGACTGAAAGGTACGACTACGCATGAGCTATTTGCATGTTTTAGCACTGCCGACGCTGCATATACGCTTCGCCATGGCGAATACGCAAACGCAGTAAAGGTATAACTCGTATTATCGGAGACCTCATACGTCTTAATGAGAACAGTGGAGATTCTTGCTTCTGATATACTTAGTACCTCTACGGCTCGATCTTTATGAAGTGACAATGTGCATTACAAGTTTGTGTATCGTGTCTAAAGGAGCAAAGTAAGTATGCCAAACACGTTGTAGGCATCAGATGCAGCGAGGTAACTGGGCAAGAGATTATGTATATAATTAACCTATCAGGTTTAAAATCGCATAAATTTTCAGTGGATTATGAGGAACGGCATAGGGGAGAACTTCGCTTAATTTTCACGAGGATTTGTTAAACTCAGCCCAACGCACGGCAAAAAGTGTTTCCTGCTTTTTTTTCGTTTTTTTTTTTTTTTTCATTCATCTCCGATCAGAATTTTGCCCAGTGAGAATGTTATACGTGACCTCGCACACAGCAGCTCAAAACCATGCGGCCGTCAATGCTGCGCCTCGTTTAAAACTGCAGTGCTCATGTCGCGACTTTAATTGAGTACGTTCACATACATGTCATGCAAATATTTTACAAAGCGCCAGTCACCGTGAACATGCAGAACCTTCGCTTTCGAAGAGGATAATATTTTTTTATGGCTGCCATTTACGACGAGCGAATCGCCACAAGCTGGAATGAAGACACACGCAGCGCTGCTATGCAGAAAGCTCCCGCCGGCGGGACTTTCTTGCCAACCAGCACCTGCTCCGAGGGAGAAGATTAGGGGCGGGGTGCTCGCAGTGACGTCACGCTGTTTGCAAACAGGGACGCTCCGCGGGAGAAAAAGAGAAAAACGGCAAGCGGCGCGCGGGAGAGTGCCGCGCCGCCAGTGTTCCGCTCTTCACCGACCCCCTGACTCTCCGTCGTCGCCCGCTTATACCAGGCCGCGCTCGAGTTCGTGAACGTTCCACGCCGCTCACATGGGCGCAGCACAGTGAAAGCCAGGGTTACCAGATTGGGCTATTAATAGCCAAATCGGGCTACTTTTTGTTCGAGTTGGCGTCGAATTTTGCTCTTTGGCTATGTGGCTATTTTTGGGCTACATTGCTATCGACCAGGCAAGAAGCTACAACAGTAGAGAATTTTCGTACTGGGGACCCCAGGCGGCTTACGCATGCATGGTCTTGCGTTCCTTTTATTCCGAGCCTTCCCGCAGGGACGCAAGGGTTTACTTTTGCGCATGCCGCTTAGGGGTTCTGCCACTGAAACGTTCCAGTGTGTTGAACGATTCCTGTACCTGGAGACGTAGTCCAAGAAAGAGCGTCACGTGTCATCAGTTTGAAACCATGTTTTGATGGCTCATGTTTTTTCTAAACTTTCTTCGACTACCGCAAAATCCCGAGCAATTGCCCCCCCCCCTTCCCCACGGTGAAAGATAATCCGAAATATGTGAAAGGGGGCCCTTGCTCAGTCCCGGACCAAAATCCAAGGGAGCGGTGGAGGAGCCTCTCAGAAGAATGCACATTTCTTATGAAATGCTTTATTGAATGCGAATGCATTTATTGTTTTTACTGAATCGGAGGGAATCCGTGTGGCATTTCACGTGTTATGACAAGAATGGAAAGACATTCTTTAAATATTCCAACAATTTGCGACAACTCAGAATGCAACCCTGAGGCACCACCTGTAAAAGTACTAAGAAATCGTGCACCTATCTAAAGACTCTCAGAACTTAGGTTAGCACGAACATAGCACGAACCGCTGCTGCAGGAACACGTTAAAAAATGGCGAAAGGGGGGTTGCTTGCTCAGTCATTAGCGCATATTTCAGGTCTCCCGAAAAGGGGAAAGGGACACATGATTGTGGAAGCTAGCAGTTTGCATGACACGTGGGGAGCGCCCATCCGAAGGTTGCAGGTTTGGTGACCCTGCCGGTGGCAATTTGTCATTTCGTCTACTTTACTTTCTTTGCATCTCTATCATAATCACAACAATACACAAAACAGTACAATTATACCATCCGCACGCTTATCCCAAAGCGATCTATAACGCCCTTTAGGATAATCAATCTTGAATCAGTGGGCTACACTGCAATACCACTTCAGTGCGATGAAAAGTAAGGAACGCAGCTACGCAGCAAGGTTACTCAACGAAATGTACACTGATGAGCGAATGAATAAGCTTTTTCGGTGCGAGGCCCCGGACCCTGTGAGGCTCAATTAAAGAATTGATTTCTTTTGTGAAAGCTCTAACCGAGTCATCGTGTATAAGTTCTTTCGCAACCCTACCTACTACTACTTTTTGTAAATATGCTTTTATATTTCGTTGTGATTGCATTGTTTTTTTTTCTGGCAATAAACCTTTTCTAAAATCTGCAGTCATCGCTCCATTATTATGGATTGCATAACGGATTCACGCATACGACGCATACATTTGCCAACAACAACAAAAAAGAAATCGCGAAAGCACCGATAAACTAATAGGCAGATATTTTTGCGGGAAAGTAATTACGTAAGCGCAAAAAATTTATTTAAGAAACAACTGATTTGGGCTATTTTTGGGCTATTTCAAATTTACGTGTTGGGCTATGTTTGGGCTACCTCGGAGACCAATTTGGCGGTTTGAGGCTCGCGATCTGATGAAGGCGGTGTCGCCATAATCTCCTCTGGGCTGTTGTAAATATGCGTGAACCCCCCAAGAAAAGTGCTACCGTGCTTCTACTCGCTAGGCTGTGTGTTCTGGCGCTGTCGCTTGCAGTACCATAGGCGTGTTTTTGCTGAGTGCAGCGAGGTTTCTTGGCACTTGCATTGCACTCTTGAAAGCGGTGAAGCACGCTTTTGTTGTCACCTGTTAAAAGTGTGCAGTACACTTGACGCTACGCCAACCGTGCGGCCGAGGTAATAGCTAAAGGCGCTTATTGTGACGTTCTTTAACACTGACTGACAGGAAGCTCTGGGGTAGCTTGAAAAGCTAAATAAAGTAGACCTATAAAAAACCAAAGCCGTAATTTGCTAAATCATATCACTGATCTTAAGCAAAGGCCTATTGCCATGTAACTACAATTCTTATGCAATCACATTTTCTTTATTCTTGAGAAGTGGGATGCTTTTCCGTTTTTTTTTTGTTTTTTTTTTTATGAGCGAAGCTTTTAAAGCTCGAGGTAAAATATCTGGTGTCCGCAAAATACCCTCTCCGCCGTCTTATCACGCGCTGCTAAACCCTCCGCGTCGATGCTTAACAGCCATGCTGCGCCGAGTTTTCCTGCCACGCGAGCTGAGTATACTGTCACGTGGTCGTGACGTCGACGAAGGCAACAGTCGGCGTGTCAAAGAAGAAACTCTTTATTAGGCCGAATTTGTGGCCGGAAAAATGAGGGTCAGACTACAGCACTACACACTGGCAGTGATAGCGGCGAACAGAGCGTCGGCCGTCGATAATCTGAACATCGTTGGAACGCGCCGGCTTTTATAACTCACGCGTCGAACATTCTAGCCTTATCACTAGTCGTCGCGCAAGCTCTGGAATAATCTTGAGTGTTAGCGTCTTGCGTGCAATCTTAACAGAACGATCTACTACAAGCGAGAAGCTTCTGGAACAATAAGGCGCGGTCTGCGCCGAGTACTGCTGATAGTCTTTGTGGGCGGAAACCGAATAGAGCGAAGTGAAAATAAGAAACGCGCGTGGCAATGCCCCCCCCTCTGAAAAAGCATCGTCCTGATGCTTAAAACAGAACACGGGGGGGGGGGGGGGGGGGGGAGGTGGCCAATGCATGCAACAATAAATAACAGCAATAAAGAAGGTGCAATAATAAAGCAAAAAGTACAGTCCTCAAATTCACTAACGCGCGTAATATGGCTTGAGGCGCACGACATGGACGACTTCAGGTTGCGCACGGCGCCGCTGAGAGTTCATAATGCCGTCAGGGACAACCTCGTAGTCGAGTGCGCCGAGGCGTCGAAGTACCCTGTACGGTCCGAAGTATCGTCGAAGAAGCTTCTCACTGAGTCCCCGTCGGCGTATTGGCGTCCCACACCCATACACGGTCACCGGGTTGGTATTCCGTGTGGCGCCGTCGAAGGTTGTAGCGGCGACTGTCAGTCCTCTGCTGGTTTTTGATCCGTAGGCGGGCGAGCTGTCGTGCTTCTTCGGCGCGCTGTAGGTAGGTGGTGACGTCTGTGTTTTCCTCGTCGGTCACGTTTGGTAACATGGCGTCGAGCGTCGTTGCCGGGCTCCGTCCGTAGACCAACTTGTATGGCGTCATCTGCGTCGTTTCTTGCACGGCCGTGTTGTATGCGAAGGTCACGTACGGAAGGATGGCGTCCCACGTCTTGTGTTCGACGTCGACGTACATGGCTAGCATGTCGGCGATGGTCTTATTGAGACGCTCGGTCAGGCCATTCGTCTGTGGGTGGTACGCCGTGGTCCGGCGGTGGCTTGTGTGGCTGTACCTCTGTCGGTAATGAGGACCTCTGGGGCGCCATGACGCAGTACGATGTTCTCGACGAAGAACTTTGCTACCTCGGTGGCACTGCCCTTGGGCAGGGCCCTTGTCTCGGCGTAGCGGGTGAGGTAATCCGTTGCTACGACGATCCATTTGTTTCCGGAATTCGACGTCGGGAACGGCCCCAGTAAGTCCATGCCCATTTGCTGGAACGGTCGGTGAGGTGGCTCGATGGGTTGCAGAAGTCCGGCTGGCCTAGTCGGTGGTGTCTTCCGTCGCTGACAATCTCGGCAAGTCTTCACGTAGTGGGTGACGTCGGCAGTGAGGCGAGGCCAGTAGTACTTTTCTTGTATCCTTGCGAGCGTACGGGAAAATCCAAGGTGTCCAGCCGTCGGGTCGTCATGCAGAGCATCCAGAACTTCTGGACGTAACGCTGAAGGTACCACGAGGAGGGAGTCGGCCCGAAGTGGCGAGAAGTTTTTCTTTAGGAGAACGCCGTTCCGCAAGAAAAACGACTCCAGTCCTCGTCTGAATACCTTTGGAGCCACGGTGGCCTTGCCCTCGAGGTATTCTATAAGGCCCTTGAGTTCCGGATCGGCGCGCTGCCGTTCGGCGAAGTCATCAACGCTTAAAGTTCCCAAGAAGTAGTCACCATCCTCGTCGTCCTGCGGCGGTGGGTCAACGGGGGCACGGGACAGGCAGTCGGCGTCAGAGTGCTTTCGTCCGGACTTGTAAACGACTGTAATGTCGAATTCTTGAAGTCTCAGACTCCATCGTGCGAGACGACCTGAAGGGTCCTTCAAGTTAGCTAGTCAGCACAAGGCATGATGGTCGCTCACAACTTTGAAGGGCCGTCCATAGAGGTAGGGGCGAAACGTTGACGTAGCCCAGATAATGGCAAGGCACTCTTTTTCTGTTGTGGAATAGTTGCCTTCTGCTTTGGACAGCGACCGGCTAGCATAACTGATAACCCTTTCTTCTCCGTTGGTCTTCTGCACAAGAACGGCGCCGAGTCCTACGCTGCTTGCGTCGGTGTGGATTTCCGTCTCGGCGTATTCGTCGAAATGCGCAAGTATCGGATGCATCTGCAGGCGGCGTTTCAGTTCCTGAAATGCTTGAACTTGCGCCATTTCCCACCGGAACTCGACGTCAGTCTTCGTGAGCTGCGTTAGTGGCTCGGCGATCCTTGAAAAGTCCTTGACGAAGCGTCTGTAATAGGCGCACAGGCCGAGAAATCGGCGAACCGCCTTCTTGTCGGTGGGTGGCGGGAAGGTGGCGATGGCAGCTGTTTTCTGCGGGTCTGGGCGCACTCCAGTCTTGCTGATCACGTGACCCAAAAATAGGAGCTCCTCATACGCGAAGCGGCACTTTTCCGGCTTCAGGGTTAGTCCGGGAGCTCTTGATTGCTTCAAGTACGGATTCAAGACGCTCGAGGTGTTCGTCGAAGTTCGAGGAAAACACAACGACGTCGTCCAAGTAAACGAGGCATGTTTGCCACTTCAAGCCAGCCAGTACTGTATCCATGACCCGTTGGAAAGTCGCAGGCGCCGAGCAAAGACCGAAGGGCATGACCTTGAACTCGAACAAACCGTCTGGTGTAATGAAGGCAGTTTTTTCTCGGTCTCTCTCGTCGACTTCAATTTGCCAGTAGCCCGTCTTGAGGTCCATCGAGGAAAAGTACTTGGCGTTGTGGAGCCGATCTAGGGCGTCGTCTATTCGTGGGAGAGGGTACATGTCCTTCTTCGTGATTTTGTTCAGGCGACGATAATCGACGCAGAAACGTAGGGTCCCATCTTTCTTCCTCACTAACACCACAGGTGACGCCCACGGACTCTTTGAAGGCCGGATGATGTCGTCGCCAAGCATTTCGTCGACTTGTTTCTTTATGGCCTCGCGTTCTCGCGCCGAAACTCTGTACGGGCTCTGATGAAGTGGCCTGGCACTTTCTTCGGTTATGATGCGATGTTTTGCGACTGGGGTTTGTCGAACTTTTGACGACGATGAAAAGCAGTCCTTGTATTGCAGGAGCAGGGTTTTGAGCTTTTCCTGCTGATGCGTCGGAAGGCGCGCGTTAACGTCGAAGGCTAGTTGATGATCTTCGTTCGTCGTAGTAGCTTCGATAGACTCGGCGAGGGTGAAAGCGTTGCTGGATTCCACAATTTCTTCGATATAGGCAACCGTCGTGCCTTTGCTCACGTGCTTGTACTCGTTGCTGAAGTTCGTGAGCATCACTGATGTTTTCCCTTCTCGTAGCTCGGCTATTCCTCTGGCGACGCAAATCTCGCGGTTGATCAACAGGTGCTGGTCGCCTTCAACGACGCCTTGAAGGTCTATTGATTTTTGAGTGCCGACGGAAATGCTGACGCTGGAGCAGGGGGGAATGGTGACTTGGTCTTCGAGCACATTCAAGGCGTGCTTTCCTGACGGCGTGTGCGGCGGTAGTGCTTTTTCGGTGGATAGCGTTATCGACTTGGATCTCAGATCGATGACTGCTCCGTGAAGGCCTAGGAAGTCCATACCAAGGATGACATCTCTCGAGCAGCGCTGCAGGACGACGAAGCTCGCGGGATAAATCCGGTTGTTAATGGTGACTCTCGCTGTGCAGATTCCTGCCGGCGTTACTAGGTGTCCTCCGGCTGTCCGGATTTCAGGGCCTTCCCAAGCAGTCCTCACTTTCTTCAACTTCGCGGCGAACGGCCCACTGATGACGGAATAGTCGGCTCCGGTGTCGACGAGAGCTGTGACACTGTGGCCGTCGATGAGAACGTCGAGGTCGCTAGTTCGTCGCCTGGCGTTGCGGTTGGGTCGTGGCGTCGGATCACGGCTGCGACGGTTTGTACCACTGCTTCGACGGTGCGTCGTCAGGTCTTCTGGTCGCGAAGTTTCGACTTCAGAGCTCTCTACGGCTTGCTGCGTGTTCTTCAGGTTTCGTCGCGGCGTCGTCGTCGGTGGAGGGTCTTCGGTAGTTCGTCGTACAGCAACCGCACCTCCATCGGTTGCTGCCTTTAGTTTTCCGGATATGGGCTCACGGAATGGCCCCGGTTGGGGCTGTTGTACTGCTGTCGTCGCTGAGGGGCCTGGTGATGGCGAACGCGATGATCGTTGAGGTGCCTGTTGAGTGTTGGTCAAGTAGTCGGCGATGTCGCGTGGCCGCTCGCCGTGCTGTGGGGGCGCTGCGTTGACGGCGAAGCCGCGTAGGCCCATTTGGCGGTACTGGCAGCGGCGGTATGTGTGGCCGGCTTCTCCACAGTGGTAGCACAGTGGGCGGTTGTCAGGGGCACGCCAAACGTCGGTCTTCCTCAGAGCGTAGCGCTGGCCGGTTGGCGGGTGGTATGGCGTCGATGGTGGTGGCGGCGGAGTCTGGCGGCGGAACTGTTGTGATGCAGCTTCATGACGCGGCCTTGGGGGAGCGTTGCGGCGGACTGCAGCGGCGTAGCTCATAGCTTCCGGCTGAGGCTGTGATGCTTCGGGTATTCCGAGCGACTGTCGAACTTCCTCGCGGACAATGTCTGCGATCGAATCCACTTGAGGTTGTGGCGAAGGCATCAGCCTGCGCAGTTCCTCCCGCACGATCGCTCGGATAGTCTCGCGCAAGTCGTCCGATTGAAATGACTGAACCTCCCCGTAGTTCGTCGTCGGAATGCGGCGGTTGTACTGCCTCGTACGCATTTCGAGGGCCTTTTCAATCGTCGTGGCCTCTGAGACGAATTCCATGACCGTCTTGGGTGGGTTGCGTACAAGGCCGGCGAACAGTTCCTGCTTAACTCCCTGCATCAGGAAGCAAAGCTTCTTCTCCTCGGACATAGCGGGGTCAGCATGACGAAACAGGCGCGTCATTTCTTCTGTGTACATCCCGACGTTCTCATTTGGGAGCTGTACACGGCTCCCCAGCAAGGTTTCGGCTCTTTCCTTCCGCACGACGCTTGTGAAGGTCTCCAGAAATGCGGCACGAAAAAGGTCCCAGGTCCGGAGTGTGGCTTCTCGGTTCTCGAACCATGTCCGAGCGGAATCTTGCAGGGCAAAATAAACGTGCCGCAACATGTCATCGTTGGTCCAGTTGTTGAAGATGGCGACGCGGTCGAACCGTTCAAGCCAGCTCTCCGGGTCTTCGAGTGGTGAACCGCTGAAAGTTGGCGGCTCCTTGGGTTGCGGGAGCAGGATCGGTGCAGGCGGCAGAGGGGTGGTCGTTGTCTCTGCAGTAGTGGTCGTGGCCTTGGTCTTCCGAGTCTGGTCAGGTAGAGGCCCGTACTCTGGAGGTAGCCCTCGTTGCCTGCGGCTAGCTCGCTGATCGAGGCTGGCGTCGATGTCTTCTTCACGATGTGGGCTTGGCTCACGGCTGGAGGGGGGCGTTCGGTACATGGACCAGGAAGCACCTCCACCAGATGTCACGTGGTCGTGACGTCGACAAAGGCAACAGTCGGCGTGTCAAAGAAGAAACTCTTTATTAGGCCGAACTTGTGGCCGGAAAAATGAGGGTCAGACTACAGCACTACACACTGGCAGTGATAGCGGCGAACAGAGCGTCGGCCGTCGATAATCTGAACATCGTTGGAACGCGCCGGCTTTTATAACTCACGCGTCGAACATTCTAGCCTTATCACTAGTCGTCGCGCAAGCTCTGGAATAATCTTGAGTGTTAGCGTCTTGCGTGCAATCTTAACAGAACGATCTACTACAAGCGAGAAGCTTCTGGAACAATAAGGCGCGGTCTGCGCCGAGTACTGCTGATAGTCTTTGTGGGCGGAAACCGAATAGAGCGAAGTGAAAATAAGAAACGCGCGTGGCAATACGAGCAACGAAAGGCCTGCGCTTCTACCAGGGGTGCCATAGCCAGCTTTGCAGGTTAGTTCTGGCGCTGGAGTTTGAACACTCTTGCAAGGTCTGTGACAGGCTGTGGTTGGACTCTACTTTGTCTATGCCAAGGAAAGACCGAGCATCAGCCAAGAAGGCCTAAGCCGCCAAGATCAACCAGCTTCGCTGTTTCTTAAGCCAAACATGGCTAGTGTAAACTTAGCCCTTTTTTAATGGATATGAAGTTTCACTAGCTTGCAGAACCTTTTTTTTTTATTATTTCACACGTTTGTTACTCGGGCTAGATAGGCTGCGTGTTATTGAAAAAGGTGATGTAGTTCATACCTGGGGATAATCTGTTATAGAAAGGTTTCTGCTAAGGCTGTTTCAGCGTCCGATTAAAATAGTATGTACTTGTGCCCCCCAAGTAGCTACAAATTTGTTTTTTTTCAAGCTCCTAGGAAGACGCATTAAATGCTACTATAACTGCTCCAAATGAAAGTTCTTCTCGAAAAACTGCTCCCAATTCAATTTCAGCCATCTCACCCCTGAGCTTATTTTATTTGTTTATTGATGATTCATTCTATATTTTAATGAGAACTACCAGGCAATAATGCCAAGGAAAGTAAAGGTGATGTTATTAGTAGTAAATGTAATGTAAATGTGAAGAAAGAAAAGTGGACAAAAAGATAACTTGCCGTGGGCAGTGACCGAACCTGTGACCTTCGAATAATGCGTCCGATGCTCCACCAACTGAGCTACCACGGCGGCCATCCCCCTGTTCACTTTATATATATATATATATATATATATATATATATATATATACACACACACACACAGTACACTCTCAGTAAACGGAAATCTGTTAAACGGAACTGCTGCTTTAATAGAACAACTGCTTCTGACAAGATTGGTTTCGTTCTTGCCTTCTGCACCCCTGTTCATCTCTCAGTAAACGGAACTCCTGTTAAATGAAACATATTTTCCTGGTCCCTTCAGGTTCCGTTTAATGAGAGTCTACTGTATATAGAGCATCGGACGCATTATTCGAAGGTCGCAGGTTCGGATCCTGCCGGTGGCAAGTTATCTTTTCGTCCACTTTTCTTTCTTCACATTTACATTACAATTACTTCTAATAACATCCCCTATGCTTTCCTTGGCATCATTGTCTGTTAGTTCTCATTAATGATGTGTTTAACAAAGCAAACGAGCCCTTTAGTTCACACTTCTTTCCTTTATATATATATATATATATATATATATATATATATATATATATATATATATATATATACACACACACAGTCGAGCCCGCTTATAACGAACCTGAGCGTGACGCGGCAACCGTTCGTTGTATCCCGAAGTTCGTAGTAAGTAGTAAATGAAACACACCTTTAAAAAGTTTGCAAGTGATCAGAACACAAAATTATTTTTTTTCGCAAAAAAGTCCGTAATGCACGTGTTTCGACAGTGCAGATGCGATAAGGGCGGTCTTCAGTTTATTTAAAGCGGCAGCGTGGTCTTTGCCGAGGCCCTTGGAATAGACAAGCTGCCTTGTGGGCGCTGGCTCCACAAAGTTTCGACGTCGTCATCGTCATGCGCTTCCTCCAAATTGCTCTTGCCGCGCACTTCATTCACAATGCCATGATACGTGCACGGTTCCGCACTGTCGGCATCATCGTCGGCCGTAATGAATAATCATCCCAGCAGATGTCCCCCCATATCGGAGTCGACGACGCGCTGCCACAAATCGCCGTCGGAGTGGTCCTCTTCGGAAGATTCAGGCTCCGCATCGGGTCCAACATCGATGAAGCCGGCCTCGCGGAAACAGTTTTGCACGCTTGTAGCCGTCACCTCCGCCCCGAAGCCTTCACCATCTCCACAGCTGAATACAGGGACACCCGAAGCCGCCTTGCAGTTTTTAGCGCCTTGAGATAGCTCCGTTTGAATGGCTCGCTTGGTAGCAATGTCCAGCACTTCTCGCTTCCACAGAACGAGACAAACGAGCCCTTAAGTTCACACTTCTTTCCTTCGTTCATAGCGAGGGTCTCGTTCTGGCAGACTTGTTGCCCTTCAGGTGGTATGCGAGGGATTATTAGTCAGCTGCCAGCTCTTAATAAGATCACGTGCTACGTGACGCCTACAGGCAGAAAGAGTGTTCCACACTCGCCGCAATGGCAACAGGCGGCGCTGACTGACGCTCCCACGTTTAAATGCACATATATACCCTATAAAGTGGACGGGGGGGATGACCGCCACCGTAGCTCAGTGGTAGAGCATCGGACGCGTTATTCGAAGGTCGCAGGTTCGGATCCTGCCGGTGGCAAGTTATCTTTTCGTCCACTTTTCTTTCTTCCCATTTACATTACAATTACTTCTATTAACGTCCCCTATACTTTCCTTGGCATCATTGTCTGTTAGTTCTCATTAATAATGTGTTTAACAAAGCAAACAAGCCCTTAAGTTCACACTTCTTTCCTTTATATATATATATATATATATATATATATATATATATATATATATATATATATATATATATATATATATATATATATATATTACAAGCTGCCAGCTTACCATATGCACATATATACCCCATAAAGTGGACGGCGGGATGGCGGCCATGGTAGCACAATTGGTAGAGCATCGGACGCGTTATTCCGCAATACGTATTGCCGCAATACGAGAATGTGATGAGGTGAAGCATAGTGAAAATCTAAAGGGGTCACTTCCAATCTGACGTTGACTGTGTCTTTGGGAAGTTCAACTGTAGCGGAGCCTGAAAGACAGCTTTGCCACCCTACGAGTGGGATCAGGTGAAGCATATTGAAAAATTTGAAGGGATCAGTTCCAATCAGACATTGACTGTATTTGTCTTTGGGAAGTTCGAATAGTTCAAATAGTAAAATTCCAGTGCGAATCGAATCGAATAGCAAACACTAATAGAAAAATATTCGAAATTTTATATATTCGCCCACCCCTAGTACAGTGTTCTCTGGCGTGGGTAGTGTAGTGCAGTGCAAGGCACTCAGTCAGTGCCTCTGTTGTTGAAAGTGGCTGAAGTGTGCTAGGTCTCTTGGCTTCCAACCATGTTGTGGCTTTATAGGTTGTATTCAGCAATTTTAGCAAAGCGTTGTTTACATGCCGTCTCACGCCAGTGCAGGAAAGTGCATAGAGTTCATGTTCTTTTGATCAGCTTGTCTTTCCAATATGTGTCGGCTTTACAGAGGAGCGAGAGATGTGTTGGGGCAGACCACAGGGACAGACGCACCTGGCAGATGATACGTTAAGTGTTTCTCACCTGATACAGTATGTCTATTTCCACAAATAGATGATGCGTATTTTCGAGGGAAACACATGCGTGTTTGTTTTCAGGTGTTGTAAAAAAATAATTCATTATTTTGGGATGCCAAATGTAGAACAAATCGCAGAGCAATGCAGAAGATCACCTGGTGGTTGAATTTGTCCAGGCTTCACTTGAATCTCATGGTCATCCAAACTTTCTGCAGCAAGTTTTACATGCGGAAGTATGAAGCAAGTTTTAATTGAGAATAACTTTAATTAAAGCTTGGTAAACATGCACCTCAAATCTCAAGAATGAAATCCAGAGCCTGTACTTACCATCGTTCCCATGGTGGTAGAACTCAAGGAGCCCCGTATAAGCGCCAGATTTCCCTCTAGGTTTCATAGTATGAAACTCCATGACCAAAACGTAAATTATATCTTTTTTTGTCACGAAGGTCTTTAAAACAGTTTTCCCGGAAAGTGCTGCAACACGTTGGCACCACCTGCATGCAGCACACAACCTACCAGCAACTTTATATCTGAATGAAAAAAACACTTGAAATGGCAAGCAAAAAAACGATTTGAACAGACTCGCAAGTAGCAGTTTTTTTCTAACGAAACAGAATAAGTGGAAACTACAACATCACATTTTCATTAGTTGCGAGTCTTTGCTATCCTTTTATTGCACGTCTTAGTCATTGGGTGCTGTTTTTTCATTGAGATGGATCCACACCAACTTGGCCAGCTCCGATCAAGCGACTGTAATGTGTTTTGATTTCTTTGTCCAGGGCCGGGAACACTGGCAACGTCGCCCAAAGCTGCCAATCCAACCGCAGCTACGACCCCGTCTGAGCTGATAAAGAAAGCAATTGCCACGCTGCCCTCAAAGGAGACAACTGTGGGCCGCTGTGCCAGCACAAATTTACCCATTCATAAGGACATGGTAGATGGCGTGGCTGTCTACAGCTTCCAAGTAAGTGGGACTTCTCGTGGGGTGTTACTAAACTCTGCAAGGCTGAGTCATTCCATTTCAAAAGTCACAGCTAAAGTTATATTTTGCAAGTTCCAACTGACAGCCAGGGAGTGCAGCTAGCTTGTGGTGTCTAAAGTCATTACAATGTGAAAAGTACCGCATTCGTTTTCTCTTTGCTGCCGCGTGCTCTCAGCGACTTCGTCGCATAAATGGTCCAGCTCGCTCGCCTCATTAGTGTGTTGGGCCGTTCGTGGCCGTTTAATTAAATCGATATACAGCATAGATCGCTTGTAAAAGCAACCAACGCTGATTAGGCCTAGCCTTCCATTCGTTATGTTGTTGCGGGAAGTTTGTCCAAGCCAACATGGAGATCGGGTGCCGAAAAGATTTCACTCTAGCACTGAACTAAGAGCAGTGCGCGTGATACAGTCGAACCCCTTTATAAGAGGCACTGATATAAGAGACAAATGGGTATAAGAGACACCAGTGGGCCTACAGTAAAATACGGGTTGATAAGAAAATGCATACGTGGTACCCTGCTTATAACAGACACCTCATATAAAAGGCAATAATTGCTGCCCGGAGCATGCCTCTTATAAAGGGGTTCAACTGTACGAAGTTTGTGTTTGCGGCCGGGAGATCGACGACAAAAGCCTGTCAAGATTATGCAAGTCCGCGCACTGGCAGCAAAGGCTCGCGTCATAAAGCCATAAAAAGCCATAAAACTTCTAAATTTACGGACGAGGCAGCAAACGCGACATCACTCGGCGAGTTCGCGCAGTGCTGCCGTGGTCTTTTTTCTTTTCTTTTTTCTCCCTCCGCCCTTCGTTCGTTCACTCCGCGCCCCCTCCTCCTCCGTAACGACCTCGTCGCTCGCTCCCCAGCAGCGCACTCGCTACCGTGTTTGTCACAAAGATTTTCCGGCAACCGCATTATAACCGGTCTTTGATCTTGGGGGGACTGCACAATAAGCGGTATGCATATACATGGGGTTCTATGGGAGGGTAAACGACAGCCGAAAAAGACTGCGCTGTAACCGGTCCTGCACTATAAGTAGTTATGTTATAAGTGGTCTGCACTGTATACCAAAATTGCTATGACGAGATATATCTGTATTACTAACACAAATGATAGGTGGGGACATAAAAATCATGACATGCATATCATGTATGGCATGATTTACACTCCACGCTCATGGTGGGCTCGCGCCTGCAGGGGCGTCTGCTCAAGCAGGCGTTTGGTGTGTGGCGACGCCACGGACCCGAGCTAACGGAGGGGTTTCAACCGCCTCCCACGCCTCGCCGTGCGTGGCTTAGCCTTGTCCGGGCAAAAGGGGATCCTGGGGGTTGAGCCGATGCTGGGTGCTTGGACCTTTAAGGCCCCCTGGTTGAGACAACACACCCCTTTGGCCCCGGCTTCACGTAGACGGCACCCCTGGGCTGACCCACCCGGGAGAAATCGGCAGTCGCCTTTTCCTGTCTCTCTCTCGCCTCATCTTTGTCTTTCTCTCTCACTTTTGATCTTTCCTATCTTCTCCTCACTTCACTTTATTTCCGATTTTATGGGCGGCATGGGTTAACCTTGTGTGGAGTAACCGACCTTGGTTATTACATATTTGGTTATAGTAGCTGTGTACAACTGATGTTGGCAAGCCTAGATCACGTACAAACCTTGTCGCGTCCCCTTGTTGGGCTCCATGGTGTGTGGTTGGCACAGCTGCCGAATCTTTCTTCACATTCATGGACTTCGCCTTCCCTAAACTACCTGATCGTTCTCTCTCAAAAAGAGGACGCGCCGAGGAAACCATGGAATTACTTGGCCAGCAGAGACAGAAGGAAGCTTTCCCGCACTTCCACGTTGTTCATAGCTCCAACCCTGAAAAAGAATATGAGGGCCATCTCACCATTCATTGTTGCCAAAGTTCTTACAGACACACTAGGACCTGGCTACAAAGTCACGAAACTGGCTAGCGGCGATCTCCTCCTGGAGGTTCACGACAAGATTCAGCATGATAGACTGACTAACCTGGTAACATTCGGAAATGTTGAAGTCTCTGTGACCCCGCATCGGTTTCTGATGATGATCTTTTGAACCTGAGTGAAGAGGAGCTGTTGGAGGGGTGGAAGGAACAGCAGGTAACCAACATGCAGAGAATTAAAATAAAACGTGACAACAAAGACATTCCCACAAAGCATCTCGTAATCACCTTTTCCTCGAGTGTGCTACCAGGGGCCCTTGCAGTGATGGAAGTGCTGCTCCAATAGCTCCAAACTGCTCCAAAAGAGAAATGCTGCTCCATGCTGCTCCAAAGTGGGATTTTTGTTAGGATTTGCTCCAAACATGCTCTTATATGGCACTGAGAGATTGAGAATGAGGAAATATCAGTGTTCGGCCAACTTTTAAGCCTTAAAGAAACCAAGAAGATTCTGTATACTATCCTCCTGGCATACCTGCCAACCTAGCGACACAGAAGTTAGTAAAACCTTCGGAGCGGGGGTGGGGGTTGGGGGGGGGGGGGGGGGCAACAACTCAATCACTGTGACTGCAAAAAACTTGCCAAGCTTAGCTGGTTGTCCGCGTCTTGCACATGTCCCTGGTGTTCTTTCGAAGCAATGAGGACCTTGATGTTGGACTTGCCACCATGCGATATGTTCATGTCACAGACACACGTGGTGCAAAAACCAAACTGCTAGCCCCTTTCTTTGACGGCACGAAGCATGGCAATTCCATCGTGCACGCATAACTGCTAAGTTAAAAGAATCTGAATCCGGGAGATTTCGAAAACAAGGGGGGTAGGGTGGCGGTAGGCCCGCAGATTCACCTCCTCCCCTCCCCCGTTCTTTTTTTTTTTCCCCAGAAAAACACCTCCGAAAAAGGAAGGGGGGGTTGGAGTGGGGGGTGAGGGGGTCTCCGCAATAGCCCCGTAAGCGTAAACATTGGTGTGGCGGTCTTATAATGGCTCATAAACAGTAGGGTTTCCCAGCTACAGTAGAATCTCGATGATACGAATCTCCAGCGAAGCGAAAATATTTGTATTGCCTGAAATTTCGTATCATCAAAAAACTATCAAAATCGGTTTTCAAACTACGACATAAGCACAAAACATCTATTTCCATCAAAAGAACTCGCGTATGTCTTTCTGGGGCACACGTGAATGGACCAGTAAGGGACGCCGGCTGCCCTGAAAGCGCGCGTCACAGCTTCGCCTTGAGGCCAACTGGAAACTAAGTGCCCAAGTCCGTTCCACCATAGTCATAAGCAAAGATCGACAGGAACGCCGAAATGCTTCGTGCCTTTTTTAAGACTTTATTGTCTTTAATCTATGGCTGCGTTAGCAGCGCACCTTCGGAGCTCGTAGTAGTCACTATCAATGATCGCGTTGCACCGACCGCAGTTTCGTGCGCGGCAGTTACGCCAAACGGTAGTTCCGTTTTCAGTCTGCGTGCACTGGCCATGCACGTGCCTTCCAAACTAAATCGTTTGTTGCTATCTATAATCGCATCTGCCGCGGTTTTGTGGGCAGCGTTTGCAGAAAGCAGCGTCGCTTTGACTAGGTAAGCGAAGGACGCGCGCGCACTTTCGGAGTTCTGTCAGCTACGCCGTCGCCATACATGATCGTGCCAAGAGCGACCGCGGTTTTGTACAGCTGTTGTGGTTAACGATAACCACAGTTATCGCCGAGGCGGTATAGACATAGAGAAAAGGAAACCTTCTCAATGGTATGGATTCGTGGCCATCCCCTGAAAAGACGACAGAAGAATCTAGCAACTCTGCTAAAATGACAAAGCTGCTGCTGACGATGATAGCAAGAGTACGTATTTTCCTCTCGTAGCAGCGGAATGTACCATAATGCTGTTTTCGTGGCCTTCGCAACTCGCTACGGCAACGCGCCAGAGCTAATCACAAAGGCCACGCTGTTTTTATAGATTTTCATCTTTATTTTATCGCAAATAAAACATTTTCCGTAAAATTTCAGGCAAGATTCATAAAATCGTAAGCGACGTCGAAATTCGTATATTTTACGGAAAATTCGGAAGAGTTGGCAGGTATGTCCTAGTATGCTACTAGTGTGCAGTATTATGGGCTCTGACTTTATTTATGCAACAAGAAATAGCATATCAAGCATATAGCTCATACAGCTGATTTTTTATTTTTTTTCAAGTAGACGTGAAGGCTATTTTGGTGAAATGTGAAAATGAGCAAGATTGTTTTGATCTCATAACGATCATCTAGTCCTTATTTTGCTGCAGTTATATGGGACTGTGGTTACTTCTAAAATGTGGTGCTGAGCTTTACTGGCTTGATCCCATTTCTGCTGCAAGTACTTATAATTTTCATTTGATTTCATTTATTTTACCCTCAATCGCACACAGCTTTACAGAGGGGAGTGGGGTACATAAAATAAACTATGAACAAGAGCAAACATAGTAACATCAAAATAATAAAGATTACAAGACGTATGAAGATTTGATGTTAGGCAATACACTGAATGCAAGTGCAAGTGTATGATCAGAAACATAGGGCATTCAAAGTACAAAAAATATATATACAGTAATACCTCGTTAACTCGAACTCGCATATCTCGAAAAATCGGCTAAGTCGAAATTTTCTGCGGCACCGAACCTTTTCCTATACGTCCCATGTATTTGTTGCCCTTTATCTCGAAGTATTTTTGGGTCGGACTGCGGATATCTCGAAATCTTGACTGGGAGTGGAACGAGAATTCTGCCGCCGGACCATTTCATAATATTCGCGCGATGCTGCCGTGCCTAAAGTCCGTCGATTTTTTTTTCTCATTTAGCCCTCGCCCGCCACTACGTTGAGGCTTTCCGCGATCGTGACGTCGGAACCTAGCGAATTTTCTCAAGCAACCCTGTGGCAAGTCATGTGGCAACCATCATCATCATCAGTATGTACATACGCGGAGCAGGCCCTCTGCTCACGCTTGGCGCAGTTTGTCTCGTTCGCT
Organism: Rhipicephalus appendiculatus; assembly: GCA_030522465.1. Classification (NCBI taxonomy): domain Eukaryota; kingdom Metazoa; phylum Arthropoda; class Arachnida; order Ixodida; family Ixodidae; genus Rhipicephalus; species Rhipicephalus appendiculatus. The sequence continues at coordinate 191,166 of JALIZH010031664.1, forward strand.
TTGTGCAGTTCTCGTGATTTTTTCTGAGGTGTGATCTCCGTTCAACCTGCGCAACGCGCGCGGTACGGATTTTTCGCTGACTGTGAGGAGCGGCAACTATGCGTGAGTGCGGCGAGCATGGCGTCTCTAACCCTTTGTGGGACAGTGGGACACCTACGTCCCACTTTTCCGTCTACAGAAAAAAATTTCTCCCACATCACCCGTTGCAATTAGCGCGACATTAAGTCACTCATATCTTACCTAAGTCTTCGTAATCTCGAAAAAAATTCTTTTACCACGCTTTCGAAGTGCTGATTTAGTGTTACAATAGCGTTGAACTTCGGTCAATTTTTTTTATGATCGCTTCTGAATTTTCCTCTTCTTGAGATACATATAACCTACCAATCAAAATGCCGGATAATTTCCTGCTTTTCTGGTTTTGGAGAGAGACGATCTTAGCTTCCAGTCATCACGTGTTTTTGCAAATTTGCGAAATAACTTGACCAATAAATGCATCGGAACAATCCCCTTCAAAATTATCCCGCTAATCGTGCAGCGCAATTGCGGATCTTAATGCGTGGAAATATTTTTCTCGATATTATATACCTCTTGAAATGTAGCCACATGTTCAGGGAAAACATCTGTACTCGAAAATTTCAACAGCAAAAGCTAGGACATCCAAATGGACAGAAAAAAGTGGTTTATGCATGCGGTGAAGTCAGCTTTACAGGGACATACCACGGCGCTTTGAAGGCTCAAGAAACGCAACTGCAGGCGGTGTTCTCCTGCTCAAATGAGGTCCGCACAACTTTTTTCTTCACAACTTTAGAAGTGATACTCTGTGCCACTTGCTTCGGCCGTTTCATCCCAAAATTCCCGTTGATGCAATTGCGAGATGGTGCCTTCATGAGGCAGTGGGACAGTGTTTTCCCACTTTTTCAAAACACTCTCATGAGTCAGTGGGACATATATGTCCCACTTTTTTTCAGTAAACTACTGGCTTGATTTTGATGAAATTTGTTTCATACTATTTCTTTCTAGTTTATATCAATAAAGCACAGCCGGTTTTTATATTACCACGTCAAAAATATAGGACGACCGACAAAGGGCTAAAGCAGTTCAAGTCGCCGAAATCGTTCAAACGGCCACTAACGTAGGGGACGGCGGAGACGACGGCGACGACGAACCACCTCGAGAGGTGCTGACATCTGCCGAAACGAGGAATTTGCTGCGCTTGCTTCGAAATAAGGTCGAGTGCGATCGGCTAATGCGATGAGTCAAGCAGCGGGAGGACGCCTTCCTAGGCACGAGTACGACCGCAAAGCAGACGAGAATTAGGCAGTTCTCTGCTAAATAAAATGGCAGTGCTGCTAAACCCAGCCGGTTACCGTCTCTTGTATGTTTTTTTTTTTCTCTTTTAAACATTTACGAGAAGAAAGTTTAGAGGCTGCTGCTGAATAGCCGGTAAGTAGTAGTGATTTTTCTGAAAAGCGCTCGATTTTTCCCGGCGATTTGCGCAACTTTGCTTATCTCGAAAGTCCGCTTATCTCGAAATTTTCCCTGGTTTTTACAACTTAGAGTTAACGAGGTATTACTGTATACAATGTACACTTCACGCGTCATCACGTAAGTAAATCTGTGTGGTAGAAGAAAACAAGTCATGATTTGAAATGGAAACTATGTCCGAGGGAAGGTGGTTCCAGTTGTTGGATGTGTGTGGGACGAAGGAATGATGGAAAGTGTTGGTGCGGCAGCTAATGACGTGTACTTTACGTTGATGATCTAAACGAGCTGAGCAATAGGATGGAGTTGTAATGAACTGAGCTTTAAAAAGTGGATGATTGAATATCTTGTGAAAAAGTATGAGACTAGGTGCTTTGCGACGTGATTCAAGTGACTGCAGCGAAAGGGTGTGCTTCATTGTGTCATGAGTAAGGAGAAGAGAAGACGACGAAGTGGGATGAGAAGCTCGCGGAACAGGCACGAGCGCGTGCAGGCAGTAGCACACGGCTCGAAGCTCGTGACACGAGCCGTAATCAAAGATCCCAGTCGGATGAGCTGGCATTGCTTGCGTGGCTACGACAGAAGACGGTCGCATCGGTAGCGACGTTCTACCAAAGGGCGCAGCGGACGTTCGACTTCGGAGGCCGTGACGCTGGCACCCTTTGGCGTGGCCGTTGACCTCGGCGACGCTCGGGCGAGGCTCCTCGGAGGTGCTGCAGCATGCTTCGGCTGGTCCGGACGCAACCGCCGCAGTCCCCCTTCAAACGTCGGCCCGCAGCAATCCCCAGGACGCCACGTCGTCACTTCAAGAGGGCCGGTCTCGTCCGCTAGGCCTAACGGGACGACGACGTCGAGCCACGGCGACCGGGAACAGGCGTACGGCAGCGCAGCTTGACCGTAACGCATTGGAGCGACGACAGGAACGGAATCGTCGGCAACAGCGGCCGCGGACCCAACACGTCGAAGATCTGACTCGCGGCGATGAACAGAGTCAAGCAAGAACGTTGCACGTTCGAGTCGGACAACGATCTGACGACGAGGCCTAAGTGGCCAGACTGAGGCTAGGGACTGCGGTTAGGCGCAGCTGAACCTGACTAGTTAGAGACTTTTTGTTAGTAGTATTTCTAGGTTTTGCAGTGTGGGGTGTTTTTGTTTATTGAGTGTTCAGTTTTTCTATCTTAGTTTTCTCTTGTTGGTTAATAAACCATGTTTGCTGTGCCGACCAGCGTCCTCACGATCCATCTCCCCTAACACACGCCTCCGAGATCCGCGTGACACATTGACATTACACTGCTAGTGCAATGGTAGTTAGATAGAATGAAGTGTGCTGCGTTATTCTGTACCATTTCAAGCGATAAGCTATATATTTAAATATATAGCTTATCTCACGGCACATTCGATAACCAGCCAGCTTTTTAATTGTTTCTTGCAATTTGCATTGTTTGTTGTCTGTGAAATTTATTTCGTAATAAGCATTCATATTTATGAGATGCTTCACCAATGCTTTGTGCTCCAGGAGTTGTATGGAAAATTTTGCATCTGCTCCTAAAACACCAATAGCTGCTCCAAACTAACCTTTTTTCTGCACTGAAAACACTTATGGCTGCTCCAAAGTGTTACTTTTTCTGCTCCAAAGTCTGCTCCAAAAAGTGAAGAATCACTTCCATCACTGCCCTTGAAACTGGCTACTACAAAATCAAAGTCAGACCGTATATCCCTTACCCGCGCCGATGTTTCAGCTGTCAGAGATACGGCCATGGTTCGCTGAGGTGCCGAGGCCACCAGACATGTGCAAAGTGCAGTGATCACGATCACCCGACAGACAACTGCAGTAGTGACTCACTCCATTGTGCGAATTGCGACGGCCCACACCCAGCATACTCTAGAACTTTTCCCACTTGGAAAAAAGAAATTGTCACTCTCAAAGTAAAGGAAAATATTTTATTCCAGAATGCGCGAAGACTCAAGTCATTTCTCCATACCGCAGGGTATGTTGATGCAGCGCGTAAGGGGGCAACGCTGCAGCAGTTTCCGACATCGGCCCGGCTCACCCGGAAGGTGGTCGCGGCTATGTCAGCCCCTGTGGCGGCAGCAGCCGCAGCTGCTTCGCCATCCCCGAAGGATAACCCATCGACCTCCGGGTTGATGAAGTTCAAGGCCACGCCTTCTGACGTGAGGTCAAAACTCGCACAGCTCTTGCAAGAGCAGACGTCCAGCGTTGCCGGTAACCCCAAGCGTGATGGCACAGCCATCACCTAAGGAGCGGCGAGAATCTCTCGACCGCTCCAAAAAAAGAAAAAATCAGTATTACAGGGCCAGAGACAGCTCTGTAATCGAAACAAGCACATTCGGTACACACAGCACTAATTTATTTACCTAACAAACAAACAAAACAAAATGGATACACATACACAAATTATACAATGGTAACGTTCGAGGGCTTATCAGAAACCTTGATGATGTCCAAGAGCTCCTCCACGAATACAATCAAAAGAGGATGTGTATACAAGAGACATATTTAAAATCAAAACACGTTAACTTCCTTTCTCAGTACACTGTTTTTCGTAAGGACCGCAACGACACTGTCTGGTCGTCTGGTGGTGTCGCAATTATCCTTGCTAAAAATGTCCCCTGCTAGCCGTTGCAACTCCGAACGGCCCTTGAAACGGTTGCGGTTCGAACGGTGCTGTTAAACAGGCTTGTTACTTTATGCTCTCTTTACATCCCTCTGAGTTACTTGCTTCAAAGACAAGAATTTCATGCTCTGATAGAAGAGCTGCCGGAGCCATATGTAGTACTGGGAGACTCAAACGCACACAGCACGCTGTGGGGTGACTCTCGTTGTGACGCGAGAGGACGATTAATAGAAAACTTCCTTTTTTCCACTGGAGCATGTATGCTAAATAAGAAAGAAGCTACATTTTAGAGCACTACACACAACACTTACCGTATATACTCGCGTAATGAATGCACTTTTTTTCCCGAAAAATTGAAGCAAAGTTTGGGGGGTGCGTTTATTATGCGGGGTAAATTTTACGAAAACCTTTTCGGGATGAGCGAAAAATGCGGTAATGCAAAAAAAAAAAAAAAAAAGCTTAACCTTTCGCAATTAACGTACGCGCACACTGTTTGGAAACAGCTTCTTTATTGCACTTCACTCATCTTCGGTGGTTGACGGCGCTATCTTCTGCAAGCTGTCCCCGCGCACTCCATAAAAGCGTTTCGCGGCTTTCTTTTTTCACTATCTTTTGTTTAATCGCGACAGTGGTATCTGCTGTGATCTCGAGGGCGGCCGGAAGCGTACGCTACGGCGCACTTTGCAATGTGGCAAACTCGCGCGCTCGCGCAACGACGACATTGATGACATTGCAGCAAGCTACCACCATTGCAGCAAGCTACCACCGAAGCATCAAAACAAACCGTCGATAACAAGCTTAACGACAAAATACGGCCGCTGCCTCGCTCTCTGCGTGAGATGTGACTGTAAAAAGGTAGCCTACATCTTGCGTTCCTTGAAGTACACGCAGATAACAAGCATGAAGAGCAAATTGCAACCGAAGCGAGGATCAGGGGTGCCACCATGGTACGGGAATCGTCACGCACTTTTCTTGGCGACAAGCGAATTTTTCTGTTTTTCCAGAAAACTGTGACATGCCTGCGACGGCGACGGATGGCCCTTCGCGACAGAAAATCCTGTCGCCTCGCTCGAAAATCGTGTGCATGTGGTTAGGCAGTTAAGCCTCAAAGTTTCGCATTTGCAGGAAGCGACCGTTGGTTGGCGCGGGCAGTTTTGTGACCTTCGCTCGCTGTGTGCTTGTGAGCAGCGATGTCTCTACACTCGCACCGCTCGAGAATCTCGCTGTGGCGCACGGATAATTCAAAAAGACAGGGGACGTGCCGCGCACAGATAGAAAGAAAAACAAAGAACTGCGCGCGGCAGCAGGCGAAGAGGGGCGTCGGCATAATAAAAAACGGAAAAGATCAATGGGCAAGGAGGCGCCACTTTTCGGTTCGCGGGACTGCAGCGGTCGAATGTAGGGGGTGCATTTATTACGCGGGAAAAAAAAAAATAAAAATTTTGACGACTGAAGTTGGGGGGTGCGTTTGTTATGCGAGTGCGTTCATTACGTGAGTAAATACGGTACTCATCCATAGATTGAAGTATTGTATCCCCTACACTTATGCCATTCTTCCAGTAGAAAGTTCTTCAAATCCCAACATAGCCATCTTCAGGACCTTGTCAACAGTGAAAAGATTTGGGACTTGCTGAGCTCATTCTTTGGCGTTAAAGTGCCCGTGTTGCAGAAAATCCGGTGTCAGCATCGGCAGCTTGTCCATGAGCGAAAAATCCTAATGGATACAAAGAATAAAAGTTGGGTTCGAGCCAGAAGATGTGATAGCTGTGCTGAGAGGTGAAACATTATTCAGGATATTATATATGTTTGTGGGTTGTTGGCCCAATAATACTGTTCTGTGGTGGTCCAACTGCGCCAGTTGTGCCATTCTGCTACAATCCCTGAGCCTTGCTGCGCACATTCAAGTAAAGCTTGCGCCAACTGCGCCAAAGTTCACTATACTCAGCGACAGCTTTCCTTGACAGCACTGTGGAAGCTACAGAACCAAAGCGCATGTCTGCTTCCGCGCCAAAAAAATAGTACTGAAGTTTATTGATAATTTTCTCATTTGCCTTGCTGAAATAAATACTGCTTTATTTATTATGAGACTTAAACAGTTGCGGGAAGTTGCAGGCAAAATACAGTTATCGTTCACCTTGCAAGAATGCTTTCCTTTTCTTTCCATTTCTTAGACAGCACCACCTTTTCAAAAAGCCCACCCGTTTTCCAAGCAAACATGGCGTCCGTGACGTCACTGTGCAGCCGAATACGCGCTGTTTAGTTTTCCAAGAAAAATATACTCGTAATAGGACACTAAAATGTACACTGAACAATCGAAATGTTTCTCCCATTCATAATTTTCAAGTATGTGTTTTTCTAAACGCGTTAACGATGCAAGCGAGCAAAACCGAAATCAGCCGCAAGCTGCCGAACTACTTGCGAAGCAACACGAATGTGTGGAAGCCCCGCCTCCGTAGCCTTCGCTCCAATGTCAAGATAAGTTGTCGCCGAGTATAGTCCACCTGTTTCCACGGCATTGAGCCGTTTATGGCCCAAAAATATTCTTGGTCTGTTGGTCTGGAAACAAACACAGCTTGATCTTTTCCATAATGCTGCCGATGGCCTCTACTCGTTCCATTTCAGCAATGTGCTTTTTGTCATTATATTCAGCCTAACCAAAGTCTGCGCACTGCCGCGTGTGTCTCTGTTGTTGAAAATTTAGCATGCTGTCGATAGTGTCACGTGGTCATGACATCGACGAAGGCAGTAGTCGGTATGTCCAAGATTAAACAGTTTATTAGGCCGAACTTGTGGCCGGTAAAGGGAAAGTCAGGTTACAGCGATACCCACTGACACTGATAGCGGCGAACGGAGCGTCGTCCGTCGATCAACTGATCATCGTTGGAGCACACCGGCTTCTATACATCACACATCGAACATTCTAGCCTTATCACCGGTCGTCGCGTAAGCTCTTGAATAATCTTGAGGGTTAGCGTCTTGCGTGCAATCTTAACAAAACGATCTACTACAACCGAGAAGCTTCTGGAACACTAAGGCGCGCTCTGCGCCGAGTACTGCTAATAGTCTTTGTGGGCGGAAACCGAATACAGTAAAAGAAACGCGCGTGGCAATGCCCCCCTCCCCCCCCCCCTCTCTGAAAAGGCATCGTCCCGATGTTTAGAACAGAACATATCAGAAAAATACAGCCGACAATAAATAACGACAATAAATCAAGAAAGTTTAATAAACAATACGCACAAGCAAGAAAGTCCAATGCAAAAAGTACAGTCTTCAGGTTCACTACCGCGCGTAAAACAGCTTGAGGCGCACGACATGGATGACTTCAGGTCGCGCACGGCGCCGTTGAAAGTTCGAAATGCCGTTGGGGACAACCTCGTAGTCGAGTGTGCCGAGACGTCGAAGCACCCTATACGGTCCGAAGTATCGTCGCAGAAGTTTTTCACTAAGTCCACGTCGTCGTATCGGCGTCCACACCCAAACGCGGTCACCGGGCTGGTATTCCATGAAGCGTCGTCGAAGATTGTAGCGGCGGCTGTCAGTCGTCTGCTGATTCTTGATCCTCAGGCGGGTGAGCTGTCGTGCTTCTTCGGCGCGCTGTAGGTAGGCGGTCACGTCGATGTTTTCTCGTCGGTCACGTTTGGTAACATGGCGTCGAGCGTCGTTGCTGGGCTCCGTCCGTAGACCAACTTGTATGGCATCATCTGCGTCGTTTCCTGCACGGCCGTGTTGTATGCGAAGGTCACGTACGGAAGGATGGCGTCCCCACGTCTTGTGTTCGACGTCGATGTACATGGCCAGCATGTCGGCGATGGTCTTATTTAGACTCTCGGTCAGGCCGTTGGTCTGTGGGTGGTACGCGGTGGTCCGGCGGTGGCTTGTGTGGTGGTATCTCAAGATCACATGGGTTAGGTCAGCCGTAAACGCCGTACCTCTGTCGGTGAGAACCTCTGGGGCACCGTGTCGAAGGACGATGTTCTCAACGAAGAACTTGGCTACCTCGGCGGCACTGCCTTTAGGCAGGGCTTTTGTTTCGGAGTAGCGGGTGAGGTAGTCGGTGGCTACGACGATTCATTTATTTCCACAAGTCGACCTTGGGAACGGCCCCAGGAGGTCCATCCCGATCTGTTGGAACGGTTGCCGAGGAGGCTCGATCGGCTGAAGTAAGCCTGCTGATCTTGTTGGCGGTGTCTTCCATCGCTGACAGTCTCGGCACGTCCTTACGTAGCGGGTGACGTCGGCGGCAAGGCGCAGCCAGTAGTACTTTTCTCGTACTCTTGCGAGCGTGCATGAAAGTCCGAGGTGTCCAGCCGTCAGGTCGTTGTGTAGTGCCTGGAGTACTTCTGGTCGCAATGCTGAAGGCACTATGAGAAGGTAGTTGGCTCGAAGTGGCGAGAAATTCTTCTTTATCAGAACGCCGTTTCGCAAGAAAAACGACGTGAGTGCTCGCTTGAATGCCTTTGGAACAAAGGCGGTCTTGCCTTCAAGGTACTCCACAAGGCCCCTGAGTTCCGGGTCGGCTCGCTGTCGTTCGGCGAAGTCGTCGGCACTTATGGTTCCCAAGAAGAAGTCATCCTTCTGGTCGTCCTGCGGCGGCGGGTCGACGGGGGTGCGAGATAAGCAGTTGGCGTCGGAGTGTTTTCGTCCGGACTTGTAAACGACGGTGATGTCGAATTCTTGAAGCCTTAGACTCCATCTTGCAAGACGACCTGAAGGGTCATTCAAGGTAGGCAGCCAACACAAGGCGTGGTGGTCGCTCACAACTTTGAAGGGCCTGCCATAGAGGTAGGGGCGAAACTTTGACGTAGCCCAGATGATGGCGAGGCACTCCTTTTCTGTTGTGGAATAGTTGGCCTCTGCCTTAGATAGCGACCGGCTAGCATAACTGATAACCCTTTCCAATCCGTCCGTCCTCTGCACAAGGACGGCGCGAGTCCTACGCTGCTCGCGTCGGTGTGCACTTCTGTTTCGGCGTGCTCGTCGAAATGCGCAAGTAACGGAGGCGTTTGCAGGCATCGTTTTAGTTCTTGAAATGCTTCCTCCTGCGGCTTTCCCACTCGACGTCGGTCCTGGTAAGGTTAGCGAGTGGCTCGGCGATGCTGGCAAAGTTTTTGACGAACCGCCTGTAATAGGCACACAGGCCGAGAAATCGACGCACGTCCTTCTTGTCGGCGGGTGGCGGGAATGTAGCAATGGTGGCTGTCTTCTGCGGGTCGGGGCGTACTCCGGACTTGCTTATCACATGGCCCAAGAACAAGAGTTCCCGGTAGGTGAAGGGGCACTTTTCTGGCCTCAGGGTGAGTCCGGAGGTCTTGATTGCTTGAAGTACAGCTTCAAGGCGCCGGAGGTGTTCGTCGAAGTTGGAGGAAAACACAACGACGTCGTCCAAGTACACAAGACAAGTCTGCCGCTTCAAGCCGGCAAGTACGGTATCCATAACGCGTTGGAAGGTCGCGGGGGCCGAGCAAAGACCAAAAGGCATGACCTTGAACTCGAACAGGCCATCTGGAGTTATGAAAGCAGTCTTTTCTCGGTCTGTCTCGTCGACTTCGATTTGCCAGTAGCCTGTCTTGAGGTCCATCGACGAAAAGTACTTTGCGTTGTGGAGTCGATCCAGGGCGTCGTCTATCCGTGGTAGGGGGGTACACGTCCTTCTTCGTGATCTTGTTCAGGTGACGATAGTCGACGGAGAAACGTAGCGTCCCGTCCTTCTTCTTCACCAACACCACGGGAGACGCCCAGGGACTCTTGGACGGCTGGATTATGTTGTCGCGTAGCATTTCGTCGACTTGTTTCTTCACGGCCTCGCGTTCGCGCTTCGATACTCGGTACGGGTTGTGTCGAACTGGTCGAGCACTTTCTTCTGTTATGATGCGATGTTTCGCGACTGGGGTCTGTCGAATTCGTGATGCCGCCGAGAAGCAGTCTTTGAATCGCAGGAGCAGGGCCTTTAGCTGGTCTTTCTTGACCTTCGGAAGGTACGGGTTGACGTCGAAATCTGGTTTGGGACGTCGATTCGTCGAAGCAGGTTCGGTGGCATCGGAGAGGGCGAAAGCATTGCTGGTGTCCATGAATTTCTCGATGTGGGGGACCGTCGAACCAATGTTAAGGTGCCTATATTCATGGCTGAAGTTTGTCAGCAGTACCTTTGCTTTGCCATTACACAACTCGGCAATGCCTCTTGCGATGCAAATCTGACAGCTTACAAGCAGGTGCTGATCGCTAGAAACCGGATTTTAGGCAAATGCCTATTTTGTTCCTTGCGTTCCTATCGTGCCAATTTGATATATGAGCGTGAATTAGAGGTTGAGAAAGGCTTTTATACTGTTTTTATAGTGCCTATAAATGTCTATTTCTAGCGTTCGTGCCTAAAGGCCGATAAGTGCCTATAAGTGCCTATTTTCAAAATCGGCGCCTATATTAACACTATTTAAGCTCAAATTTCATTTTCGACTGCAGTTCGAGACAGTTATTCATTTCACAGTGCAACATTGACTTTCAGAACTCAAAGAGATTCAACCCAGTCCTCTATTTCAACCAACTTCCGGAACACAACAGCTAGCAGCAGTGAAATGGGACAGGGCGGCCACCATATATACGCGACTGCGCTGACATGGCGCGAGTGGTTGGAGGAGGAGAGGTTGAGCAGAGGAAAAGACGTTATTTCTGCAGCCCTAAATGGGAGCACGTCTCAGCGTTGGCAGGGGAATGGGGAGAGATAAGTAGAGAGGGAAGAAGAGGAGAGTGGCGTCCATGGCCGAGGATGCTCCGAGCGGCTTCTATAGACGGTTGTCCAGTGTCCCGAAGGAATTCAAGAACCGCCCTGAAAACCTGGGTGGTAGTGGGAAGGGAACAGGAGGCCCCTCTGTGTAGCCGCGGGAAGGTGGAGAACGAATTCAAAACCGTGGAGAGCCGTCAAGGGAAAGGGGAGTGTGGATCAAAAGAAAGAAAATGTGATGTGCACATGGCTTTTGTTTCGTTTGTAATTTACTTCTTAAAGGGCCACTCCCCAGGTCACATAAGAAATTGTAGTTATACACTGGAAGCTGTTGCGTACCCAATGAACAGCGTTGTACCACGATAATTTTTCGAATTTCTTCGTTACGAGCCACGAAACCATGATGCGAGGAGGCAAGATTGTTACCCTTGCTACTCGCCCCGTGTATAGCCATCACAAGCATAATTCCTTCCCTGTCCTTTTCGGTATCGGAGCCGCAAAATAACATGACGCATACGCATCAACATGTCATGCGCACGCGAGGTCACATGCGTAGGCTTGTGCAAATAGTGAATTTTAGGTTCGAAGTGAATTCTAAGCGAATAGTGATTTTGTTCGAATAATTTCGAATCGAATTTGAATAGTATATGTCACATATTATAAAGAAAATGAGCATATTTGTGATGACCTAACTAACCTGCACAATATTTAAAAAAAAATCGAAACAAGGCCTGTGCAAATGCTTGTTTTTTTTGTTTCAAAGGAAATGGAAACAACTTTGAATAGTAGCAGGATTTGGCTTTTGGCAGAATGCAAGTTATAACCTGTAAAATAAGTTACGTTTTAAAACTTACTATACTTGGAGCATATAAGCCGGTATAACAAGCCTTTTAAACATGGAAAAATGAATTGATGTGAGGATAATCTCTTCATTTAACCATGAAGTGGCGCTTCGCGGCAGTGCGGATTTCCCCTAGATATGCGTTTTCACGGCTTAGCACTGCTTCACTGCAGCGAAACCACCTTTACAGGGGATTACATGCGGACTAATATACACTTGGATAGGTGCTTTCACGGCTTAGCACCCCTTTACTGCAGTGAAACCACCTTTACAGGAGGTTACATGCGGACTAATATGCACCTATTCGTTCGTTTCGAATACTCGAATACTTTGAAATTTTCAATAATTTAAATTCGAATCGAAGCGAATTCGAATACTGCAATATTCGTTCGAATATTCGAAGCAATCGAATATTCGCACAAGCCTACACGTGCGCATGAAGTGCCCGAGCCTTCTCGTGCTTGTAAGCCATCAATGTTGTGTCTTTTCGGTGTTCTCGGTAGTGTATTGCCTGTTTCTTTGGGATGAATCCCTCAGTGCGCGTACGTTTGAAGAGGCTGGCACGGATCATGTATCCTCACCGCTATACACCGCGTCGCACCACTGAAACTACTGTCAGAGACGATGCACCGAAAACACGCCAAGCCTTGTCAGGGCTGGCGCCGGCACGACGTGGGAATGGCGCGAAGACGAAGGCAAGCGAAGCGGAGGCCGATTAGTCTATAGCATCTCGCTGCGATTCGAAATAACAAAAAAAATAAGAACGCTCTCACATTCCGTTTGGGTGTTTTATTATGTTGTTCAGCTTTCATTCATCTGTTGAACAGCAGATTACACAAATTACACATGTGGCCTCGAATAATTTTCGCAATGTCGCGTGCTACGCTCTCAATCATATCCCGCTTGAAGTGCTGAATATAGCCAGAAATAGGACATCTTTCGTCAGATTTTCTGGATATAGCCAGCATTTAACCAGGACTTGATTAAGAGTGATACGGTGAGCGACGTCAGAGCACCAATGTCTAAATAAAGGAGCAGCGTAAGAGGAGGACCATTCCTCGTTGCACGTCATACCCTCCATCTTGGGGCGCGCCCGCGAGAACAAGGGAAAGTGGCGTTCAGTTTGAAATTTCATGTCTGTCCGCGATGCGTAGCGTTGCGAATTCTCGCAGCCGTGATCTAGAGCACCCAGTGCATGCATTAATTACACTTGTCAGCTGAAAATGCTCAAACCTGCTGAGGGGCCCCTTAAAGTGTGCACCAACAGAAAAGAAATTGACCCTACGCGATTAGACCCGGGTAATACGAGGTATCCTCCCTTCTGCTCTTTTAGCATTCTGGATATCTGCTCTGGCACTGCCTTTCGAAGCCGTGCTGAAAAGAAAGAGACCCGGGAGTGTGTTGATTCGACGGTGGACACTTGACTAGCCATGCTAGACAATAAAAAGAAAGAACGGGTTCTGCGAACCGTGCGGGAAATGCATGACTATGTTGAACCGGTTCGCGCCTTTGTGCAATCATAAACAATAACATTTTCTTGCTTCCTGTCGTAGATACAGGTTGCGCACGTCTTTTTTTGAAATTATTTGAATTTGTGTAGAAATTTATTGTGCCTATATTTACAATTTTGGAGGCCTAAAACGGTGTTTTACCTGCCTATTTTTGGCACCTAAACGTGCTTTTTTAGTGCCTAAAAATCCGGCCTCTACTGATCGCCCTCAATGACGCCTTCGAAGTCTGCGGGTTTTTCGGTGCCGACGGAAATTATGATGCTGGAGAGTGGCGGAACGGTCACCTGCTCTTCTATCACGTTCACTGCATGGTTCCCTGGCGTCGCGTGGGGCGGGAGCGCGTTTTCTGAGGTTAGTGTTATCGACTCAGACCTCAGGTCGATGACGGTGCCGTGGTCGCTTAAGAAGTCCATTCCAAGTATCACATCCCTGGAGCAGTGTTGTAGGATTACAAAGCTCGCAGGATAAGTCCGGTTATTGATGGTGACTCTCGCCGTGCAGACTCCAATCGGCGTTATCAGGTGGCCTCCAGCTGTCCGGATTTCGGGTCCACTCCAAGCGGTCTTTACTTTCTTCAGCTTGGTGGCGAATGGCCCACTGACGACGGAATAGTCGGCCCCAGTGTCGACGACTGCGCTCACGCCGTGGCCGTCGATAAGGACGTCGAGGTCGCTAGTTCGTCGTCTCACGTTGCAGTTAGGTCGCGGCGTCGGGTCATGGCTGCGTCAGTTTGTTCTGCCGGTTCCACGTTGCGTAGTGATGTCTTCTTCGGGCTGCGAAGTTTCCTCGTCGGGGCCCCACTTCTTGCGACGGGTTCTTTAGATTTCGTTGCGGCGTCATCGGCGGCGGCGGCGGAGGATCTTGGTGTTCATCGTACAGCAACCGCACCTCCATTGGTTGCTGCCCTTAGTTTTTCGAGTAAGGGCTAGGACAGGGGTCTCAAACATGCAGCCCGCGGCCCGCTCATGACTGTCTTCGCGCCACATTTTTTTTCTATTCGCGAGCTACACAGGCATGACTGGTCTAAAGCATTGTTTTCGGGAGGCACCTCATGTGGTTAGGATGTTGAGACATAACTGCGTAACAAAAACAATATTGCGAATCGCGTCCAGATTTTAGACATTTTGGAGTTGGTATCGATATTTTGGAGTCCTGGCACCAAATGTCCTTCGGAAATGACCCGTATATTAAATATGGGAAAGGTTTTCGTTCAAAGGCGATTTGTACAAAATCATCCCCCCCCCCCCCCCGCTCCTACCGTCTTCCCAACCCTGGCCCTTGCGGAACTAATTTGCATGACTGCGGCCCGCCGCCCAAGGTGACTTTGAGACCCCTGGGCTAGAAGATCGGCCCCGCGCAGGGCCGGTGTATTGCCTGCGATGCGGGGAGGCGTAGCGGTCTGGCGACGGCGAATGGTAAGGTCGTCGGGGTGTCTGCGGCGCTAGTCGGCGATCGTGCGGTCGTTCACCCCATTGAGGACGCGGCGCGTCGATGGCGAAACCACGAAGGCCCATCTGCCGGTATTGGCAGCGTCGGTACGTGTGGCCGGCTTCTCCACAATGGTAGCATAGTTGGCGGTGGTCGGGGGCGCGCCAGATGTCGGTCTTCCTGGGCATGTAACACTGGCTGACAGGCGGGCGAGATGGCGGCGGTGGTGGCAGCGGCGGGGTCTGGCGACGGTAGTGCGGCTGTGCAGCGCCCTGACGGGGGCGTGGAAGGGGTGCATTGCGTCGGGCTGCAGCAGCGTAGCTCAGGGCCTGCGGCTGAGACTGTGGTAGCTCAGGGGCACCGAGCGACTGCTGGAGTTCTTCACGAACTATCTCAGCTATCGAGTCCACCTGCGATTGCGATCTGGGGAACATATACCGCAGCTCCTCACGCACGACCGCTCTGATGGTCTCGCGGAGGTCGTTCGTTTCCAGCGCTTGAACATCCGCGTAGCTCGTTGTAGGCAGGCAGTGGTTGTATTGCTTGTTGCGGATTTCTAGCGCTTTCTCGATAGTAGTGGCCTCCAAAACGAATTCCGAGACCGTCTTCGGGGGTTGCGCACAAGTCTGGCGAAAAGTTCTTCTTTTACTCCTCTCATGAGGAACCGAATCTTTTTTTCCTCGGACATTTCAGCGTCGGCTGGTCGGAAAAGCCGCATCATCTTCTCCGTAAAGATGGTAACGCTCTCATTTGGGAGCTGCACTCGTGTGTCCAGTAACGCGGCGGCCCTTTCCTTTTGGACAACGCTCGCGAACGTCTCCAAGAAAGCACCGCGAAAAAGGTCCCATGTTCGTAGCGTGGACTCCTGGTTCTCGAACCAGGTCCTTGCTGCGTCCTCCAAATAAAAGTAAACATGGCGCAGCTTGTGCTCAGCATCCCAGTTGTTAAATATTGAGACTCTTTCGAACGTCTCCAGCCAGGTTTCGGGGTCTTCAGTAGGCGATCCATGGATCCTCGGTGGCTCTCTGGGTGACTGCATAATGACCGTTGCAGGGGACACAGCGGCCGTCATCGTGCCTGTCGTCCTCATCGCCGTAGCTTTTGGCTTGTCCGGTAAGAGTCCGTGCTGCGGGGGTAGCCCTTTCAGTCTGCGGCTGGCTCGACCGTTCGTGAAGGGTTCGGTGTCTTCGTCACGATTTGGGCTGAGTTCACGGCTTGACGGGGGCGTCCGGAACATGACCGAACAGCACCTCCACCAGATGTCACGTGCTCGTGACGTCGACGAAGGCAGTAGTCGGTATGTCCAAGATTAAACTGTTTATTAGGCCGAACTTGTGGCCGGTAAACGGAAAGTCAGATTACAGCGATACCCACTGGCACTGATAGCGGCGAGCAGAGCGTCGTCCGTCGATCAACTGATCATCGTTGGAGCACGCCGGCTTTTATACATCACACGTCGAACATTCTAGCCTTATCACTGGTCGTCGCGTAAGCTCTGGAATAATCTTGAGGGTTAGCGTCTTGCGTGCAATCTTAACAAAACGATCTACTACAACCGAGAAGCTTCTGGAACACTAAGGCGTGCTCTGCGCCGAGTACTGCTGATAGTCTTTGTGGGCGGAAACCGAATACAGTAAAAGAAACGTGCGTGGCAATAGTGTCTCGTATTTGTTAGGGAACTGGTGATAACACGTAGATAAGTGATTTTTTTCGTTCGCGAGTCAATCCGTGTGCCGTAAGGTAGCCACTGCGGCCAAGGGGCAACAGCTATCGGCACTGCGCATTGTAATGGAGTCTTCACACAAATGAATATTCGGCCATGCAGAAGTTTTCACGACATTTCGAAAAAAATTAGATGCCTCTTAACTCTATCATTACTGCGAAAAAATGGTAATTTTTCATGGGTCTCTAAGAAATTTTTTGTTAGTTTAAAGGGAAGCTGAAGCACTTTAAAAAAAAAATTACTTTGGAGCATGTAAGGACAGTTAAAACTCTGCTGAATTCGAAAAGCGATGTGAGAGTTCTCCAAAGTGAACGCAAATGACACTTTTTGGCAAAAAACAGAAGCTGTAGCCGCAGGGCTTCTTGAGATGCTCAATGAACATGGTGACGTCATCCTTGGTTGTCCGTATCATCTGCAACAGCAGCACTTCTGAAGCGGGGCCTCCTCGATCAGCTCCGGCATCGGCACGTCATGAGCTTGTCACAGAGGCCATGGTTGAAGATACGAGAGACACTTGCTCACGCAGCACTCGGAACATAGAACGCATTTCTTGCTACGCTTACGATTGAGTGGAGGGTGAAGGTGCGTCCACTTGGTTTCGCCGTCGTTTTGCAGGCAAGCTGACCTCGTCTCGACAAAACGCGCTCATCTGCGCGTGGCTGAGCGTAAGCAACACTCGGCTAAAAGTGCCTAGGGAGCAGTAGAACCTTCCGTTATCAAGGTGAAAAATTTGTGAACACGGGGTGTTGCTAAGGTCAATGTTTCGTCAGGTGGACTTGTCTTCTTCAAGGCAGCCCTGAAGAAGAGCATCCCTCCCCTTTATGCTTGGATTCATAACTGACCCCGACCTCTTCGTACCAGTTCACTTTGTACGAGTTTTATTTTTTAGAAGACGAATATTTGGAAAATCGGAAGTAAGTGCTCGACCTGAAGTGCTTAAAAAGTGAAAAGAGAATGTCACTTGGAGCTCACATCATCCATAGTGAGTTGCGACAATTATTGAATACACTATCAATGCAGGCATTTTCAAACAGTGTATGTACCTGAGTTTTCATCGTCTTCTTTCTTCAAATGTTAGACTGCTTGTTTTCTGGTTAAGATTTTTTTTTTCTTTTTGGAATGACCTTATGACACCTGTCATTCACAAAATTCGTATGTGCCATGCTTGCCTTGTCACTAATGCTTCACTTCAACACACATATTGTGCTTTGCAGCAAAGCCACAATGTGGCACTTTTTTTGTGCTAAAAACTTGATTAATGGCTGCTCTCTGTATGTTGGCCTTGTCTCCTTGTTTACATTGCAACAGTATTTCCAGTACACACACTAATTAGAATATTCACCGAAAATTTCGACATATTCCGCTTCAAGTGATCCTAAATTTAGTTTTGTCTGCTTCAAACCTGCTCCAAAATACAGTTCCTCCTGCTCCAAATCTGCTCCAAAACAGACTTCTTTTCTGCTCTAAAAATTTCTGTGAATCCTAAACTGGCTGGACCACCACTGACTGTTGCATTCTACTCTTATAGGTAAAGCTTAGAGGCATTCTCCGAGTTTTTGGACTTTGGCGGAGCTCAGAGGAGAAGCAGACCTTCTTTTAGCAGTGATTTTCTTTCAGGATTAAGATATTACTTGTCACTGATGCTACCTTACTGTCTTTTGTTAATTGAGCCTCAAGAGAAGCGTATTATATGTGCCCATCTTTTTCTATCCTTCTTCTTTGAATTACTTTTAGGGAAAGAGAAGAAAGCAGACTCGAAACAATTAAAACTACGATACTTCATGGTCTCCTTATAATTCAAATTCCAGTTTTTGGCTGGCCCACTGTCATAAGTCGGCGATAAAATTGAAGCTCATTCGTACTCGCTCAAGGAACATAATTTGCGCTGAGGGCTCTCTCGGACTCAAACTCACAAAAATATTACTCACCTGGACTTGCTCAGGTCTGTATTCTGGAGACTAGACTGAGTCCCGAGTGGGTAGACTCATGAGTGAGCTTACTGACCTATGTCCACTATGTTCTCAATGTATCTTGCATAAATCTAACTGCACCATTCACTTAAAGGAGTACTGACACGAATTTTAAAAATTTTCGGATTGTTGTTCTAAATAAAAGTACTGGTGTTGAGAAACCTATAAAGAGTGCCATAGTGCACGGGAATGCATTGAATATATTTTTAATACCGCTACCATAACACAGCAATTTCGTTTTCGGTATCGAGGGGGCAGCTTCTCAGTGACGTGTCAGAGCAGTGTGACGTCGCGGGAACACAGCAACTGGTGATGTACTAACGGAAAATTTGGCTTCTGCTCGTGGTGCACGTAAACAACGATGAGTTAATTGTCGTCCAGTGATCCTGACAGTAATTTCTGCGATTTAGACTGCATGACGGACACAGAGCTCGCAAACTCCGGAACTGTCTTGACTCGTCGGGACAATGTCCATTGCGGTGGGGCTGGCTTGCAGATGCCTAGCGACGAAAACTTTAAAATCAAACTAAAATATTTCATATGTGTTATCTGACTTTGGTGTGTGGAGAGAATTGACACTGCATACCAAGGAAATGAAAAATGTCTCTTTTGCGATGTTTCAAAATCGTGTCAGTACTCCTTTAATTCTGGTGATCCTTGTTCGTACTGTAAATATTAGCAGCCTCTCTTCCTTCTAGCTGAACATTTGCATTCATATATTTCTAAAGCAGCCAAATATAAACCCAAGTGCCTGCTTGAACTTGTGAAATTGGTCAAGGCCATGAGTAAAAAAAAAACAAAAAAAAAAAAAGACAGACAGCGGGAATGCAGGTAACAATCTGCCATCTTTCTAATGTGTAGCCCCATATATGCTTGCATCTGATGATTCATAACTCAAACTTCCGATAATCCAGACAAAGTTCTACTGTATAAAGTTGAATTGGATAGAAACCAGCGAGAAACATGAAATATATTGAAAGAACACGACGGGACAGGCTGGCACTTACAACTGATCAAAGCATGCCTGAAACGCAAATTTATAACCGCCGGCAACCACCTTGCACATGCGTGAATCAGCCATGCATCATATAATACAAAAACTTAGCAAGTTATCACGCTGTCTAGAAAGGTCATCTCCTTAGCAGACAGATGCGCTGACGTGTCACTGAGCTTCTTCGATTTACCAAGTCCCGGACCAGTCGCCGGCGGCCCGCGGACGCCTCGGCTCATAGGTAGCTACGTCATTTGCCGCCGTCATCACGTGATCCAAAAGTCCCGAGTTGGTCCCGAGCGGCCGCGGGTTGCCTGCGCGCTTGATGCTCGCCGCGTGGGAGCCTGCGTCCGCTACGGCGTCTGCTACGCCGTCTGCTCCGTCCATGGCTGCGACACCAGGCACAACGCCGACGTAATTCCAACCTCAACAGTGGTTAGACAGTGAATTATACCTACTTCCGTTGTGACACCACTTACTATAAGTGAACTACTCGAGCGAGCGCGCATCGAAGACGTGCGTGGGCGTTCCACCGCTGTTTCTGCTGGCGAGCACCACGCGTGTTGGCCCGACTTTCGGGAATACGAACATGTTCGACGCGGCTCAGAACGCCGACGACAAGAACTGAGTGCGAAAACAATGCGAAATCCCGAAACACGCGAGAAGCGGACAGAAAAACATAGAGAGAGCAAGAGCGCGTCGAAAATTTCCCGTGTCTAACTTAAGATGGCCGCACGCGTGAGGCACAGCCATGCGCACCGCGCCGTCGTCTGCCAGCTGCCAGCAAGAAATTGTTCGGACAGTCCCGGGCCGTCCGCAGGCCGCCAGGCACGCGAAAAACGAACATGCATCCGGAGCGGTCCCGGACCAGTGGGCGGAGCTTCCGGTTGGTCCCCGAGAAAAACGAATGCGGCGCCGGCGTCCGGGCCCGTCCGGAGCCGTCCGGGGACGTGTAAATCGAAGAAGCTCACTGACGCACTTGTTTCCCTCTTTCTTAACCCTTTACTGCTGGATGTCGCGAATTCGCGACATACCGAAAAACTCCGAGCCAACAAGCCACGAAACGCGTGGCACCTTTAATGCCGGCTGTCAAGTACTCATGGGGAATGTTGCTTTCAGAATTAACAAATCTTGTGCCGTCTTGTGTAAGGTATTCTATGCTAGAACCAATTGTTTTGTAGCTGATGGCGGAGAGCGCGAAGCACGTGCGACAGCTCTCGCTTCTTCGTTCTTTGTCGCCTTAGTTACGTAAGTTCAATGTTCAATAATTTTGTTTATTTGGTGTGTACGCACCCAAGAGGTAGCACACAACATGTTACATTGTTCTGAAGAAAGTTTTTTGTTGCCAGATCCTCGTTTCTGTGGCATATCGCGAATTCGCGACATACCTAAAAGTATGCATTAAATTTGCATTTTAGATAATTTAACTGCAGAATCAATTAAACGTTACTATTTAAAGCTAGAAAATAAAAACAGTTTTTATTTTCGGCGGTTTCATAATTCAGGCATTAAAGGGTTAATGTAAAAGGCTTCAAAAATTTCCCTTTGGGTTTTTGCCTTTCCCCGACCTAAGATTCTCGTGTTGTCAAGCACAGGATTGCACCCGCACTGCCTGCAATGGCTTGGTAGATGAGCACCATAATTCGTAGGACCAAGGCAATTTTGTGGTCATGCCATATGTGCATAAGTTATCGCACAATATCAAGAAGGTGGCTATGAAACATGGCATGCGCATGGTTTTCTCGGCTCTGCGGAAGTTGAGTGGTCTATGCTGCCGCATCAATCTGCATGCGCAGAGAAGGGCCACATGTGGCACGAATCATGTCTCGAAATTTGTGCCTTGCGCTACTCATGTTGTCTATCACATCTCTTTATCGTGTGGCAAAGCATACATTGGCCAAACTGGCCGGTGTGTTAAGGATTGCCTCAGGGAACACAAGGCCTCCCTTCCTACGAATGATGGTGCTCATCTACCAAGCCATTGCAGCTAGTGCGGGTGCAATCCTGTGCTTGACAACGCGAGAATCTTAGGTCGGCGAAAGACAAAAACCCGAAGGGAAATTTCGGAAGCCTTCTACATTAACAAAGAGGGAAACAATTGCATCAGTGACACGTCAGCACACCTGTCTGCTAAGCAGATGACCTTTCTAGACGGCATGCACAAGGTGGTTGCCGGTGGGTATAAATTTGCGTTTCAGGCATGCTTTGATCAGTTGTAAGTGCCAGCCTGTCCCGTCGTGTTCTTTCTATGTATTTCGTGTTTCCCGCTGGTTTTTATCCATTTCGACATGTACCTACTAGCCCAGTCCATCGCCTTGATATCACACATTTCTACTGTATGAGCATGTCTCTGCTGACTCATCAGAGACCGTCCGTCATCACTGCAACCAAATAAATGCATGAAACAGAGTCTTGTTTGGCCCCCCATGTGCCAAAGGAAAGTATCTCAACCACCCCAGTTGCAGAACCGTGTGAAATGTATGGTGCAATAAAAGCCTTACTTTGTGATTTAAATATAATGCCAAACACATGTTTTGGTGGTCATGCCACCCAAGAACAAAGTCCCATGGAGTTTCTGTCTTAATAAAACTCGTGCTTACACATCTCTTATACACCTCTCAAAGAAGATTCTGCGTGGATGTTTTCTGTTCTGTGGTTTTGTATTTGTCAATTCCAGTTCATGAAAATTGCCTATGGTAACTGGGCTTTTAAATTTTTTTGTGCTATTCCATTTCATTGATGATGTGTTCGACTGGAGCTCACATGAAAATTTTCGTCTTGGCCTCGGAACAAAATTTTGTAAAGATATCATCGCCATGAAGAGGAAATACAAAATTTGGCAAAATGCTGCAGAAGGCCACACTATGAAGTTATAGATAGCAATATTCTGTGTGATCCATGCAATAGTTATCTAACCTCACCAGCTATGTTGGCACTAGTATTACTTTGAAGCCCTCTGAAGACATCATTGTGTTGTTGTTTCAGTTTGGTGTAAGCATCGACAAAGAAGCTCACGAGGGACTCTACAGCCTGTATTTCCACAACTGCCTGGTTGGTTCTCTGGGATTCCTCAACAACTCTGCAAATATCTCGGTGAGTATTTTTACATTGTTTTTGCTCTCTGTGCCACTTGTCTATTCTTTTCTCATTGCTTTGAAATGAGCACTAAGGAGGTAAAAGGATTGGCAGGTTTTTGTGAAACCTCGGTACATTTGTTTGAACTGAAAAATTATGAAACTGTTGAATTTTGATGGGGGGCAAAATGTGAGATGCTCATTAAAGAATCTCGGGTAGTCAAAATAGACCTGTTTCATAATTGTAAAGCTAGCTTTCCTGCAATGCAGTTTGCAGGGCTGGGCAGTATCGAAGATACATGTATCTTAGATACTATCTTAGATACTCTTTGGGTATCTTCTATCTGTATCGGGATACGCCTCGCAAAACGAGTATCTCTATCTGTATATCCAATACATTCAATATTGTATCGTGTATCTTAAGATACAAGATACTGCTATAAAAATGCCATATTGTGAAACAGTAAACGTCGGCTGAACTCTGCTTCTCAACCTGATACTGCTGCCAGTAAGCCACCTCAATAAAGCTAACTTTGTCTTTCCGCCAGAGTGCTCCAGCGAGCATAGGAAATAAGGTCTATACGCATCTCTATTGGTGGAGCAGAGTCACGTGATGGCGCTGGAGCCATCTCGACAAAAACAAGCATGTGAATTAACGTCTACATGGAGCCGACTTTTTTTTCTCAATGTTTTCTTTCTTTTTAGCTGTGTCGGTGCCATGAACCTAGTTTGTAGCCATGGTACTGTGCTGCTGTGATGAAATTCACCAAGTTTGGGCCCAGGACCACTCAGCAAGGAACTGAGTTGACTCACGAGTGCACACACACACACAGAATATATTTACAGAGAAAGACGGAACTATCCCTAATCGAGTACATGCAGTCCTATCTGTAATAATTGTCTCTGAATGAGAATGGTCTCGCCGTGTTCGAAGGCTTTTCCGACGCTGACGCTGGTTGCTCGGAGACGGCACGTCGTCGGGCTCGTTCACCTTCAGCACGTCACTCAGTACTCGCCAGGCCACGGCTCTCTGCCGCAGCAGTAGCAGAACTCGGTAGTTCAGCCACTCTCGGCCTCCACGTTGGTCCCGGCCGCTCACCGGGGTCGTGCCAGCTGCTCGGAACGGCAGCTGCAGCAGCGGCCCACAGCACACGGGACACGATCGCCGCTGTGTACGGCAGCGAGGACAGCGTCACCTCGCCTGATCCCTGGGCCAGTCGCCCAGCCGGAGTACAGGCCTCGCTCGTCGCGGTTGCTCAGCCGTCAAGAACAGCAGCCGGAACCCCTGCGCATCGCCTGGTCCCTGGGCCAGTCGCCCAGCCGGAGTGCAGGAACGGTAGAGTGCCTCGAGGGTGTCGCCTAGTTCTCCGGACCGGACGTCCAGCCGAGAACCATCTGTCCTTGATCGCTGCGCTGCCTCGAACCACCGTACGCACACTGGAGCACGCGTCGCACGCGCCCACACTTCGTTCTCCTCTTCATCGCCCCCGCACGGCGACCACTTAAATGTCTTTCACGCCTATGTATCATGACAGCTGCGTACTCCAATGCGTGTGACATCTTTCGCTCAAATTCGGATGCGTCTATAGTTTCGTTATCGAAGTTTGTCTTGCGTGGTGCTTCGTTGCAAAGTCTCAAAAATGTAAGAATAGGTTTGATTGCATCTCGCTGTCTTCACGCAGAGATTTGACAGATCTCATCGTTGTAAGCTTGACTTGCACACTATGAGATTGACTTATATACAAATTAGATTCTAACAACCGTCACACCACCGGTGTCAATGCTATATGCAATAGAACAAGCATTTACGTAACATATGATATTTGGGCATACTGTATCTTTGTTCTTCGTGCTAAATTACGCAAGAAGTTTTAGATGCGAAGCATCTTATGCTCGGGGCTCTGTCCGTCCCGCGTCCCCCGTCCCGCGTCCCCCGTCCCGCGTCCCCCGTCCCGCGTCCCGTGTCCGGCCACTTTCATGAAGTAGGGAAGCACCCATTATGCGAACCAGAACACTGTAGTAATATGAAGGACGTCAACCCTACTACAATCACCAGAGTCATGGCCGAGAGCACAGAGAGGCTGCTTAGCAATGCCTAGGCAGGTGGTGTCTGTCGCCCAGGTTGACCCCATTCCTTGAGTCATGACGAGAGCACAGAGAGGCTGCTTAGATATGGGTAGGCAGGTGGTGTCTGTCGCCCAGGTTGACCCCATTCCTTAATCTTGCTTGCATGTGTTTGGAGGGGGGCTTAGTCCTTCCCGCGTCCCACAGCGCATGCGCGTCCCCTCCCCCCCTCTCTCTCCTACGCTCACCCCCTTTCTCTCTTCTAGGAATCCTCTACTCTACGGAGCGCCCCACAGCGCATGCGCGTCCCCTCTCCTACGCTCACCCCCTTTCTCTCCTCTAGGAATCATCTACTCTACGGAGCGGCGCCCGCGTCCCACAGCGCATGTACGTCCTCTCCCCCCTTTCCACTCTACGGAGCGGCTCCGGCGCCCCACAGCGCATGCACGTCCCCTCTCTCTCCTCTCCTACGGTCCCCCCCCGTCCTTTCCTCTAGGAATCCTGTACGGAGCGGCGCGCACGACAGGTGGTGTGACAGCTACATACTCCGCTGGGGGTGCCACGGTAGTTCCGCGGTATGAAAATGACGGAGCGCGCGCGCCTCATTCTCCCTCCTGTGCAGCGCCGCGATGAGCGCCCGGACTGCTGCCGTGAAACGAGAGCGGCGACGTTCCTCCCGCTCAAGCTAATTATCTCCCCGCTGCTTCGCATCCACACATGGTTCCCTTAAGCAGGAGATGGGGAATTTTTTTTTTTTGTTGTTTTTAATGATAGCTTGATTGTTAGCACAAGTGCTCTCTTTGCTATCCCCCGTTTCCATCTCACACATTACCGTAGGCCTCCGTGTAGTTTTTTTCCCCGTTTGTTAACTGTAATAAGTATTTTGCAACCTCCTCCTCTTTTGCTTCTGTTATTTATTCTTATTTTAATTCACTGTGTCTTTGCTACTATTTACATATCTACACTCCGTGTGACTTTGCTGTTCAGGCGATGTAAGGGCCGAGGTAAAATAATCTGAGCGTGCCTAGTGCTTACAGGAACAAAAATTCTGCTTAAAACAGTGAAAGTGGGCTTGCATTTAATAATGACAATTATGACAACAAATCTTAAAGACGTTAGGAAGGGGATTTTACAAACATAATACCAAGTGCTACAGTTTTCTCATCAGCGTCCCTACGAGCCCTTTAGTGCTATTTTCCGTGGGCACTGAGTTTTCTATTGTCTGACCTTAACACCTAAGTTGACGATACATCATGCTCTATTTTCATAGCTTGTAGGGGTGCCGCCTGTATCGTGTTCATAAAGGGTGTCACGTAACTGGAACCAAATATTTACAAATAAGTGCTTAACCTCAACTGAATAAAACCAACGATGGGGTTTACCGCCATGTGGCGCCCGTCACGGTATTTTATATTGCGCTTAATTTCTTAACTAAGATGAATGATGTCACATTTCTGTGATTCATTTTGGGTTCAAGTGCGTTTCTTTATGTTTTAGAGGGCATTCTAAAACGACATATCTGATTTTTTGTGGGAAGTTACATGCTACGTAGTGATTTTTCCGGCGTTTAAAATAAAGCCGGAGAAATATGACTACGTTACTGTGCTCGTACGCTATTGTGTGTCAGCGCTCTGAGACGTGATTCGAGCGAAGCAGCCGGCACTTGGATCGCGGTGAAATGAGCGGCCGCGGCTTTTGTGCCCGCCACACATGGCAAAGAAACACCATCGTCCCTGAGAAGCAGCGACAGGCTGATGGTCCGCACGCTGGTTGTTTCGCTGGAAGCGCGTTTAAAAGCGCTGCAGTACGATAGCGCATGAGCGCAGTCAGGTGGTTTTATTTGGTATTTTGCGTGCTTTCTTTAAAAGCCAGAGAATACCGTATTTACTCGCTTAATGAACGCACTCGCATAATAAACGCACCCCCCAACTTCAGTTGTCAAAATTAGGATTTTTTTTTTCTCCCGCATAATAAACGCACCCCCCTACATTCATCCGTTGCAGTCCCGCGAACCGACACGTGGCGCCTCCTTGCCCGTTGATCTTAAAGACCCCTTTTAGTTTATCTTTTCCGTTTTTTATTATGCCGACCCCCCTCGGTTCCCTCCCTCTCCCCCCTTCGCCCGCAGCCGCGCGCAGTTCTGTTTTTCTTTCGATCTGTGCACGGCACGTCCCTTGTCTTTCTGAATTATCTGTGCGCCACAGCGGGATTCACAAACGGTGCGATTGTAGAGACATCGCGGCTCACAAGCACACAGCGAGCGAAGGTCACGAAACTGCCCGCGCCGACCGACGGTCGCTTCCTGCAAACATGAAACTTTAAGGCCCAACTACATGCACGCGATTTTCGAGCGACGGCGACAGGATCTGCTGTCACTAAGGGCCATCCGTCGCCGTTGGGTCGCAGGCATGTCGCAAGTTTCCGGAAAACCAGAAAAAATCGCTTGTCGCTCAGAAAAGAGCGTGACGATTTTCGTAACATGGTAGCACCCCTGATCTTCGCTCCGGTTGCAATTTGCTCTTCATGCTTGTTATCCGCGCTTACTTCAAGGAATGCAAGATATAGTCTACTTTTTTTACAGTCACATCTCACGCGGAGAGAGAGGCAGTGGCCGTATTTTGTCGTTAATCGTGTTATCGACGGTTAGTTTTGATGCTTGGATGGTAGCTTGCTGCAATGGTGGTCACTTGCTGCAATGTCAACGTCGTCATCGTGCGAGTGTGCGAGTTTGCCACGGAGGCCACGGAGATTGTAAAGGGCGTCATAGCGTGTGCTTCCGGGCGCCCCTCGAGATCACAGGAGATACCGCTGTCGCGGTCAAAAGATAGCGAAAAAAGAAAGGCGCGAAACGCTTCTATAGAGTGCGCGGGGACAGCTTGCAGAAGATGGCGCCATCAACCACCGAAGATGAGCGAAGTGCAATAAAAAAAGCTGTTTCCAAACAGTGTACGCGTATGTTAACTGCGAAAGGTTGAGCTATGTAACTTTTTTTTTTCTATTGCCTTACCTCATTTTTTGCTCATCCCGAAAAAGTGTGCGTAAAATTTACCCCGCATAATAAACACACTTCCCAACTTTGCTTCGATTTTTCGGGAAAAAAAGTGCGTCCATTACGCGAGTATATACGGTATTCACCATGCAGCATGTGCGCAGGCACAAAATAATCGCTTTGGTCGTTTTTAAACGCGTTCTACGATGTGACGAAGCGCACTCTGCTCTAAAGTGAATATTAAAAATGTTACATAATTGACCATAGTTAGTCAACCAACTAAGCGAAATATAAAAATGCCAGAACGAGCACCACGTGACGGTAAACCATATGCCATTGCTTTCACTCAGTCATGGTTAAACGCTTGTTTTTTTTTCTAATACTTTTTCTAATACGTGAAGTGTTCTACTTATTCACTGTCATTTCTTATTGTGGAACTGCCTTGCTATTTGGCTTAGGTATATTCACTTTCCATTTTTAGGTCGCTGTAAAGTCCTTTTTTTGTGTTACAAAAAAGCAGGTAATCCGGCTAGAAGTTGCAATGGTGTGAATAGCCGTGATATCCTGCGACGCTTTTTGCCACGTACAATATACATCTGGGAAGCTTCTGGGCGGTAGAAGTTCTCTCGGAGAGGAAATGGTGAAAGATTGCACGTTAGTGAATATGCTGCTCACGAACAATTTACGCAGGTTAGAATATGAAAAATCACTGCAGTTTTATGTTCTCAGTGAACTGTGAGCGCTGACTCGCTGGTTGTCCTCTTCAGATGATGCTTCACAAAAAATATCGCTACCAGCGTTGTTGCTGCTCTACAACTGTAGGGTGATGCGGCACTACGAAGACGGTAATACGCTTACAGACAAAGTAAGACTCTGCACCGGTATTTGTGTGATCTTGGGGATGCTTCTTATTGAAGTTCTTGCAAGTAGACAGCAACGTGCTAGCTGGTCACCAAGTAGAGCAGCGACACCCATAAAATACAAAAGCGTCATGTAAACAAATGCCAAAAACTTGTTTCGGAATGAAACTAATATACATTAAGCAAGAAAAACATAACTTTTGGGATTCAAACAGATATTTCATTGAAATAAACAAAGTTGGTTGCAGTTAAAGGGCCCGTCAACAGCCCCGATGTCCAAAAATTGTAATGAAGAGAAATATGCGCACTTTTGCTCTGTGAACATGCTGCCGCAAGAATTTTGCGAATACGTGCTGTAATAAGGAAGTTATAGGGGTTTGAACATCCGTTTTAGCTGATTTAAAATTTTCGCGCGGCCTCGCCACCCTTCTCCGCCACAGGGAGGAGAAGGTGTAGCCCGTTGTCGTGGCTCCGCCCACTTCGGCAACGTGACACGACGTCAGCAATTGACGTCATCGGCGAGCTCGATCAGTCGCAATGCACATCCTCCTCGTGTTGCTTATGTCGAGGGCGAAGCACGTGCGTGCAGGCGCACCTGTATGCCGTTGTGCGAGGAATGCACGCGCGACGACGGCGAGGCCAAAACTGCATCACCGCAGGGCCAAGAAACAAGGGGCAGTTTCGTAGCGGTGGGGTGGGACAGGAACTGAAGTTGACTTCACTATTGTTTGTCGAGACCTGGTTTAGACCAATCGACAAGCTCAGTGCCACGTCAAGTCGGCGATCGCTGACTTGACGTCACTGCGCGTACAAGGAGGATTGGTCAGGCGTAGGAAAGCAGCGCGGGAATTGTTTTTCGAAATGGAGGGTCTGCGCGGCGCGCAGCGCTGTAATATTCGGGAAACGTGATCGCCGCGGTCTACTGTACGAATTAGCGAGCTTGTTTGGGGGGCTGTTAAAAAAAAGTAGGAGCCTGTTGACGGGCCCTTTAAGACATTTTCAAGCAAACACTTCTGTACATAGGTATTTGCAGCATCATTATATAGATCTATAATAGCAAATTCACAAATGTATCGAAGTATCTTAAGATACAATTGGGAAGTATCGTATCGGATACATTCATTCCAGAAGTATCTTTTATTTGTATCTCCAATACTTCTTGCCCGAGTATCTTGTATCGTATCGCGATACAATTTCAAAGTATCTTTGCCCAGCCCTGGCAGTTTGCCCTAGTAATGGCGGCTGGTCACTTACTGCAAACAGCGTGTTCAAGCGCAGTTTGCTTGCCCTATGGCGCGGAAAACGTTCACTAGGCTCCCTTGATATCAACACGCATGATAGAAAAGCCATGGCACGTTCCACTAGGACCTGCTCTCCACTTGAAGGACGACAGGTGCCGCCATTAGTAGGGCGAAGATGCAGCACAGGGAAGCGCACCTGCGGTTTATGAAAAGGGTCCATTTGCTTGGAGGCTGCAGCATCCTTCATAATCCATTGTACAGTTTCGAAATAAGGGAATTGAGAGAGTTCTTCGTTGCCTTAACAGCAATGTTGCTGCACATATGAAATTTTATTAGAACAGTGTGCAACTTGTTGGCGCCTGGCATGACAGCCTTTAATGTAGCTGCGCTGTGTTCCAGCACAATGGTCTTTTGCTTCCGTTTTGCATTTTGGTCGTCCACGTTGCTGTGGAAGTGGCGAAAGTGTGGTGGAACTAAGACAAGGGCAAAAAGCTGCTAGCCATTCTACCCTGTGAAGGTGCGATGACCTGCGAAGCTGTTTTGCACACGAAACAGAGGTGACATGGTGGAGGCGAGTTCAGTATCTAAAGCCAAATTGTGAACACTGTGCAATGTCTACCACGGCACAGCTACGCCATTTGCTCAGCAAGCCCACTTGCAAGACCGCATTCTCCGCTTCACTTGTGTCGTCATGTCTGGCTTGCCACATGCACGAGGCGTTTCGTGCACAATATTGCCACTCAGGGGGTTTTTTCCCCCTATGAGCAGGCTTCACTGCTGCACACGATGTGGGAAAGCCAGCTTACAAAGACCAAGCTTACATCGATCCCCTGAAAGTGCTCCTCACTTCTAAACACAAATGCATTGCTGGGAACCCTTTTTATATTAAAGTAACGAGGCCTTAGAACCCTTTTTATCAAATTGCTTGCCCTTAGGCGTGTGTGTGGGTGGCAACTTCAGAAAGCCTGAGAAAACTAGCCACATGCCTCGAACTAGAGAAGTACATGGACCATGTACAGCTTCACTGTAAAATGACCAGTTCACTGCACACTACCCAGTACACTGACTTCACCAATAATTCAGCCTGCTGTGAGACACGGACAAGACATGGGCCAATAAACCTTGTCGCAGTCGCTTGGCACGGCCACCTTGTGGGCCCGAGGTCGCCACGGCACTGGTGCAATTTGGAAGGCCATGCCTAATTGCATCAGCATTCGGTAACTCTGCAGGTGGCAGTAATAAGAGCAGTGTATGGATTAATCAGTTCTCACAGTCTGCACGAGATCCATGGTTTTCGAACTTGGTGCTACACAGGAGCTTAAGGTTTCAGGCTACTTTTAAGAAATTGTCAAAATAAACGCGACAAAAAATATACCATGCCGAAAAAGCAGTGTGCAGAAAGATTCGTTGAAATGGGTGCATGTGCACTTAGTTCAGCAGATGACATTTTACTTCTTCTAAAAGTGCACCATCCATATAAAAATTTGAAATCAAACTTTTGCTTACTTGAGTGTGTTTAGCCAGAAGCCAGAAGCATGTTGAACTTAAATGCCGCTCTTTATTTATGTCGGCTCTCAACCAATAGCAGCAATCTTCTAAATAACCAAATAGAGCAGCCACTGTTAGCTTCGAAGGGAGTGTGGACAGGTATGAAGCTAGGGCACTTAGAAAGGGACAACTTTGTGCTTCACTTGTAAACTTTATGTGCCATTCACAATGGCAAAATTTGGCTGTTCATAGCAGTGTTTGCTGCCCGCAGAATTCGTTTTTTCACTAAGCCCAAGGGTTGGTTCAGAACCCCTTTAAGAGACAGGAAGAGTGGATGAGAGAACATACACCGGCAGACATTAAGGAGAAAAGGGTGGGCATTCAGTGACTGAGCGAAGGGATGGAAAATAAAAAGGAATGAAATGCATCCTGCAGTGGACGTCGTAGAATTTGGTCGCCCTTGAGACGGAAATATTGTTCTTTTGTGTTTAAGAACGACCTGTACTACTAGGAATGCTTGCGCTGTGCAATGACTCATGACTTGAACAGGTGTCCATCTCGGAGCGCAATGACGGCAGCTTTCTGTCTGCTGGGGAGATCCCTCTGCCACAGGTCTACTTCCTCATGGCCGTGGTGTTCTTCGCTGTCGGCTGCTACTGGATCTACCTGCTCCGCCAGAGGAGGCATGTGCTGTTCATACTCATTTTGACACTATTGTACTTTGACAATGTGTCTATTTTAATGGAAACATACTTTAATGAGTTTATTAACGTGGATAACTCCAAAGGCACATGTCCTTTGGGGGGAGACTATCACATTACCATCACGTAAGCATGTTTACTTCAAGAGGCGTGCACTGTTAGTCAGTGTTTTTGGTGTCTTGACTTCTCTCTTGTGTCCATGTTTACATGTCCGGTCTTTTTTAGCATGACTATAAGCAAGAAAATTTGCAGAGTGGTGCTGTATAACTGTAAAATTCCCAGCAAGTGCCCCTACCTGTGTAAGTACCGTATTTTCCGGTGTATAAGTCGCACCTTTGTATAAGACGCAGCCCCCCACTTTTTACGACTTTCGCAGGAAAAAATGATATATAAGATGCACCTCTGTATAAGACGCACCTATTTATAACCCGGTCAACATGATAAAACACCATGACGCACGCGAAGTTTATTCATCGCGAAATGCGTAGTCGCGCACGGCACCGAATATCCATAAGCACTAGTATAGAACTCGTAAATAACGCATTGCTAAGGCTCAGAAAACTAATATTTATTGCGCTTTACTCGAAGCCACATCATCCCGTTCGCTGTCAAAAGTTCAGCAGCTTCGGTAGGCAGCAGCGCTGGGTTGCCGTTGTTGGCCTCTGAGTAACTCTTTCACGCGGCGTTGTAAGCACCTTGAAGCACATCGATGGCGTTGCCTCTGCAGCAATGTAAGGCTCGGTGGGACCACGCAACCAACCAGTGAACCAACGATCGTGCCGCATAGTCACCGTAACCGCCGAAACACACGAGCACAAAATGTAAATGGCGACGGGAAGACGGAGGCTGCGACTACTGTTGGATTGCCGAGAAGTCTCACATGAGAACTGATGATGATGATAATGAAGTGGTACTTTCGTTTTTGTAACTGGTAGATCGTGGCCGCTAGACGTTGCGATAAAACGTTGTGGTTGGTTGCTCAAACTTTATAATTAGTCTTGCGAGACGCGACTGGCGCGCAGTGGGGTGCTCTTTTTTATTTATTGCATCAGTTCTGCGGGTTTAACGCCTTAAGAAGAAACAATTCGAACAACAAGATGGTGCACGTGATGTTGGCGGTCTTTATCGCGGCCGTAATCTCCGTGGTCGCGGCGCTGCTTTCACAGCAAGTAGCTGCCACCTGAGATTACGGTTGCTTCATTGTCATAACAAGATTACATATCTTTTTAGGGAATGCTTTCACGCACAGTTTCTCGTACTCGCGAATAAAATATGGACATATTGGTCGCGCAAGATCGCGTGACATTTTGCGTATATAAGACGCACCTTTGTATAAGACGCACCAGTGAAAATTTCAGAAAAAAGTAGCGTCTTATACACCGGAAAATACGGTACACCCCTCCCCACCACCCCAACGATGACTTCCGCCATGTTTGTGACATGTTGCAGGAAAATAATTGTGCGAAACTTGAAAGGGACACTACAAAGAAGACACACGAACAGATCTGCACTCGATGTGTTCGTGTGTCTTCTTTGTGGTGTCCCTTTCAAGTTTTGCACAAATATTTTTGTGCATCGAATGAACCAACTAGTCCCTCAAGACGTTTTGACAGGTCGCACTTGCAGCACTGAGTCGAAACGAAACTACCACTCGCCGTGACTGCGGTCGATGGGATCGTGAATTGTGACCACGTGCTTTTGAAGGACCTCGGCCAGTAGGCATTAAGTTCCAATTCAGGGTGTCTACCAACCTTGAAAACCTGGAATAGTCGAGGAATTCAGTAGACATTTCTGGAAAAGTCATGGAATTGGCCTTGGAATTTTTTTAAAAACTTGATTGGGTCATGGAAACTGTCTAATGGCATATTATGTAAACTTAAACTGCGCTTCGGACGAGATACCAGAGTAGAAGCAGACAGAACGGATGCAGACTAACTACTGATTTCTTGAAACCACACACAAACTTGCCTCTGGTAACAATGCGCCTGCACAATAGCAGTTGTGACCGTGTGACGAAAGCACACTCCCCCCACCAAGACTCCTATCTACACGAGAAAATCAAGCTCTTTCTTAAAGAGATACACAGATGTTTCGCTCCCTCACTTATCTGGCCCATGTCTAACTATCCACAAGGCTTCCAGGGTTTCACATGCCCCTTCGCTCGTCCAAACACTTTTGTGCTACTAAAAACGGGCTTCTTGGCACATGTGCTCCAATAAGGTGCTTCCCCTGGTCATCCCCTGGTGAGTTCCATGTGAATACACCTCCCGGTCTGCCCCCCTCAGGTGAGGGAAAAGCGTTTCAGACAGGTGCATACTGTCCTTTACGCACGCACACCCATTGTTCTTTTCTTTACCTGTGTCAGAAATCACATCAACCCCGAATTTCATGCCCTGCAACACCTTGTGGACATATGGCATCATCGCTCTTTTCCGTTTCTTTTTCACCGGCGGCATTGGTACGGTGGCATACGACCTTCAATAGCGATTCAGCTACAGCCTGGAGTAACGCCTACAGGAAACCTCTATTACGGAGACCTGGGATGAGAAACTATCTTTGACGTTATGGTGACATGACTTGGTAAAGGATGACCTCAAGTATGACACTGCAATGCCCCTCTTCACAAGCTTAGAGTGAGAGGAATCAAAGGGGCTGTATTTGAACGTGGCGAGTACGGCCAGCATAGCTGTTTACTATCATTGAAAAACAACCTCAATCTAAATAAAACCTGCAAAGAAGCATTGTCAGGCAACTCAAAGGTAAAATTTAACTTGGTTGCTGTGGATTTAAAAGACTGAAGAATGTGCTTCGCCACTCTTCAAGGTCATCGTCAGAGTTAGTATTTACAAGTATTAAAAAGTCGTCCACGTATCTACAGACGCGAACAATGCATTCACTGGTAAGCACCCTGGACAGTGAGCAATCAATATTGGCAAAAAATATCTCGGTGAGAACAGGCGTCATGCATGAACCGATACATGTACCTCGTTTTTGTCCATAAAAGTTGTCCTGGAAACTCACTATCGTTGAGGTAAGGTATATTCCCCACGATCCAGGCAGTTCGCACTTGTATTGAACGTTCGTTGAATGGCAGCCTGCGCAACCATCACAGAAACAATGTGTACCTTTCATCAAAGCTTATAAAGTCACTTCTTTGGCTGCCACCACAGTAAATAGCTAAGGAGAAGTACGTATAAAAAATGCAGTGTATATAACTGTTGCTTCTGCAGATCACACAGCATGTCTCAATTCTCCAGCATGACGTTACTCATGCCGATAAATTTGAGGGGCAAGTGACATGCGAGGGGCAAGTGACATGCTGCCCGCGTGCTACCACTGTGTTGCGGTGATGCATGTATTCATTTCCACAGGTGCGCATTTCAGCTGACTAGGAGACCTTTTTTTTTCTGCTTTTCATTTTGTTGTGCTGGCAGCAACGAGGCTAAGGTGCTTCATCGATGAATCATCAGGATAGCTACGTGGCATTATTGCGTTACAGCTTTAACGGGAGATGCGAGTCGAAAAACACAAGTTTTTTTTCCAAAATTACATATTTTTCGTTTTTATTTGCTTTCACAAGTTTAGTTTCTCTACTTTCACGACAAAAAAACTGAAGATTGTAATTAAACTCGAAGTAGGTTAAAATCTCTTTTAAAGAGCACAAGGTGGCTACTAAAAAACTAAAAGTGCTCATTGTCTAGAGTCCCCTGGAAATTGTCACCTGGCTGCTTGCCATTGCATTTCGCATGAAGGGGTTCACTAAAGCCACAAGCTCAAAATAACCATGATTGCCAAGCTCTTATGGTGGAATAAATCATCTTAAATGACAAATCTTTTCCGCATAGATGACCTTTCACTTATACCTTTAAAATGCGTTTTTCTCAAGATCCATTTTTGGGCAACTTCTTGAGTTTGGACAACATGTTTTTGGTACTTCTGATTGCCCGATCAGGATGAAATTTTGCCCACATATTCCTTACCATGTGAAGTGTGCAAGTATCTCCTTCAAAACTTGATATAATCTGTATAATTATTACGAACTTAAAGTAAGCAATTAGTATGGGCTGAGGACTCTAAGAATTCTTGCATTACAATTTTTCTTGACCATCAAAATGTTTTATACGCACTTTCGGTTCGGTTGTGCGTCTGACTAGCGGAGAGAAATTCGTAGCTCTTTTTCTGAGTGTTCAACGCGCCAACACACCAAATATTTAGGGTAATCGTTTCCAACTCGCTAGCTCCACCTGGTTGCACAGCAAACTATGCAAGGGAGCCGGACTTTGCACTACCCAAAACTGCTCCAACAGATGGTGCTAAGTGTCTGCAAAACTCCAGAGTCTGACGTCTATAGGAATGGGCCTAGAGCCGGGTTTTCAAGAGAGGAAACGTGAGCAAGCCAGATGACGATTATTGTTGTGTAGCAGAAATACTCCCAAAATACTCGACTTTTTCTTAGAGTGTAGATGACGATTATTGTTTGGGGACCAAAAGACACCCTTTTTACTCGATCATTTCTTAAGAGTGTACTCCTTCGTCACGTTTGTGCGGCTATTAGCGTGACAGCCCACTCTTAATCGGAAAATTGCGAGCGCGCAGTTCTCTAGAAAGGGAACGAAAGCAAGCCAGATAATGAGTATTGCTGTGTAGTTGAAAGACGCACCAAGTACTCCTGTTTGCCTTTGTGGCTCGACCGGTGAGAACAGGGGTGAAAATTAAAAAGACGATAAAATCTGGGGTCGTACGAGCCAAAACTGATAGTGTGGGAACCCGGATGAATTGTGACCACCTAGGGCGCTTTAATAATCGCTTAGATTTAAGTACACGAGCATTAACTAGGCTTGTGCGAATATTCGAATGCTTCGAATATTCGAACGAATATTGCAGTATTCGAATTCGCTTCGATTCGAATTTAAATTATTGAAAATTTTCGAAACGAACGAATAGATGCGTGCAAGTCCGCATGTAACCCCCTGTAAAGGTGGTTTCACTGCAGTGGAGGGGTGCTAAGCCGTGAAAGCACTATCCAGGGCTATATTAGTTCGCATGTAACCTCCTGTAAAGGTGGTTTCACTGCAGTGAAGTGGTGCTAAGCCGCGAAAACACGTATCCAGGGGAAATCCGCACTGCCGCGAAGCCCCACTTCACGGTTAAATGAAGATATTACCCTCATATTGATTCATTTTTTAAGTTTAAAAGCTTGTTATACCGGCTTATGTGCTCTAACTATAGTAAATTTTAAAACGTAACATATTTTACAGGTTATCACTTGCATTCTACCAAAAGTCAAATTCTGTTACTATTCAAAGTTGTTTCTACTTTCTTTGAAGCAAAAAAAAAAGTCATTTGCACAGGCCTTGTTTCAATTTTTAAAAAAAATATTGTGCCGGTTAGTTAGGGTATGACAAATATGCCCATTTTGCTTGATAATATGTGATATATACTATTCGAATTCAATTCGAAATTATTCGACCAAAATCACTATTCGCTTTGAATTCGCTTCGAACCTAAAATTCACTATTCGCACAAGCCTAGCATTAACTGTTACAATTCACCTCATCAGAGTACGGCTGCCATGGCAGGAATCAAACCAGCGGCCTCGTACCCATTCGTCATCATGGCAGGTACAAAAGCTTCGTTTTTTGTTGTAATACAGTGCTACCACATAAAGAAAAGATAGAAAAAGTTTGTTCAACATGTGAGTTGATTCCAAGATATCACAGTCACAAGCTCAGCTATTACAGTCATATTCTTCCTGGCAAGTACAGATGGTGACATTTTTTTGTGCAATAACAGACTAGAATAGCTAACAAGCGTACTGTTTTCAACATAAATATATGGTAAAGTAAAAGCTTACTGGTGAAAGAAATCGCATCTCTTGATTATTCGATATTCGATTTGTATTTGAAGCTATGTATTCGTATTCCATTTTTATTAGAAAATTTTGATATTCGCACACCCCTAGTTATTAAAAATCCCTACGGGAGCGACCACTTTCCCTACTACAGTGAAACCTCGTTATTACGTACCTGCTGGCAATGCAGCAAAACTGCGTACTGAACGGTAGTACATGTTAACAAGCAGCTACAAATTTGTGTCTTCTGACATGCGCCATCGCCGCCAAGAACGAAATAATTACATTGCCACAGAAAATTGTTGTATCTGCTGCCATGCCCTGCTGAACTACACTGGAGAGCTGCAGTACCATGGAGTAAACTGCACCAGCTCAGTACATCAAGCAACTCTGTTTAATTTGGTCTGCAATAGTTATATACACAGATGAATGTGTCAGCTGATGTGATAAGGCACATGCCTAGCACCATCTAGATCAGTGGTTCTCAGCCATGGATGTGTCGGGGACCCCTTGTGGACTGGTGGAAGTGATGGGGGGACCCCTTGCAGCGGAGGGGGAGGGAGGGGGGGGTTCACTTCACATAACTTTCACTTCACAGACCATTATTGCTTGTCCTTTCCAACGTGTTGTTGACGTCGTCACCATAGTAACGAACGTGGTGCCTGACGCCTGACTTGTCAGAACGGGAGCGGGCGCTACTGTTTCGCAGCGAGGTATTTTCTGCTGTTCTTTACAACATTCCATGTCACTCCCTCCTCTCATTCTGACCCTTGCAAGTTGTTCGGTGAGCTGCCCGACGAACTACAAGGGTGCATTTGCACCCCTTCAACAACAATCAAGAGCCTACCGCACGTGCGAAAGAGGCAGCTTTCAAACGCACAGAAGCAAAAAGAGGGAAGAGAGAGAGAAGCCTTTCGTATGGACATCCAACCCGCGCAAGCTGAAATGGTAGCCAGCGTCTCTGTTGTGCTTTGTAGTCACAGTGATCTTTTTTTGTTGCGGCCGTGTCTGTTTGGGGTTCAATGAAAAAGCACAGAAAATAAAAATGAAACACATTAGTAATCTCAGTTCTGATGGCACGCCACGATCTCTTCTAACGCTACATTTAGCCAATCATAGGCTGCAGCCATTAGTCGTCATTTCCGCCCGCAACAGTTCTGGCGAGCGCCACTACGTGCTGATGCAGTCGGCAGCGATGTAGTGATTTTATGTCGTGACTAAAATACTAAATCATTTGATATCGGCGCTTAGACCTAGGCTAAAATTATCCCCAGCCATCACTCTACGCAAAACACAAATAAAAATAGGTGATTCAAAAGTGTTGGAGGGCTCCTTTAAAGTAGCGCTAAGCCACATGCGTGCCCGAGCAGATAGCTGAAGGTGACAGGGTTGTCGATAAGTCATGCTGGCCTGTTCGTCGGCGGCCACCATCTCGCCTTCATTCTTTCCTGATGCTTATCCGGAAAGGCATTGCTGCAATTGCGTGGAAGTCGGAATCATTGATCAACTGACCTGTGCAATTCTAGAAAAGATAGAAGGCCTTTGGCGGCACGTTCTGCAGCACAGTTAACTTTTATGGCACAAAAGGTTACTGCGGTATGCAGGGTACACACTACCCGGTAGGCATAGGACAAACCACTACGACTGAAGCGGTCAGCGAATGCATTAGGCTCTATGGGACTCAGTCGGGGATTCATTGCAACTATGGTTGAACCGTTAGTATGTTTAAAGCGGGTACGTATTAACTAGGTTTGGCTGTACTAAGCACGCGAAACGAATATGAGTCTCCACCGCGTACTCCCCAGTGAAAGGCTGAGGCAGCAGATTGGGAAAGTTTTGGAACTTTTACCAGTATCTCGTGTGCTGAAATGTCCTCCTTAAAAATTGGTGCTGCTGTTCAGTTTTTTACCGTTTTTACCATTGACGCTGCTTCAAAATGTATTCCTCAATCAAGTGGTATTGCTTCCAAACGTCGTGTTCCGTGGTGGAACGACGATTGTCATAACGGTCGTAAAAAGCAAAGCAAAGTGTGGGGGGCTGCTGAGAATCTGGTCAATTTTATGCAGATAATGTCCCAAGGCAAGACGAGAGAGCTGGCACAAGTTTTTATCAGGTCCTACACAGACTAGGCCATGGCTTGGAACAGGGTGGATAGAATAAGAGGCCAGCAAACATATTCACTTCCTTTAGTAAGCACACAAGGCCTGGAAGACCAAGCAAACTTTCTGGGTGCACATTTTGAACGGGACGTGCATGCCTCACACTAAATTGATGTGCCAGACGGGCTCTTGAAGGCTGTCTCTTGCGCTTCCTCCTTTCTAGTGGGCCGAGAACAGTTTGGTCCACTCGACGGGGGACCTTTGAGATTGCGCAGCATCGTGACATAACCAGTTGCTCGGCAACTAGAGATCCTGTCCAAATCACGCTTCGCCAATCACTCCACCGATCACTCCTTCGGCTTGGCCGCCGCCGCTATTGCTCGCGCATTCGTAGGGTCTGCAGCAGCATGGAAACGTAGGAGGGAGGGACGGACAAAGCCCCCGCCGTAAGATGCTTCGCATCTAATAATGCCCAGCTCCGTACGTGCCACTATCATCATCATCAGAACACCTGCGTATTTCTATATGCGTCTGCCCTATTCAAATGTGCGACAGCCCTATTGCCATCACCATCGCCTGTACTTGTTTTCCGCATCAGGCTTCGCCTCGTTGCCTTAGTTTCGTCAAGCAGCTCTGTCTGCACGCTTGTTATGCGGCTGTTTTCTCACCTTTCACTTGGTGGTTGTACGTTCACAATGAGCTCTGGAACTAGCACGAAATGAATGCCGTGACAGTGAAAAATGCGACGCTAGTGGCCGATGGGATGAAGTCGCCGAGGATTACCCGCACATGCTTCACTAACGTTTGAACATTGCACAGTGCAACAACGAAGTATGCACGTCTGCTGAACTGACCGATAAGATTCATACCATTTGTCGTAATAAGAAAATGGCGACGAGGACGAGAGTGAAGATGACGTTGAAACAGCGCGCGCGAACCAATGCGAAGAGTCGGTATCTAACGCCGATTCTTCGAAGTACATACGGATGCTCACTCTGAAGAGTTCGTCTTGCAGCAGTTGAGCTGCACCCATCAGGAAAATGCCACACTCTCGCTCAAATAAACGGGCACTCGTTCTGTAATATTTCATGTTAGTTTTTTGGGGCTTATTAAAGAATAACGCTATCGCGAATGTATACCCAGCACAGGTAGGCGACACATTTGGTTGCATTTATGTCTTGTGCGTGAAATTTTTTTTTTTTCACTATGACGACTTTTAAAATTAACAAATGATATTTTGCGGTCCATTGCGATTCGTTGTATCGAGATTTGACTGTATTCACCCACCTGTCCTCGAGAGCAGTGGGGGGCCTTGCTGCATTTCTTCCACACTGTTTGTAGTAGGGCCACTGTTTAGGGCCAGCAAACATTATACTTGAGGAAAGGTGACATGTTTCTCCCTGTTGCAGGCAAGAAGCCTACAAGATCCACTTTCTGATGGGTCTTCTTGTCTTTGTCAAGTCATGCTCCTTACTGCTGCATGGGGTAAGTCTCTGTGCAACTCTTTGTTGCACCTCTGTAGGAATATCGCTCTCTCACCTTGGCCGCTGGCACTTTCCAGGCAGAAAATGTTTCAAAGTAGAGTTGACCGTCTCAAGTGAAACTCCCCTCTCATATCAGCTCGTGCTGTACCTGTCTTGATACTGCTCTTATAATTTCTTTATTTGATGAAACTTGGTGAGTTTGTAGCGCCTACTTCTTTCAGTGCGTGGGGTCGAAGAAAGAGGACCAACTCGAGTGCGCACAGTGTCCCATTCTCGCCGACCACCATGTCAAGTTGAGTGTAATTACAATCGCCGACTGTTTATTCAGACACCTGTGCGGCACCGTCGCTCGTCCCATTGATGTAATGTAAACTCGTGACCAAAAATTCGGACGCCCCACAGTGCGCGGTTAGATTTTTAGGACTCTGGCTGGCTGATCGAGTGCGATGTCGAATGCCATGACCAGCTGTCCACGATGTATGCAATATTTTCGCTAGGTTGCCAACACTATAAAGTTGCAGTATAGTGCCTAGAATATACTGACTAGTGTGCTGAGTGGAGGGGGGCTCCCTATGGGAGGAGGTGGCAATGCCAGTGATGCCTTCCAACTTTGGCCTGCAGGCTGCGCCTCTTGTAAAGGTGTAGCCCGTGCGTAGGTGTGTGGTGTAGCCGTGTAGCTTTGTGCCTTTGCAGCTTCGTCAGTGCTTCCTGCGTCGTGTTGTCTGAAGTTGTCTGGGTGACGTCTGTGCTGTTTTTACCGCATTCACGCTGTTCTTTGTGCCCATATGTCATGAGTAAGGAGAAGACGAAGACGACGAAGTGGGAGGAGAAGCTCGCGGAACAGGCACGAGCGCGTGCATGGAGTAGCACACGGCTCGAAGCGCATAACACGAGCCGTAATGCAAGATGAATGCGCGATGAGCTGGCATTGCTTGCGTGGCTACGAGAGAAGACGGTCACATCGGTAGCTATGTTCAACCAACGGGCGCAGCGGACGTTCGACTCCAGAGGCCAGGACGCTGGCACTCCGTGGCGTAGCCGTTGACCTCGGCGACGCTCGGGCAAGGCTCCTCGGAGGTGCCGCAGCATCCTTCGGCTGGTCCGGACGCACCCGCCGCAGTCCCCCTTCGAACGTCGGCCCGCAGCAATCCCCAGGACGCCACGTCGTCACTTCGAGTAGGGGACCGGTCTCGCCCGTTAGGCCTAAGGACGCCGACACCGTGCCACGGCGACCGGGAACAGGCTTACGGCAGCGCAGCGTGACCGTGATGCAACGGAGTGACGACTGAGGACGATCGTCGGCTACATCGACCGCGAACCCAACACGACGCAAGTTGGGCTTACGGCGATGATCGGTGTACTCAATTAAGAACGTTCGATTCGGACTACGTTCCGACGACGAGGCCTAAGTGGCCAGACTGAGGTTAAGGACTGCGGTTAGGCGCAGCTTAGACTGATTAGTTACTGTTATAGATTTTGTTAGTAGTGGTTCTAGGATTTTTACTGTTTGTTGTTTTTTACGGAATGTTAAGTTTTCTCTTAGTTTTTTTCTGGTTGTAAATAAACCATGTTTGCTGTGCCGACCAGCGTCCTCGCGATCTATCTCCCCTAACACACGCCTCCGAGATCCGTGACAAAACAATTGGCGAGCCTGCCAGGATCAGAAGATTCCAGGATTCTTTTCCTGCCCAGTCATTGATACTCGGAGTGTGCGGAGATGGATTGGGAGCGTTTGTCGGCGGTAGCTGAAGAGGTTGGAGTGAACAAGGAGGAAACTTTGATGTTTTTCGAGAATGCGAAAAAAGAACACGTTAAGGAAAAGGAACGAGAGTTTGAGAGGGAAAAGGAATTGCTCCCAATCCATCTCCGCACTCTCCAACTATCGGTGACTGGGCAGGAAAAGATCCTGGCAGGCTCGCCAATTGTTTTGTCACGGATCTCGGAGGCGTGTGTTAGGGGAGATGGATCGTGAGAGGACGCTGGTCGGCACGTCAACCAAGGTTTATTTACAACCAGAAAAAAACTAAGAGAAAACTTAACACTCCGTAAAAAACAACAAACAGTAAAAATCCTAGAACCACTACTAACAAAATCTATAACAGTAACTAATCAGTCTAAGCTGCGCCTAACCGCAGTCCTTAACCTCAGTCTGGCCACTTAGGCCTCGTCGTCGGAACGTAGTCCGAATCGAACGTTCTTAATTGAGTACACCGATCATCGCCGTAAGTCCAACTTGCGTCGTGTTGGGTTCGCGGTCGATGGAGCCGACGATCGTCCTCAGTCGTCGCTCCGTTGCATCACGGTCACGCTGCGCTGCCGTAAGCCTGTTCCCGGTCGCCGTGGCACGGTGTCGGCGTCCTTAGGCCTAACGGGCGAGACCGGTCCCCTACTCGAAGTGATGACGTGGCGTCCTGGGGATTGCTGCGGGCCGACGTTCGAAGGGGGGACTGCGGCGGGTGCGTCCGGACCAGCCGAAGGATGCTGCGGCACCTCTGAGGAGCCTCGCCCGAGCGTCGCCGAGGTCAACGGCTACGCCACGGAGTGCCAGCGTCCCGGCCTCTGGAGTCGAGCGTCCGATGCGACCGTCTTCTCTCGTAGCCACGCAAGCAATGCCAGCTCATCGCGCATTCATCTTGCATCACGGCTCGTGTCACACACTCGTGCCTGTTCCGCGAGCTTCTCCTCCCACTTCGTCATCTTCGTCTTCTCCTTACTCATGACGCCATACGTGTCGAGGAGAACTGCATAAAGTAAGATGCAACGGGATCAGCCTCGGGACAGGCAGGTGGTTTCTGCACTTCCCTTTGAAATAGAACAATTTTGGTTTATAAATGGGCTCACGAACGCAGACTCAATTTGTTAATTCTTTTTACTTTTCATTTATGTCTGCCTGTTGCTTCAGCTGTTTCCCTTGGTAGATTGTTTAATTCTTCAACTTCCTGCGACTCT
Source organism: Rhipicephalus appendiculatus (assembly GCA_030522465.1). Lineage (NCBI taxonomy): Eukaryota > Metazoa > Arthropoda > Arachnida > Ixodida > Ixodidae > Rhipicephalus > Rhipicephalus appendiculatus. The sequence goes on from JALIZH010031664.1 coordinate 235,263, forward strand.
TGTTTGCATTTGCCATATTTGCACAAGAAATGCTGCACAGGTTTTTCCGCATGGGCACCATGGTGATGAGAAGACTAGCCCACACGCCCCAAGAAATGCCGATATCTACCACCATCCAAAAGGGGTCAAGAAGGCACCGTAATGCACAGCCTCTATGTAGCCTCTGCAAAATTTCACCATAGATTATAACTAGAATGGAGAAGAATCTGCTACGCATGCCACCCACGAAGTTTGATGTTTCATTCTCGGAAATCGTTTAACGCCACATCGGGGTTCATACAAAGCACAAGTGAAGAAGAAATTGAAGAACTGGGCTTAACAAAAGCTGCACTACGAAAAAAAAAATCTTCCTACCATATACAGTGAAAGCTTAGAACACGGTGAATTAGAACTTACAGTTAATTCGAACTCAGTGAATTCGAACTTACAGTTAATTCGAACTGACGCCCGGTCCCAGCACAACCCTGTGGGGTAAACTCCCGAAAGTTCGAACGCGTCGGTATCCACAACGGTTAATTCGAACTGGGAGAGCCCTTGATTTTCATCGCTCCTCGATGAAGTCGGCCCAGAGTGATCACAATGGGCTGCAAAACCAAACCAAACCAAACCAAATTTACTGGAGATGCGAAACAACGAAACAGCAGCATTACTCAGCAGACAATTTGAACGCTGCGCTGGAGCTGCTCTTGGGCAAGCGGCAAACGATGCTCATGGAGTTGCGACAGAAGAAACGCAAGCAAATGCAAATTAATGATTACTTTTATTTTTTATTACGTTAACTCTGCCATGTAAATAAACGTGTTTTGGAGCATAAATAGCGTCGCATATTTCACATTAACCCTTTGAGGGCAGAATTTTTTCACGAAATGCACTAGAAAAATGTGTAATTTTTTTTATTGCTGAATTGAATTCTTCAGATGATTCTATTTCAGAAAAAAAATTGTCCAAAATTTTTTTCGTGACTATAAAGTGACAAAATATAATTTTTGTTTTTACACACACATGGTTTATTCGTGAGTAACTTCAAGCAAAATCTTAGAGAACTAAAGTTATATGACATTTTATGAATAAAAATTATGTGCTGTATAAAACATAGCCCACAGACATACAAAAAGGAGCACATTAGAGTACTTTTCCGGTAAAAAATGTTTTTGCTCTAACACTAAAAACTAGGGAATAGTTGCCTTTGATCCAGTTTGGATAGTCTTACCGTGCATGCTTTCAATATGTCGCTTCTTCATCATCATCCGAGTCTGAGGAACTCACATCCAATGAATCAGATTCTGATTCGGCACTTGGGGAATAGTCCACATTGGAAGAATCGCCTCACGACTCACTAGCAGCAGAGCAACCGGCGCGCACTTCTGTAGCGTAAGCGAACTGCGTGAGTGAGCGCACGGAAGAAAACTGTATGGTTGTGCGCCCGTTCGGAAAGCAAAATGAGTGAAAAAGCTATAGTAATCCTTCGTCTTATTGCCAGCAAAATGTAGTGAGTTTTTCCGAGTCCCCAAAACGGGAAATGCAACTCTGGTGGCATCGTTTGTGTAATTTAGTGCCGCACGGAAACAGATGTAATCGTGCCCCGGGGAGCAATAAACGAGAGAGTGACAAGTGGTCACCCTTTGAGAGATTGGAAACCAGACAGTCATCAGCTATGCAGGCGTGAGAAGCGATAGGCTTAACCAACCTAAGGATGAAACCGAAACCAGCCGCACCGCGTGTGCGTGTTCGAATGCGCAAGCGAAAGCCGACGCGCCGCTTTGGAAAGAAGAAAGAAAAAACAACGGAGAGACATCAGCGCATGAAATAAATTCCACGTATTCCTGAAGCGTGGCAGCACCTGCCAAGCAAGAGAAATGATCGAAAAAGGGGCACGTTTTAAACAAGCCGATCCGCGGGCTCGCTCAGATGCGAAAGAGATAGCCTGCGCCGCCGCTTTGAGAAGCATAAGAAAAACAACAGATAGACATCGGCGCATGAAAAAAATTCCACGTATTCCCAAAGCGTGGCAGCTCATGCCAAACTAGAGAAATGATTCGAAAAAGGCGCGCGTATTTAAACCAGTCGCACTGTGGGTGCGCTTGGATGTGCTAGTGATAGCCAGCGCCGCATTGTAAAGAAAAAAAAAAATGAAATATGCCACCATACATCAGTGATAAAGATGACAAAGGTGCCAATTTTTTGGACATGCTTGAAAAATCGGACGCTTTCACGGGACCACCACAAGCCAGATGGAGCCAACATATGACATCTTATGTTTCAGACGCTGAAACTCTTCCAAGTCTCAAGTTCTTACTCAAATTGCATCTCCGAAAATGCATTAACAGAAGCGACCGCCGCTCCCTTGCTATAGCGGATTCCAAAAGTCAGCTTTGCCATAGTGCCATAGTGCTACGCAGTGAAGGATATTGCAAATCCAGAGGCACTCTAGGAGGCACGTTGGGGTTGTGGGCAGGGGTTCAGCGGCTTGAACTTCTTGTTTTATTCGCTCTTTTCAAGGATTTCGCGTTCCATTACCTTTCAGTACGGCACTCAACAGCCAGAATTCATTTTTATAGCCGATAATGCGGCATGCGGGCATTGCTGTAAGCGGGTTATTTCGCTACAGCAAACATAAAAAAGTTGACGGTGCAGCAGCTTCTCATTGTTATAACTGATATATTGTTAAAACCGGCATTGTTGTAAGTGGGTTCGACTGTAGCGCCTAATTCGCTATAACTCATCCAGAGGTGTCTTCTTTGGGTTCTGCCCATGCAGTGTGGCGCGATGTCCGTTCATTCTAGCGCCCGCCCGCTGATTCAAACTCCGTTTAATTTGAACAATTTTTTGGCCCCTCGAGTTCGAATTAAGGAGCTTTTACTGTATTTCACACATGATTCAACAAAAATCTTCAATAAATTAAGTAAGCATGAAGTCCATTGGGGAATGCACGAAAAATTATGCAGAAGAAAAGCTAAATGCAGTACTGTAATAAAGCACGTGCTTTATTGTTGCGTGTTGTTGTATGCACCATCTTTACTACGTACACGAGTTGCATAGGCGAAGTAGGTGCAAAGAATATATGTACCAAGAGAGCCACACACAACAATTATTGCGCATTACACAGGTGGAATGCATGCAAATATCACGAGGTCCAATAATTTCAGACTTTTTGGGACGGCTGTGAATTGAAAACCGTTAAAAAGGCATCACTGGGGCATTTCCAGCGGCAGCTCAATATTTTGAAAAAAATATCGAAATAAGGAGAAAGGTGAAAAAGATTAGTCATTTTTTAAGTGGCACTTTGGGAATGTGTACGCGAGGAGTGGCAGTTGCAGGGGATGGGCAGGAGTTGTGCTGCTTCATTTTGGGGGGGGAATACATGCCTGGTCATAATGGAAACATAAGACTGTAATATCAGTGTTACATGGACATTTGCGATTACTGTTGACCCACTCCTGGTCAAATTTCTGTTCGCAATTAAGAATTATCTTAGCCACATGATCCGACTACCTCGGCACATGTACAGTATACACTCAGCATGATGGTGTGTCATACCAAGTGTCATGCACTGCTAATATGACCACGACTGAGAGGTGCAACTAGGGAGTTGACTGGATCCAGGTGGAGTAAAATTACTGCTTTGAAAACGGCATGAAAACAGCACGAAGGCTAAAGAACAAACAACAAGAGCGCTGTTGTTCCTTAGCCTTCGACCCATTTTCGTGCTGTTTTCAACGCAGTAACATGTACCAACTGGCCCTTCAAGACACCCTTCTGCGAGTAAAATCAGCAGCGAATGTTCCCATGTAGCAGCAAAGAATACGAGTCGGACTTGATCGCAATCGAAATTGCCGTGAGCCATTCTTACAAGATTTCTTGCGTGTCAGCCTTAGCTGATCGTTTTCAATTGGCAAGTTGGGTCTGTCGTAGGATATTCAATGTGCTTTTCTATTTCGCTTTGGAGGTTAAGCCCAGAATCTTGAAAACTAGCAGATGACATAAGGTGCGTGTGAAACGCTTCGTCGTTTTGCAGTGTTGAACCAGTTGAGGATTCTTTGCGGGCAGTAATTTGACGAGACGATTTACTCCTTCCAGTCGATTGTTTTGACGAGTGTGCTGAAAGCAACGAAGTACACTGGATTTGCTGCAGAAAGCGCGGTGCTACGCAGCTGAAAGTGCAGGAGCCGCCGACGTGCGATGGACCTTAGAGAGCTTCAGCGCTGCCATGCGGTGACATTAGGAAGGCATCAGCGCGGTGGCCATGCGAGCGCGCGCCATCAGCACACTAGCTTATATACCGTATATACTCGTGTAATGAACCCACTCGCATAATGAACCCACCCCCCCACTTTGGTCCTTGAAAAATAAACATCTATTTTTTAAAGGTATGTATCTGTTCATTTTATTTCGGAATGATAGCCAGTGCCGTTGACGATCGAAACGACGTTAAATCACGCCATTATATCACAAAACAACGACACAATAAAAGTTCAAACATATTTTGACAACCATGCTAAACAGTTGCGAGCAGCGCGAGCGCGGACGACGTGAATCAAAATTTAAAAGTCGCGCCTTTTGCGGCAGAGCGCCATCTGTCGAACGTTGAAGAAACCTCCTTGCTGATAGCGCCTACGAAAGCACAGCGGCATAAAAACAAAGCATAAAACAAAGCGCAACTGCGACGACGGCGCGACGTGCACCCGTAAAGCCCAAACCACACGTACGCTGCCCGAGCGCGAGCAGGAGCGCGTTAGCGCGCGTATCACGAGCTCGACTCGCGAGGAATGGCGGTTTCCACCCATACACTACGCGCAAGGCGCGCGAGCGCGCGCTTTCTCATACTTGCTACACATTGTTTCGTACAATATTACTGATAGTTCATCATAATACTTACAAAACCTTCTTTTGTTACCTTTTTATTGTTACATGCTTGCAAAAAATAATAAAAAAATAAAAATTTTCACCTGACGTGTATCCTTCTTGTGTTCGGCAGCCGCAGCGGCATTGTCATGCCAAGTGCATTGGCGTCTGCTTTTCGTGCAGTTTCGCGGTTTCTTTAGCTTTCGCGCGGCTTCGAGTGCCTGGTCTGTTTTCGCGTCGGCATCATGCCTGCACAATTCGTCGGTCAAGCCGGCGCCGGTAGCAGCCATGCCACAGTTACGTATTCGCAAGGCTCCAAGCGCTTGTGAACGCGCGCGGTTTCAAGGTCGACATCAGATCGCTCCAAACACCCGCGTACGGTGCGCGTTTAGCCGCGCTTGCTTCGTCTGCGCATGCGCGGCCTCCGGAGCGCGTACGGCGCGCGCTCGGGCAGCGTACGTAGAGCGTACGTGTGGTTTGGGCTTAAACGTGCTTGCGCCGCCATCCGACGCTGCGTTTTGGTTGTCGGTAGGGCGCCTCTATGCCAGCGTACATAAAGCGTACGGAAGTAACGAAGGAACGCTGCCATCGAGGCGCCCTAGTTGTCGGGTTCTCGCGGTGAACCTGGGTGCACTTCGTTGGACGCCTGCTGCGTACGGCACGTTGGGCCGGTACGCTAGCTGCATGGCCGAACTTATAAGTTGGTAAAACATGCGCTGGAGCATGAGAACGGAGCGACTGGACGACACTTCAGCGTCGATCCGTGTGCGTTCGTAACTGGATAAAACAAGAGGAAGAGCTTCGGGCTACAAAAAGAGGATCGTCGCGCATTTCACGGGCCAAAACAAGGAAAGTTTCTCGTTGTGGAGAGCGAAGTTCTCGAATATGACAAGAGGCTCCGCAGTCAAATCATTCCTGCCACTGACTTCAAGGCTGGCAGCGGTCTCACAGCGAGTTTCTTAATAATTTCACGCAAAATTTCTGCTCTTATAACTCTCGCGATTTTTTTTTTCCCGCGTAATGAACCCTCCCCCCCAAATTGGCGTCAACTTTTCTGAAAAAAAGGTGGGTTCATTACGCGAGTATATACGGTATTATAGGCACTATTGGCCTCGAGATCGAACCGAGTCGGCGCCTAGCGGCGAGTGCACGAAACCCCGTAGTGTGGGTGGCTCCTTGAGTCATCTGCTAGCCACAGCATGTTTGCATATGGGCGAATGTGATGCACGTCCTCAGAGGGTGGCTTATTCTATTGTGTAAGCCCAGTATCAAATGCTTGTACGGAAGCCTACACGGTATACACAAGCTTTTCGCCTTGCGAGGCTTATCTGCACTCTGATGAGTGAGTGCATGCACATGTTGGTTTGGCGCTATATGTGATCGTTGTACCGTCCATTCGCCAAGATCATTTCAATGTGGGTGCCGCTTTGTCGTTCAAGCACGTCACATGGTGCATTTGTTGTCGTCCTAAACAAAAGAAGTACTAATTATCAAGCTGTGAATGCAGAATTTTGTCGACCCCAGCTTGTGAAGTGTCGGCAATTTCGAAATCATTGTGCTACCGCAAGGCAAGAACTAGCGTCTACAAAGGCCGGTTAGAATTACAAAAAGGAAAAAAAAAAAAAATACGGATGCGTATATGTGCAAGCAGAAAAGCAGAGTGCACATAGTTCGACTACAACTCATTACGCAGAAATACAGGCTTTTTCTTTTTTCTTTTTTTTAGCAGCCGCTCGAGCAAGACAAAAAATATTGGTTCAGTCACACGACAACAATGCTACTGTAGTATAAACAAAACACTACTAGTATAGGCAAAACACTAGTATAGCTAAACACGCACAAATAAAACAGGAAAAAGCATCAAGCATGGTGCGAGAACAGTCTACTGTCGCCGAAGGCCATCACACCATTCATTGGCAGATTGCGCTTATCTCACACCTGATAGGAATGTTAGGCTGGCTTCGCGCATTAATCTGGCAATGTAAAGTCATTAATCTGGCAATGTAATCTGGCAATGTAATCTGGCAATGTCATATACCACCATTAGGCTGCCATCAACGCACTTTATTTGCCGACAATTGGCCCAAACCGCTCACAACAAAGTGCTGCTGTGTGCATTTGTATATGTGCCGCCGCCCGTCTATCCACACTACCGCTGCGACGGTGCTGCCACCTACAGGTCGACTCGCCGTCGAAGATTGTAACGGTGGCTATCAGTCGTCTGTTGATTCTTGATTCGGAGGCGGGCGAGTTGTCGGACTTCTCCGGCGTGCTGAAGGTAGACAGTCACCTCGAGGTTTTCTTCGTCGGTGACATTGGGCAGCATGGCGCGAGCGTCGTTGCCAGGTTCCTTCCATAGACCAACTTTTATGGAGACATCTGCGTGGTTTCTTATACAGCTGTGTTGTATGCGAAGGTCACGTACGGAAGGATGGCATCTCACGTCTCGTGTTCGGACGTCGACGTACATGGCCAGCTTGTCGGCGATGGTCTTATTTATAAATCACGCTAGGCCAGGCCATTGGTCTGTGGGTGGTAGGCGGTGGTGCGGCGGTGGCTTGTCTGGCTATATCCCAAGATCGCCTGAGTTAAATCAGCAGTAAAGGCCGTACCTCTGTCGGTGATGAGAACCTCTGGGGCGCCATGACGAAGCACGATGTTCTCAACGAAGAACTTGGCTACCTCGGCGGCACTGCCTTTGGGCAGGGCCTTTGTTTCGGCGTAGCAGGTGAGGTAGTCGGTAGCTACGACAATCCATTTGTTTCCGCAAGTCGACGTTGGGAACGGCCCAAGTAGGTCCATCCCGATTTGCTGGAACGGTCGGCCAGGTGGTTCGATCGGCTGAAGAAAGCCTGCTGGCCTTGTTGGTGGTGTCTTGCGTCGCTGACAGTTTCGGCATGTCTTTACGTAGCGAAGGACATTGGTTCTGCATGTCGATAATGTGGGTGCTCTTCAAAGACGCAGACAGGGAAGAGACAGGACACACACAAGTTGAAAGTTGCTCTGTGCGTGTCCTGTCTCTTCCCTGTCCGTGTCTTCCAAGCGCGCCCGCATCACCGACATTAAGGGGGGACGCGCCCTTTGAAAACCGAAAAATCGCGAAAAAGTCGATTTTTTGAAAACCACATATTCGGGTAGTACGTCTCATAAACTATCTGTTCTGTAAATACCAATGTCTAATTCATCGCGAAAGTACGTCAAATAAATCATATAACATGCCGCGGCAGCCGGCGAGCGGCGAGCGAGCGCTGAAAATACCCCAACTTCGCGCGTCGCGATTTCCGAACCACGCGGCCGAGCGCCGCCATCTTGGTGTTGTTTTGCTCGCGAATTCTTGCGCTTTTTTTTTCGCCACCCGCGGCAGCAGCAGCGGCGTGGCCGAGGCGGGAATCGCTCATGATTGGGGGGGCTCTCGAAGTTTTGAAGTCTCCCGCGGCTCGGATGCGAAGCCGCGATTGGAGGAAGCGCGCGCCTCTCGAGGGAGTGGGGGATCACGCGGCTCCTATTGGCTGCTGCGCGCGATGACGCATCTGTTCCCCCGGCTCGTCGTCTGCTCCGGCGCTTGCAATGCCGGCGTTCTTTGTGTGTCCCGTATGCCATCATCCCGCTCGGTTCTCACACGTGCTCTTCAATCTTTCACCGTCTTTACAAGACGCTCTTCACCGTCTTTACGAGACGCTCTTCACCGTCTTTACGAGACGCTCTTCACCGTCTTTACGAGACGCTCTTCTACCGTCTTTACGAGACGATCTTTCGCCGTGTTCACGGGACGCCGATTGTTGTGCTGTCGGTCACGATGGGCATAACAAAGTTCGGGACTCGGCACGCGTTCGGTTCAAGAAAGCGTCAGATGAAGCTCGTACGCATGGCGCGGCTCGTTCACGCGCAGACGCGCGGTGACAGTCGCATCGATGTTTCCAGCGGAGCAGCTTCTGCTTCGTCTCTTCAAGACAACGACTGCATCGACGTCGAGACTGCTACACCATCGGCGCAAGACTCCGTCGTCACAAGTGAGGCTGGTGTTGGTGTTTCGTGCTCAAGTGCGCCGGGTGCGTCGCGCTCGCTAACCGCAGTGATTACGGCCCCGAACAGTGCGACCGCGTCGTCGACTGTGCATTTGAAGACACGTTTTCGGACGTGCGAGGAGTTAGCCGCGGAGGATAGCGAACGTGTTGCTGTGCAACAAAAGCTCGGCGCTATGTCGGCGACCGAGAGGAAGTTTCAGATGATGCCTGAACCTGAAGATGCCACCGCTACGACTGAAGGCGAGAAATATTTCCTCGTGCAAGGGGATGCCCTTAGCGACCTGGTGTCCAAGTCCCCGTGCCCGCGCTGCCTCGCGACTGGGGTGAAGTTCCAAGAAGGCACCCAGCTTGGACTTGCCACGAGGCTTCAGTTAGTATGTGAACACTGTGGAGTAGTTTCGAGCTCGTGGAGTTCTGCTCGCCAGAACGAGTCAAAGGCCTTCGACGTGAATATAAGGGCCATTGTGGCCATGAAGCAAATAGGGAAAGGGCAGACAGCCCTCAACGACTTTTGGGCAACTATGAATGTTTCCCACTGTGGCCTGCACCATAGAACATTCCAGAGGCACCTGAAGCAATTCAGGGAACCACAGGAACAGACCCTGGAAAAATTCTACGCAGAATCGGCTTCTGCCGTGAAAAAGACGTACAAGGAGATGGACCCATCTTTCTGCAGGGACATCACAGTGAACTATGATGGGACCTGGCACAAGCATGGACATACATCCCACATTGGAGTTGGTGCAGTCATCGAGTACCACACAGGCCTCATCTTGGATGCCGTAGTGTTGTCCAATCAGTGCCTCGGCTGCCAGTTAGGACCGAAGCCCGAGGACACTGGCTACGCAAGCTGGTTGGAGCAGCACGTGTGCCAGAAAAACACTGATGCAAAGTCTGGGAGGATGGAGGTTGAGGCAGCGGTAACTCTGTTCTCGCGTTCTCTATCAAAACACAACCTCCGCTACACAACCATTGTATCCGATGGAGATAGTGCCACATTCTCTGCCCTTCAACAAGAGAATGTTTATGGGCTAGTCCCTATCGTCAAAGAAGAATGCCTCAACCATGTTCGGAAGAGGATGGGCACAGCCCTGCGCAATCTCGTGCAGAAGAGTGAACAAGCTCTAGGAGGGAAGGGCAGGCTGACGAAAGCCCTTATTGATAAGCTGACGGATTATTATGGCTGGGCACTGCGAAACAATTCCAGTGATGTGGCTGCAATGCAGCGTGCAGTGATGGCATCATTTCATCACGTCACCTCCACTGACACGGACCCTCACCATGACTTGTGCCCGGAAGGTGCGGACTCGTGGTGCCGTCATAACGCCAGCAAGGCGAATGGTGTGCCACCTCCAAAGCACAAGTACAATCTTCCAGGCTACGTTGCAAAAGCATTGCTACCTGTCTATCGGCGCCTTTCACAGGCTTCCCTTCTGCAACGCTGCCTGGGAGCAAAGACTCAAAATGCATCGGAATCGTTCCACGCTGTCTTATGGTCCTTGATGCCCAAGGAACAGCATGCATCGTTGATAGCTGTGGAGACTGCACTGCATGAGGCAGTTCTGAGATACAACGCCGGCTGCTACAGGGCCACCCAAGAGTTGTCGTCGTCGGTAGTGCTCACACCTGGCCACCTAACCAACCAACGGGCTGCGGAGAAAGACTCTCTCCGCCTGAAAAAGGCTCAGAAACGGATGCAACAGAAGCAGGAAAAGCGGCAAAGGAAAAGAGTCCCAAAGGACACATCTAGCTACTGTGCAGGGTCATTTTAGACCAAAATATGTGTTCGAAACTTTCGAAGTCCGTTTTCTCGGAATGACTTTTTTGGCCAGTGAGGCTGTTTAGTCAGGTGATATCTCTGGAACCGTTCATCTGATTTCTATCAGTTTTGTTTTATTATGTACCTTAATAAATTGCCCAACCAAAGACGAAGCCACTTTTTAAATTTATTGTGTCTGTAATTTGTGATAATTAATTAAAATTCCATTGATAAAAGCCAAATGGCAAACACTAAATCCAGTGCTCTGCTAAAAATTTTCAGCAAGGAAATTTAAAAAATGAGCTTTGTCTTAGTGTAGAGCACCCATCCAGGAATCATCATAGTGAATTTCACAGTGCTAGCACATTTACCAAATTCACCAGAGCCTGACTAAGAAACCCATGTGGACTATCCTGATAAATGGCTGTAACTTGGGAACCAGTGAACATAAATGCATGAAATTTTGGGGTTATTCAAATGGCTTTGCTATTATTCTACCCTGAAAATTTCATTAGGATATCTCGACAAACAAAAAAGTTGCCCTTCCAAGGTAGCCTCCCCCCTTAAAGCCTGTACTAGAGGAATCTCAACCGCTTTTGTAAGCATTCATTGTGTGTTGTGATCTTTGAGAAGTTATCAAGACTAGATATTTTTGTTATATTTGTGATATTCATCTATTTATTGTAAGTGCAGTAAAATTAGTCCTTTTGAAAATTTTAGAGTAAAAATATTCTAACTTTGCATGCCGCATTGAGTAAAACCTGCAGCAGGTCCTGGGAAGTCCATGAATATCCTTGAATTTTGGCTTTGGAAACCTGTATGAACCTTGAATTTTCAAGTCAGCGAAGGGAATTGCAGATTTTACAGACTTAATCATATTGAGGTTTAACTGAATTATTGAAGTTTTACTATTGTGTGTAGCATTCTGTGATGAGGGTTTATTGCATTGTCACTTTCAGTCAGCCTGTTTTTTTTTTTTTCTTATAATTAAGAGATCTTTTTTTAAAATTGGAATTCGGTTCAGCGCAAATGTGTATCCTCTGTTCTGCTTTTATTTCATTGAACTGAAAAAAAGAAAACCAGCTTTTACCTTAAAAATGATGTGTCAAGCGGTTTATCAGTAGTGTGGTAAAACATATTGTTGGTTGAATTGTTTAATAATGGAAGAACTAGAAGCTTGGAAAGAACGAAAATGAGGCTGTGTGCCAAACAAGTGTTGTCTGTCTGCCTGGCTTTGGCATCTGAGATGTCTGTTTTACTGATGCAGATCAACTACCACTTCATCTCCAAAGATGGCTCACCCATTGAAGCCTGGGCTGTGCTCTTCTATATCACCCACCTGTAGGTACTTTTTTTTTTTTTCATGTTCTTGGTTGATTTTTATGGAACTTGCCGAGTTTATTTATATTTATGTGCTGATTTCGAATATGCATTTGTCTTTCTAGCACATTAGTGTGTAGTTATCAAGATGTAAAACATTGCATGGGCCTTGTTGGGAGCAAGATCTTTCCTAAACTGAGGGATTTCTGAAGTTAATCAGCATATCACAATAATGTGCAATGAGCTTTTTATGCAATAAAACAAGAATATGTGTGATAAAGCTATTTAAACAAGAGCTGTGGTACACACTCGTGTGGATGAAGCCCACAAACGTTTTTGAGACCAAGTGAAAGCCTGTGTGCATAGGGTACAACAGTGTACTTTTCATGCTTTAAATTTCTACTATCTCTTGCTTTGTTTGTGACTTCATCAGTTTTTCACAGGCTTTTGTCATGACTGCGCCCCACCCACCTTAATTTGTCTACTTGTTTACCGAAACTGGGGGGAGGGAAGCGCAGTCGTGTAAGTCGGTGGCAAAGCTATCTACCATATTTACACGGTTGTGGGCCGACCCATTTTATCTAAATTTGTAATCCGAAGTTGGGGGATCGCTTTACAATCGAGACCGAAACTAGTACTGCCAGTTATATGGCAGGAAGAATGAGAAATCAGGGACGTTGTGGCATTGTTACTACATTATGTTTGCATTCCTGCTCTACCTGTAACATACATCATATTTTCTCACGTGTAACCTGACATTATCTATCTCGCGTGCTCTCCTGGCGTTATCACCGCACAGCCGGTACACTCTAAAGAATGATCGAGTAAAAATGGTGTCTTTTTGTCCCACAACAATAATCGTCATCCGGCTTGCTTGCTCTTCCTTTCTTGAAAACTCGGCACTAGCCACTTTCCTATCAAGAATGCTATGTCACGCTGATAACGCGCATGTCGTTCGTGACCTGAAACTGCCGGGAGCGCGGCGATAATGCAAGGAAAGGAACACAAGATAGATGACGATTATTGTTTTGGGACAAAAGGACACCCTTTTTGCTCGATCATTTCTTAAGAGTGTACTCCTTCGTCACGTTCGTGCGGCTATCAGCATGACAGCCCGCTCTTGATCGGAAAATTGCGAGCGCGTAGTTCTCAAGAAAGGGAACGAAAGCAAGCCAGATAACGAGTATTGCTGTGTAGTTGAAAGACGCACCAAGTACTCCTGTTTGCCTTTGGGGCTCGACCGGTGAGAACAGGGGCGAAAATTAAAAAGACGATAAAATCTGGGGTCGTACGTGCCAAAACTGATAGTGTGGGAACCCGGATGAATTGTGACCACCTAGGGCGCTTTAATAATCGCTTAGATTTAAGTACACGGGCGTTAACTGTTACATTTCACATCATAAGAATACGGCTGCCATGGCAGGAATCAAACCAGCAGCCTCGTACCCATTCGTCATCATGGCAGGTACAAAAGCTTAGTTTTTTTTTTTGTAATACAGTGCTACCACATAAAGAAAAGATAGAAAAGGTTTGTTCAACATGTGAGTTGAACCCAAGATATCACAGTCACAAGCTCAACTATTACAGTCATATTCTTCCTGGAAAGTACAGATGGCGACATTTTTTTGTGCAATAACAGACTAGAATAACTAACAAGTGTACTGCTTTCAACATAAATATATGGTAAAGTAAACAATTACTGGTGAAAGAAATTGCATCTCTTGATTATTCGATTTTCAATTTGTATTCGAAGCTATGTATTTGTATTCGATTCGTAGTCGAAAATTTTGATATTCGCACACCCCTCTAGTTTTGTGGAATCCCGCGTGGTGGTGGAAGGGGTAAGGAAGGGAAATGACTACCACCTGTTTCTAGCATGAAGCAACAAGAGAATCCATGTGGATTTCTCGGAAATAGAGCCTCTTAGTTCCCGAAAAATTCTTCCTGCTCTGGGTAGTGAACCCTGGACCAACGCCTTTCTGGGGCGGTCACTCCACCAATTGAGCTAACCCGGGAGCTTGCTTGCCACATTTGTTGCACCATGGCTTTAGCTGCGGGACACTGTTGCCATGGGTGCTTTACAGCATGTCCACACAAAAATCAGGCCTGTATTGCACTAGCCACATCCACTGTCGATTTGTGTGAAGTCTTTGGTTGGAACTTCTTTGTTGTAGCCGGGGAACAAGAACGCAGCTTGGACATGTTTCGTGATGAGCAGTTTAACCTGATAACCCAGCATCTTGCCTGGCAATATATACGCACAAGTTGCGGCGTGTCAGCAGTGAGGTCACCGCTCTTTTTCCTTTTATTCATAAAGCAGTCCTTCTCCCTTAGCAATTTTCTTTCATATCCATATCTTTCAGGCGGTCGCTGAATCCTTGTGCTTTGGTGTGGCAGAAGTTCAGGGGGGGTCTTCAGCGGCAGTAGAATCTGTAGCTTCAGCCGTTGGTTCCTGGGCCTCGGTAGGAGTTTCCTCTGTTACTTCAGGGGTCGCCGGACCAGATTGCACTGGAGGTGTGCCAGAGATGCGCACTGTTCTGGGTAGAGTAAGAGGAGGACTTGTATTGACAATGTCATCCCCATGCATGAATCACTCCTGGCCTTCCACTTTGACTATGTAAGTTGCCACGCTGACACGGCGAACAATCGTTCTTTCTAACCAGTGCGGATTGCCTGGTCGGATTCCTCTCACCCAGACCTGTTCTCCTGCATCAAATTCCCTCCAATTCTTTTTATGTGCCTGGTCTTGATCTCTAGATGGAGTAGGCTCTGACTGCTTGGCTAATTCAGGGTGCAAAATGCTGAGACGCGTGCACGGTGCCCAAGACGGGAAACTGTGCTGTAGTCTTACCAGTCGTGGAGCATGGCGTGTTGTGGTATGCAACAGGAACTGGTCCAGTCGGTGTTGAATGGTCCGGGCTTGCCCCGAGCGCCTCTCGTCTCGCAATTGACATACAAGGTCCTTCTTTACCGTCTGGACGAGCCTCTCTGCTGCCCCATTCGAAACCGGATGGTGTGGAGGTGTCTTGACATGTTGCACAGCATTGGATCTGAGGAAGCCTGCAAATTCGTCAGACACAAATTGAGGACCATTATCTGTCACAATCTGTTCGGGAAGCCCAAACATTGCAAAAATGGTGCGGAGCTTTTCTACGGTCTTCGACGCCGTGGTCGATTCCATATGTATAAGGTCAACCCAATTAGAATGGGCATCGACAAGCACCAAAAACTAGTCTTGTTTTTAGTATGCAAAGTCTAGGTGCACTCGTTGCCACCGTCTGGCGGGCTGTCCCCATGACGTGAGTGATATGGCTGGCGCAGCGTTTTGGCTGAGCTGGCAAGTTGAACAGCGTCGAACTGTTCCTTCGATCAGCTCATTCAACTTTGGCCACGACAGGCGACTTCTTGATAGCATTTTCATGCAAGTGGTACCAGGGGGGCCCCTCGTGCAAAAGCTGTAGCACTTCTAGCCTAGCTGCAAAGACTCGGGAATAACTACTCTAGTGCGCCAGGTTATGCAACCCAGAGTCTAGAGACAGCTCGTTTCGCCGGACAAAATAGGGTGCAATGTCAACATCTGACAGTATTTCAGGCCAGCCATTCAAAGCGAAAAGTTTCACTTTAGGCAACGTGCGGTCTTTCTCAGTTTCCGCTTGAATCTTGCTTGCGGAAAGCGGTACTGCTTCAACAGCGGAAAAAAAACAGAACGTAGTCGCTCTTGTCTGCTTCACTCGGAAGCAGCAATCATGATAGTGCGTCAGCGTTAGCCACTTGCGCACCCTTTCTACAAATCCACTTCTACTGATAAGCCGCCAGTAACAGCATCCAACGTCGCATGCGCACGGCAGCCATCTGTGGAATCTGGCCAAACATAGCGGAAGGTGATTGGATTGTGAAGTCATGCCCATAAATGTACTTCTGAAAGCGCTTTATCCCAAACACCAACGCCTCCTTCTCGATATGCCTTTCTCGGCGCTGCTTAGCCTGCGCGACGTGTATGCTTCTCTTGGCCGCAAACAACATGAAATAAAACTGCTCCAACGCCATAAGGGGATGCGTCGAAAACCAGACCTAGTGGTTTTTTAGTGTCGTAGAAGGTTAGTACTGAATCCTGAGTGAGCGTTTTCTTGCTTTTCTGAAATGCCTTTTCAGTCTCATCAGACCATGCCCAAGGTTCCTCTTTTTGAAGATGTTGGTATAGCGGCCTTAGTTCAGATGACATGTTCGGCATGAACCGGGAATAAAATGTCAACATGCCAAGATAGGCCTTTAGTTCCGTGGAATTTTTCGGCGTTGGGGCCTTTCTAATTGCTTCCACATTTTGAAATCAAGGGTGCACGCCTGTCTTGTCAATGACGTGGCCCAGATATCTTACGGACTTCACAAAAAACTTGCACTTTTCGTGCCTTACTTTGACGCCGTGCTTCTCGAAGCGCTGCAGGACTGCTTCTACACGTGCCGGGCACTCGTAGTCCGCACCTGTGAAGAGCACATCATCAAGGTAACAAACTACTCCACTTAGTCCCTTCAGCAACTCGTCCATGATTGCTTGGAATACGGCTGGCGCACTGGAAATGCCGTAGGGCATTCGAACATATTGGAATAAGCCCATGGGGGGTATTTATAGTCATCAAGGACCGCGAGTCAGGGTGCAACTCAATTTGCTGGTACGCTGACGATAAGTCCAAAACGGTAAACACTTTGCCTCCTGCTAGGACCACGAACATGTCTTCAACCGTTGGCAGCGGGTAGTGATCAGTTTTAATGCAGGGATTTACTGTCACTTTATAGTCTCCACAATGACGCACTTTGTTCCCTGGTTTTTTTACTACCACCAACGGCGTGGCCCAGTCACTTTGCGTTACACCCACCAGTACCCCATCAGCTTGTAGGCTATCTAGCTCTTCTTTAACTCGTTCCCTTATGGCATATGGTACTGGACGGGCCTCGCAGAACACTGGCAAGCTACCTTCTTTTAAGGAAAGTTTCGCTTGAAAGCCCTTTAACAGTCCTAAGCCCGGGGTGAAAATACTGGCATACCTTTTCACAAGGTTGTCTGCCGTGAGCTCTGCTTGCACCGTGTAAATGCCATTCAAGTCGACATACAGGTTCTCAATCCAATCGTGCCCAAGTAGCGCTGGCTTGTTTCCTGGCACCACAACTACTGGCAGAATCTTGCGCTGTTCGTTGTATTCGACTAGAACCTCGTCTTGCCCCTTCACTTCCAGTGGTGCTCCTCCAAAAGTCTTCCGTTTAACTGTAGACGGTGTGAGCGGTGGAGGATTCACTAGCTGCTTCCATAGGTCTTCAGATACCAGAGAACCAGCGGCTCCTGTGTCTACCTGCATCTGCACGCGCTTCCTTCCTAGCATAAGTTCTACCTGATACAGCTGCCTTGCAAGGCCGGCGTGATGTACGGCGTACAGCAACATCTCATTATCTTCTTGCTGGTTGGCAACGACGTGAATTTTTGCCGCAACCTGCTGCCGTTGTCCGCATACTCGAGCCAAGTGACCCGTTTTCTGATAACGACAAGAAATAGCGTTGTGCTCTTGCCCGCAACGGTGACACTTTGTCTTGGTTGCGTTGTCTTGCTTACCTGGCTTAACCGCAAATGCCGCTTCCCTGCCTGTCTTCCTCATCGCATGGACGTCGGCTTCCGTTCCACTGCCAGGTTGAAACCCCCTCGACTCCTGCTCCGCCATTTCAACGCTTTTGGCAAAGTCGCAAGCAGGTTCAAATGACAGCTCCTTCTTTTTTAGTAGACCCGTTTGGATGGCAGGGTTTCGCAGTCCAGCGACGAACTGGTCGCATAGTGCATCATCAAGAAATGTGCCCTACCTACATTTAGTGGCCATGGGCTTCAGTGCAACTGCAAACATCGCTACTGCCTCACATCGCTACTATCTCACCTTCAGCAGTACCGCCTGTTGAATCTGAATCATTCTGCGATTCAGATTCAACAGGCGGTACTCATCGCAGATTCGTTTCAGCATCTTTGTCGCCAGTTGTGGTCGCTGGGGAACGAGAAGGCAGCTGCGACACGTTTCGTGGCGAGCAGTTTAATCTGATAACCCAGCATGTTGCTTCGCAATATATACACACAAGTTGCGGTGTGTCAGCAGTGACATCACCTCGCTTTTTCCTTTTATTAGATACAACATTCTTAGGTCTTTTTTGTGGCGCTTGTAGTCTGTCAACATGTGCCGTAACGGTCGATGCAGGATCACTAGAGTGCTTCAGTCTCTTGCTTCCGACTAACAGCTTCCGTTTGTTTAATTAGTCAGCGACACAGCTCTCGCCAGTGTAAGCTCACTCCCCAAATGCAGCTTTGTGGACAGTCTTTTGTGTCTTACCCCGATGACGATGCTATCCTTAAGGTCGTCCTATCCTTATGTTTATCCTTGAGGGTGCTGTAATCACAAGTCTCAGCTGCGCATATAGCGCAGTGATAAAATCCACTGCTTTTTCTCCCTCACTCTGTGAGCGGCTGTTGAGTATTGTGCGCTTGTACTCATCATTCTTCTTCATGATGAAACTTTCAAACGCTGCGTCGTCCGCATAGGATTCCGATTTGTGGGCAGGAAGGGGGGAGGGGGATGTCAAATCTCCTCGCCCTTGGGTCCCATGAGAGAAACAAGCAAAGCAGGGGTGGAACATCTGTGCCATTTGCGCCATTTTGCGCCAAACTTGTGTACCTGCGCCATCCTGTGCCAAACCACCGCTGTTGCGCCAAAATCGTTTATCAGCACCGTACTGCGCCGTAGCACCCAAATTTAGCTGCAAGCTGCAACAGCCATCAAGCCCCGTGCCCGAAAAACGTGTCTAAAACATCCTGTTTTCAGTTTCATCGAAATTGTTATAGTTTCGGTTTCATAAAGGCAGTGATCGCTCGAGCAGTGGCTGTGAACTTTGATCGTAAGGGTTCAGTCGCGATCGCTGGCGCGCGCTATCTCGGGAGGCATCAGCGCGTATAGCTCGTAAACCCTTCTACGTGCTGTGCTTTCAAAGCGAATAGACTGTGCAAAAAGAGCATCTCTCCCTGGCGCGGCAGTATTCTCTCAAACCAGCGTTTTGTAGAGTTATGCGATATCGGATCCAAGAGCCAACATTACTTCGTGTAACATCAAAATTTATTGCTATTGCATTCATTGCTTCTCCTTTGCGGTGAAACTGTGATATCCTTTTATAACTTTGTGGTAGCGTTCAGAAAAGAAATGAAGGATGACGATAACAGTGCTCAAAAGAAGTGGGGCGGTGTCCGGTTCCTGGAACAGCCTAACAGAGACCGGTGCACATGACTGCTCATCGATGCACCGAGCACACGCGCATATTCTCGTTCGTTTCGCCGCTGTGCTCTGTTATACAGCGCTTATCAACTCTATGGTTGATGCTTGCGCGTTCAGGTTAATGAAATGGGCGGCTGTACATAGCTAAAGAAGTCACAGTTGCACCGGAAGTGGTAGGAAATGAATGCGATAGCAACAAATTGTAAAGTTATACGAAATGCGGCTGGCAGCTAACTCATCTGGATCCGATCTGACGTAACTCTACAAAACGCTGGTGTAAGAGGATACGGCCACGCCAGAGAGAGCAACACTTTTCGCACAGTCTTTCCGCGAGGGTAGTGAAGCGTGTCGAAGTATATGCGAGCCGCCTGCTGATGGCTGCCAAGCTGATACGCGCGCCAGTGCCTTAAGAAGCAAAGTTCAGAGTTGCTGCCCGAGCGACACTCCACCCCCCCCCTCCCCTCGCGTCTTTTCGTGTTCGTTCAAGAAAGGCGGGGCGTTTCCTCTCTGCTTCGATGGCAAGCCTCCCGAGCGGCGTGATGTTATTGCATGCGCCCTCCAAGCGACAGAGATGGGGTGGCTCGCTATATCTCTGCTTCAACCGCGTTCGTCGCTCGCGTGCATTTAGCCGTGGGTAGAACATACGATGGGCGGGGGGCATGTTATCAATTTGGACTTTATATGAGACATGACAACAACGACGACGGCAAAAATCCGTCGAGAGTCCATATTGCTATCGCAATAGTAAGGCTATTGCACAATTTAGCTTAGTGTTTGAAAAATGCAGCATTGGACAAATGTTGCTTCACATGTGCTGTGAAACGGAGCGACATCTGCTCTGAACGTTCTCTCTGGCTGCTCCAAACTTGCTCGAAAAGGCCTTTCTAGCTCCTCCAAGCCTGCTCCAAAATGTCTGTCTGAATTCTCCAAGCCTGCTACAAAAGGCACCTTTGCCTGCTCCCTGGACTGCTCCCAAACCCATGTATCCTGTTCCACCCCTGGCAAAGTCACCTGCTGGGTTTGAGTCTTCCCGCTCAGGCCACAGGCGGTATGGAATTGCTCCCGAAAAATTCTCCCTGGTCCGGGGATCGAACCTGGGACCAACGCCTTTCCTGGGTGGTCACTCTACCAATTGAGCTAACCAGGAAGCTAGCAATTGGCAGTGCGACGACGAATTCGTCAACTTAAAGCGCATGGGCACATATTGCAAACGGTTCTTTGGAATCCTGCGTTGTGGCTCTGGAGGTGAAAGCTGATGTGGTGTTGGCGGCAGTGACCATGGTTGAGCGGCTTGTGAATTTTGCGAAGACTCGTCTATCATTCTGTAACAATAGGCCTAACGGTGATGCTGTTGACGGCGACACTGAACTTTCGATGCCCATGTGCCCAGCAACTGACCTGTTAAATGGTGCATGGAACTGCACCTAGCTTTTCTCTGACACCATGTTGGATGCCTTTGGGAAGAACTGGTTTATTAATAGGCAGTTAGCCTTGGTTTGAGCAGTGGAACTTGATATGAGGGACAAAGATAAGACAGACACGAACGTCGCTGTACTAACGATTGAAATTTTATTTCCATGCACACAGGCTAAATAAATAACCAAATGCGCACTGCCACCAATAAGTATTGAAATAGGGATTGGAGCCTGGCGTCGGTTCCACGAACTTGTATTTTACATGCCACTGATATAAGAGATTTCTTTTCTTGTCAGGACTACTGACGCTGTACTGACGTATGTGCTGCCTTCCTTCTCGATTTCCATGGCTTCCTTTATTTTGAGCTTATTGAGCTTGAGTTTGAGTTTGAGCTTATTGCCTCCTTTCGCAATGACGTAGACTTGATTGAGATAGGCCTGGCATGCGCAGTTCCGACTGCTAGGTGTCCACAAGGTGCTGTTGTCTTCAATGAGGCCGTATGTTCTCTTGTCCGCCGCTCATTGAGACACCCTAATAAAGACAGTGAAGCTGCCTCATTGAAGACAACAGCACCTTGTGGACACCTAGCGGCTCATTTCAGGAACTGCACATGTCAGGCTTATCTCGATCAAGTCTCCGTCATTGCAAAAGGAGGCAATAAGCTCAAATGGGGGGAGATAAAGGAAGCCATGGAAATCGAGAAGGAAGGCAGCACATGCGTAAGTACAGCATGAGTGGTTCTAACAAGAAAAGAAATCTCTTAATCTGTGGCATGTAAAAGACAAGTTCATGGATTCGACGCCAGGCTCCAATCACTGTTTCGATACTTATTGGTGACAGTGCGCATTTGGTTATTTATTTAGCCGCGCGCATGGAAATAAAACTTCAGTTGTTAGTACAACGACATCCGTGTCTGTCTTCTCTTTGTCCCTTGTATCGAGTTCCGCTGCTCAAACCAAGGTTAGCTATGAACCAACTAGCTCCGGTCAATACCGTTTTGAGGCAGTTGGTAGCTCGTACAGGTCCGAAAACATGACGGATTGGCTGACACCTCCCGAGTCTTTTTTCGTCGCGTGCCACAACTCACAGCCCTGACTGACACCCCCCACAACCACATCTGTGGTAGGTGACGCTAGCAACTATACACGAGCACACAACAAATGTGTACCTACTAGCTCAGTTTGCAATCCTAAGGCGTGCATAATATGTCTGGAATCTGTGCCAAGGGTGTGTCTGTATTTTTGTCTCCCTCTGACCAGACTGAAGGGTGCCCTCCTGTTCATCACGATAGTGCTGATAGGAACGGGCTGGGCATTCATCAAGCACATTCTCAGTGACAAAGACAAGAAGATCTTCATGATTGTCATCCCGCTTCAGGTAGGCTGTTTGAGCTCTTGTTAGATATTGGCTTTGCTCACGCTTTATGTCATTGTTGGTCTTGCTGCTTGTTTGCTTGTAAATGCAGGTTCTTGTGAACTTAACAAAACACGTTGCGGGGCTAGTTGGTGATACATTCTTATTTAAAATTGTAGCGCTACATTAGACGAGGAGAAGAAGAAAAGTACATGACAGGACGGGCGCTGACTCCAACTAATTTTTATTGAAACCACCGCACAGCATTTTATAGCAATAAAAGACAAGGAACGCATGCGCATTCATGAGGAACAGTGGATGGGGTGGGATTCGTGCAAGCTATCACTTTTTGTTTAGTACCTCAAATTCACTAGGACGCAATGACACAGATGTGGTGCTGACGCACATGTCTCCTTTCTGTGTGATGAAATACGCCTCTGATAGTTCGCGAGCTACCGTATTTACTCGAATCTAGGCCGATGTTTTTTTCAAAAAATGGATGTGCGAAAGTGGGGGGGTCGGCTTAGATTCGAGTACCATGGTTTGACCGCAGCCGCCACATACTGTCGGCCGCAAAAGTTTACAGTATCTGCAGCGCGTGTCGGAGCGACGTAAAACTGCAGCGCTGCGTCACCTACCGTGACGGTTTTCGAGGCTATCGGCCTCGGCGATTAGCGACGGCGCGTTTAGATAACGCGCCTTTGCCGGATCTTATCGCAGAGGCCGCGGCCGATATCCTCAACACCCGCCGCGTCACGGTAGGTGACGCAGCGATGCAGGTTTTCGTCGCTCCGCCAAGCGCTGCAGATCCCGCAAACTTTTGCGGCCGACAGTACGTAAAGGCCCGGCCACGCTAGCGGCATGACGGCTCGCCATGTGCCCATCTCGGGCTGCCGTGTGCAGGCGGTTCTGCATGCGCGTCCGAGGCATTTTCGCGACATCCTGCGGTCGCGTTACACAGCGACGGTCGCTCAGCTGCGGAGTGGTGGACCCCAAGACTATACAGGCGAACCGCGTTGTCTGCTTCGTACTGTCCATTGTTCCGAAATCTCGCAGTCATATACGTTCATGCAGCGAGTGTTGTCGAGCCGGCAAGATTTCACGCCGGCAAAGGTGGATCGTGTCACGTGATACGTGATTGCGGCATAGCTGGCATAGCGGCGCCGGCGATAACCGTGCCCTTTGACACCCCTCCTCTCCGCTTCTCGCGTGCGCGACAGGCGCGGGCTTGCGCGGGCGCAGTCAACGGGCGCGGGGTGCAGAGTTCGCCGTATTCTGAAGTTTACTGCAGTCGCATTGGTAAAGTTCTGGAAGTGTCGCGCTTTAACCACGTGCTCGCGAAATGCTTGCACCACATGTGCTTTTGAAGCGATGGCACCAATCAAGTGGCGCCACCGCCACTGCAGCGTCGTTTTGCACGCGGAGAAAACTTCAAACCTGCAAGCGCAGCACGAGTTCGGCGTGCACGAAAAGAATGTGCGCTACGGAGTGCGCGCTTATGCAATAAAAATGCTGGGTTTTCTGCCGATGAAACGGCATTTCTTTCATTCGGCCTGCATTCGAGGTAAACTTTTTTTTTTTTTTTTTCCTGGCCTTGCGAATTTCGGGGGAATCGGCCTGCAATCGGGGGCGGCCTAGATTCGAGTAAATACGGTAATCTATCTTTACTTCTGCTTAGGATTTTTATTTTCTCAAGCCGTGGTTCACAGTTTCTGCAAGTGCTGCAATGGGCGGGTAGATTCTGGAACGACGCTGACTCATCGCCTAGCGACCGTTCATGTTCCTTGGCACGCTGGTTGATGCAGCACCCAGTCTGACCGACGTAAACCTTGCCACATGAAAGGGGGATCTCGTAGACCACACCCGTGGCACACCGCACATACGGTTTGGCGTGTTTCGTTCTACAGCCGGGAATCACCTAGTTGCTGCTGCAGACCTTGGGGCACATTTTGGCTAGCTTATGTGGGGCCAAGAAGATGATTGGGACACCGTACTTGTTGCCAACCCTTTTTAGATGGTGGGTGACTCTATGCATGTAGGGTATAACCACAGGATTGGCGTCCCTAGGTTCTAGTCTCCGCGGCTTCTTTGGTCTCCCCTTGAATTTCTGCTACAGTGACTCCGTCACAGCTGTTAAGACGTGGTCAGGGAACCCTGCTTTTCGCAGTCTGGCTACCTCACTCTTAAAGCTTGCTTGCATCATGTGAGGGCTAGACTTGATTAGTGCTGATTTTTTACCGTTTGATTGGGCCCAGTCGAAAACTGGGAAGAGGGCAATTGCGAACCTCTCGCTTGAATTAGCACTAATCAAGTCTTGCCCTCACATGATGCAAGCAAGCTTTAAGGGTGAGGTAGCCAGACTGGGAAAAGCAGGGTTCCCTGACCACGTATTAACTGCTGTGACGGAGTCACTGTTGCAGAAATTCAAGGGGAGACCAAAGAAGCCGCGGAGACCAGAACGTAGGGACGCCAATCCTGTGGTTATACCCTACATGCATAGGGTCACCCCCAATCTAAAAAGGGTTGGCAACAAGTACGGTGTCCCAATCATCTTCTCGGCCCCACATAAGCTAGCCAAAATGTGCCCCAAGGTCTGCAGCAGCAACCAGGTGATTCCCGGCTGTGGAACGAAACACGCCAAACCGTATGTGCGGTGTGGCAAGGTTTACGTCGGTCAGACTGGGTGCTGCATTCAACCAGCGTGCCAAGGAACATGAACGGTCGCTAGGCGATGAGTCAGCGTCGTTCCAGAAAATACCCGCCCATTGCAGCACTTGCAGAAACTGTGAACCACGGCTTGAGAAAATAAAAATCCTAAGCAGAAGTAAAAATAGATTAGCTCGCGAACTATCAGAAGCGTATTTCATCAAACAGAAAGGCGACATGTGCGTCAGCACCACATCTGTGTCATTGCGTGCTAGTGAATTTGAGGTACTAAACAAAAAGTGATAGCTTGCACGAATCCCACCCCATCCACTGTTCCTCATGAATGCGCATGCGTTCCTTGTCTTTTATTGCTATAAAATGCTGTGCGGTGGTTTCAATAAAAATAGTTGGAGTCAGCGCCCGTCCTGTCATGTACTTTTCTTCTTGTCCTCGTCTAATGTAGCGCTACAATTTTTAAATAAGAATTCTTGTGAACTAATTGACATTTATGTGACATGATAAAAAAAAAAAGTGGGGAGGCTGAGTGACACTTTTGTCTGCAACCCACTGCTTGATATTAGATGACTGTTTCTTGATAAGCAAGTACAGTCGACTCCCGATAATTCGAAGTCGCTTAATTGGAATTTTCGGTTAATTGGAAGTCAACAAGTGGACACGTCAGTTTTGCATGCAGCCCTATAGGAAAAAATGCTCGATAATTCGAAGTTAAAAGCCCGTAATGTTGGTTAATTAGAAGTTATTTTTCAGTCGAGAGTCTCGAGGCGACCGTAATTTTTCAATAAAATGGGGAATATTGCAAGTGCCAAAACAGCTGTCGGACCACGCTGTTCCCGCTGGTTCCCGCCAGCACAACTGTCGCGGCTCACTGTTGTCGCCATCGCCACAGCCCACAGCGCCACAGCTCATGAAGCGGCAAGGTTGTTTAGTCAACGCCGGCGCATCGCATCGATCGCATCGGCTGACTAAGTCTTTCTTTGTGATTTGTTCAGTGCTTCAGCCGCGCGCGCTGGGTTGAATCTGCACGCGTTTCCACGTCTAATTTTGAGTGTGGCGGTGGCGACGTTTGATAATGGCAACTCGCTGCCGCTACCGAACGCTTGACCTGGCGACGAAAGCAACGAAAGTCGAAGTCGTGAAAGAAGTTCAGTGCTTCAGCCGCGCGCGCTGGTTTGAATCTGCACGCGTTTCCACGTCTTTTGAGTGTTGCGGTGGCGACGTTTGATAATGGCAACTTGCGGCCGCTACCGAACGCTTGACCTGGCGACGAAAGTCGAAGTCGTGAAAGAAGTTGACTAAGGAGGCTCCGCCAAGCAAGACATAGCACGAAAGTACGGCATTAAGCCTAACACGCTCTCGAATTTCATGAAGTGCAAACAGGTGAACTCGATGACGGTAGTTTTGGCACCGCTCTTGGTGACGTCCGTTTTGAAGAGTTCGTCGCCGTGGACGCAACGTCGAAACATGCGGTCCTCTAACGGACAGCTAAATCGTGCAGATGGTTCAGCCCCATGATTGCATTCCTGAAAGCGACGATGACATCGGAAACGAACCACCACCGAGGGCTACCGACGTAGCTGCGGGTCTTGCTCTCGCGCAGCGGTTTTTTTGTTTTGTTGGAGAAGACAACGCTGAAGAAGCACTTCGACATGTCTACTGCTTGGAAAACTTGCTAGCCGCAGCCAGATTCGGCAAGCAGATGCAGAAGATGACGGTCTATTTTTTTGTAGGGAACTGTCGGGGTTGGAGCTAATAAAAGTGCCGTTTTTTGTGCATTTTGCTTAATTGGAAGTTCGTTTAATTCGAAGGTTTTTTGCGGGTCCCGTGAACTTCGTATTAACGGGAGTCGACTGTACAGTTAAACCACTTTATAAGAGACCCTGATGTAAGAGACAAATGGGTATAAGAGACACCAGTGTGCCTACCTTAAAATTGGGGTTGATAAGAAAATGCATACGTGGTACCCTGCTTATAAGAGACACCTCATATAAGAGACAAGAATTGCTCCCCTATGCATGTCTCTTATAAATGGGTTCAGCTGTATTCTAGAGCAGGGGTCGGGAACCGGGGGCCCGCAGAGCGGTATAATGCAGCCCTCGGCACGACGTCCGAACTCTTCCCCCCCTTCCCTCGTCACCTCTAATATGAAGGCCAACATTGCTGTTTTGACCTCTAATGGGTTTTGCTTGTAACTTATGTTTGTGAATTGCAACTTTGTGACATGTGTGCTGAAGATAAACGTCATTTCTATATTTCTATTCTAGTTTTTTTACATTTTTACATATTCCAGCTTTTATATTTCAAGTTTTTACAATTTTTTCCCTCCGCGTGCAAACACCCTGCTCTGCTGTGCGGCCCCCGCCATGTCGGCTTCAAGCAACTCAGCCTTCCGCCTCCAAAGGTTGCCGACCCCTGCTCTAGAGGAATCAATTACTCTGGTTACTAAATTTAGAAACATTCTGTGAACAAAGACAATCCATACGAGTTAATGTAGTACAGTAAAACCTCGTTAATTCAAAGTCACTGGGACTGTGAGATATCTTCGAATTAAGTGGGTTTTCGAGTTAACGAAACATACAAAAACTGGGATACAATAGGAACTTTGTATTATTGAAAGTAATGAGAGGGGGTCGTTTGCTGTGCCGGCTAGTTTGCGGCTCCAAGGGTTGTGTTTTCCAGCAATACCTGTTCCCAATTTTGCCACAAACTTGAGGGAATGGCGTGCCTCGCTGCTGCCTGTGCGGGAAAAGGGAGAAGAAAAAAAAAAAAAAAGAAAAAAAAAAAAAAAGAAAAAGGTCTCATGGTCTGCTGAAATGCATGCCTGTGGAAATGACGACGTGCTTCACTGCAGCACAGTGGTGACACGCGGGCAGCATGTCACCTGCTCCTCGCAGCGTCAGCGCGTCATGATGTGACCATTCGCCCATTCTCTCTGGTAAAGAATTTAATAATGGCCAGTTTGACGGAATTCACGATGTGTTTTGGCTGGAAAACATGATCATTGAAGTTTTCGAACTGAGTTGTCGGTGAAGGAGTTGCACGCAAGAACTCATCCGGCAGTGCAAGTGCGCAAATTGCTGGAGCAACCGCCAATCGGAGTTTCGCATACATCGCGAATTCCGTCAGACTGTCCTTATTTAATTTCTTTATATTGCCAGAAAGAATGAGTAAATCATGACGCGCTGATGTTGCGAGAAGCATGTGATATGCTGCCTGCATGTCACCACTGTGTTGCAGTGAAGCACGTCTTCTTTCCGCAGGCGCCCATTTCAGCTGACCACGAGACCGCTTTTTTTAAAATTTGTTTTCTTTGCACTGGCAGCAGCGAAGGTGGGGTGCTTCACCTGTCACTCATTAGTATAGCTACACTGCCTTGCCTTGGGGCTCCTAAGGGCCGTTGTTTCCGCGGATTCGCGGCAAAATCGGCATCGGGAATCGGCGTGTAGCACCCAAAACTTTCGAATTAAGCGGGCTGGCGCTAACCGCCACTTCAAATTATCTGCTCAAACTCGCATTGCTAAGTATGGGACCGCAGAAATCCTTCGAATTAAGCGGGATTTCGAAATAACCGAGTTCGAATTAACGAGGTTTTACTTCTGTACATTGAAATTACGGTAGAATCTTGATGGTGCACAGTCACGGGAACCAGGTATAGCAAAAACGTGAAAGGAATAGATTTCAGGGAACCGTTTGTTTCAGCATCTGCTTTGCCTAATCTATGTCACATCAAAAGGGTTTTCGAATTAACGAGGTTTTACTGTACATTGAAATTACGGTAGAATCTTGATGGTGCACAGTCACGGGAACCAGGTATAGCAAAAACGTGAAAGGAATAGATTTCAGGGAACCGTTTGTTTCAGCATCTGCTTTGCCTAATCTATGTCACATCAAAAGGGTTTTGCTGTCAACTCACTCTATTGTGCCTGAAAGGAATCATTTTGGCATATTGAGGTATGTATACATGCATTTCAGATCCGTGTAGCAGACCCAAGAAAGCCGGCTTGCAGCTGCTTTGCTAATGCAATCTGACATATTGCAGCTGCTGGCCAACGTGGCCCAGATCATCATGGAGGAGAGTGAGGAGGGTGAATCCCAGCACACCACATGGCGAGAGGTGTTCATCCTTGTGGACCTCCTGTGCTGCGGAGCCATTCTCTTCCCGGTCGTCTGGTCTGTTAATTCCAAGTGATCCTGCACAATTTAGGAGCTTCAAACGCAAACAGTTGCTTAATGTATTGCACCTCTATGCCCAAAAAATGATGTTCATGCCACTCAACTTGCAGGGCAGAGTTCGAGCTAGCTGGTGAGGCATCTTCAAGGGGGTGGACATAAATAAGCACCAAGTTCCAACTGAAATGTATTATTGAAAAGATATGCATAAAAAGAAAGTGTCGCTATGGTTATCTCGGTACAAACAAGATAAAACGAGGGGTGAAAGAGCTGAGCATTTGAGAAAGATGCCATGAGATTTAAAACAGTGCATAAAGTTCAGTCGGATGTTGGGTCTTGTCCACATCCCTTTTTTTTTGTCCGTCCTGTTACCATTGCACGGTACATTCCCAAAGACAATGCGCAGTGCTCGGTTCTGTCATGGTGACAACCACTGTTACTTTTGAGTCAGCAAGGAATTTTCTTGCACAGCTGCTAGACCAAAAGAAAGGTGCAGCCTGCTGCAGACAACTGCCACACCTGGTATAGAGAGAAGGAGCACATTGACTGTTATCATACCTGCCAAGTGATTACCCAGGAGACTTCCGGTTGTACGGGAATCAAAAAAATTTCCTGGAAATTCAGTTTAGCCCTGTTTCTATTTGTGTCCAGTGCTTTGTCTGGCCACATAGGCCAAGTTGTGTGGCCATGTGATAAAAGAGTCAGTTCAATCTGTTGAGCATATCGGGCGAGTGAGTGACACGACAAGGCGGACAAGTGACGTCATTTTTATTGGCAGCCCTTATATAGATCAGTTCATGCTGCGCTGCCATCCAGCGGTACTGTTGTACAATACATGAATACAGTGCAGTCATCTAGTGGTACTGCCGTACACTACACAATCCACATTTTCGAGGTACGACGGTAGTGCCAGAACACACAACCTACTGAGTAGGAGCAGTGAAATTGCACCCGGAAGTGCATTTTTAGGGAGGCTGGCGCATATTTATAACACCCCGAGCTGAGATTATGGCGCAGCTGGGCAGCGTCGAAGTGTGTTCGTGGACTCTACAACTCTCGATAAAATGTACTCTTGGCTCGCCTTTCCTTTTTGCTGAGATAGTGCAGGGACAGAGAAATGATGAGAACTTACAGCTAATGGAACAATCAATGCAGATGTGACATACAAAAAAGACCCCTCGTTGTCCACAGTTCGCGCTAGCGTTTTCCAAGAACACCAACTACGGATCAGGGATGTGTGAAAAAGAAACACCTTTTCTGATTGAACGCGGGGGCACTTTAAAATCCTCCCTCTTGTACGGATGGAAAGGGCTGCGAGCGAAGAAATCCGAACTATGGGAAGGCAAGTGGTCCGTAGTACTACTTCTATTCAGTACTCCTTCCTCATTTCATTTCTTTTGTTTTTCTCTTTCGCTCTCTGCACCAGGGAGCTTACTAGGAGACAGGACATTCCTGCGGTACATTTTGAAAAGCCTTTATGGCGGTCCTCCGCTTTCGCTGGAATGTGGTGGTTTGAACAGCCGAAAAGCAGTCTGTGAAGGAGAGTTTTCCAGTGGAAAAAATTCTTGCAGTAATGCCAGCTTACAGTTTTATGTGAAGTATCAGTGCCCTGAAACCGTAGCACCACATGTTGAATGGTCTCTTCCTTTTTTTGTTCACACACCTGACACTGCACATCGCGCACATCATTGTTGCTGCAACCACAGTGCAAGTGGCTGTAGTCTCACACAGCTAAGCTAGAGATGCACCGAGTTCCACAATTAGCAGCACTAGACTTTCTGTCATTCTTCTCGTTGATCAGTTGATGCAGAGACCTCAGCTGCTTTGGTGTTGTATAGGCCTACCGTCACATGGCCCTAAAGGAGCACTGACATGATTTTGAGGCACGCCAAATGGGACATTTTTCGTTTCCATTATATGCACTATCAGCGCTCTCCACACACCGGAGCCAGACAACACGTATAAAACATTTTACTTTGATTTTAAAGTTTTCGTCACCCAGTATCTGCAAGCCAGCCGCACCGCAATGGACATCATCACGACGGGTCTACACAGGGTTTGCGAAGTCTGCGTCCTGCATGCAGCTTAAATCACAGAAGTCCCTGCTGGAGTTGATGGATGACAATTCGCTCATTCGTTGTTTACGTGAACCATGTGCGATTGACAGCAAATGACAGAGCTTGTGCTACTATTTTGTGGGTTGCAATCTTCCCTGTGATGTCATACTTGCGTTGACACGCCACTGCAAAGCCGCCCACTCGATGCCGAAACCAAAAGTGCTTTTGGCAGCGGTATTTAAAATATATTCAATGGATTCCCAAGCAGCGCAACACTCTTTTTAGGGTTCTCGACACCCACATTTCAATTTAGAGCAACAAGCCGAAAATATTTAAATTTTGTGTCAGTACTCCTTTAATTAAGGACTGCAAGAAGTATTTGCAAGTATTTCTGAAACAGTACACAACTGAATGTGATTGCATTGTAGAATCTCAAATGGGAAAGCGTCACACACATTGCACCGTTTACAGTTGTGATTTCAGCATTTCACATGGACATTGTTGCTCATGTCCAATCGCAAAAGCATGTCCATGCCCTTTACAGCCAAGAAAAGCAGCAGCAGCTGGGGCAATTCTCCCGCAAAGAAGATGGTGACCATGACGATTGTTCACCATATTTTTGCTGGAGCACAACACTCCGCTGGCCACCACCGACCACGTGGGTCCCTTGCCATGTGGGCCTCGCATGCAGGCCGATGTTATCACGTGTCCTTCGTGCGACAACTGGGTCGTTTAACCTCTGCTTCGGCTGTGTTCGTCCCCAGCGCTTTTACTCGTGCGTAGAACATGCGATATGTAGGCGATGTTATCGATTTACACCTTGTCCACAAAGTGCAAGAAGTTGATGCCATCGGCACACGAGGATCTTGAAAAGGCATTGTACACTTGGTTCCTTGACATGCGTGCTAAGAAGATGCCCATCAGCAGAAGCGTGTTGCAGTGAAAGGCGCTGAACTATGCTTGCATGCTAGGCATTGAAAACTTTAATGCAAGCACAGGTTGGCTGACACATTTCAAGGCCCGGCATGACATTGTTGGAAAAGTGTTGTGCAGCGAGTCTGTGGCTTCAGACACCAATGGTACAGTGACTTGGGCCTCATCTGCTTTGCCAGACACACTGAAAGACTATGCCTCGTCCGACATTTACAATGCAGATGAGACAGGACTTTTTTATGAACTGCTACCCAAAAAGACGCTGCACATGAAGGGCCAACCATGCAGCGGAGAGAAACATAGCAGAAAACGTCCAACTCTGCTTCTCTGCGCCAACAGGGACAGGCGGCTACTTGGCATGTATTTCCTCCACTGCACAGAGTCCTGTCCCTTCACTGCGCAGAGTGCAAATGTACCCTGTGTTTTGATGACGCAACCATACTATTTCAAAACGGCGATCAAACAGCTAGAGAGGTAGCCGAAGCTTTTTTCATTTCGAGATTGGGAGATAAATGCATAAGCCACCCATCTTTATCCATATCTGATAAGGAACTTGGTTTGATGGTATCAGGGCTGTAAAGTGGTAAATTGAAATGCTGATTATGTTTTTGCTGTTGGACGGAGTCATTGTGCATGACCAGTTGTATGTATACAGTCGAACCCATTTATAACGATCCCAGATAAAACAATCTATTGGTTATAACGCCCATACTTCAGTGCACTTACGATTTTCCTATGCTACCCATTGAAACTGCGTCCTCATATACCGAAAAATTTTCAAACCTCCTACTTTTACAACGAACACTTCAGACATGGTCGCGGTAAAAATATGGCGCATACAAAGCTAAAAAAAAGTTAGAACGGGCTTTCTAAAGCATGAAAGAGGCGCGCGCACGCACGGGCCCTGCTAGTTCAATCGCCACGAAGATACCCTGTAGATCGGCGAGCGCCGTACACAGACTTCGGACGCTGCGAGCGAGGTTGTTCACTTTCCAGGCGTTTCTTCAGTGGCAAAATGGCAGTGAGGAATAAAGAAAAAGATAGGAGGCAGCATGAAGCCTTGCGGGCAGCTTTCTCACGGCAACCTTTTCTAGCGCCGTTTTCTGCATCTACGACCGCCTACGATGAACCTATGCCTTGAAATGCAAGAAGCCATAAAATGCAATAAGCGACAACCGCGATAACTTTTCGTCGCATAAAAGTTCACTGCGTTGACGCCACAATGTGCCGCAAAATGTCTTTCGTCTTTTCGGTACGGCAGAGACCGGTCGATCATTGATAACAACTTCCGCGCGATTGCGGCGAGACCTTCGCGGATAAACATCAGAAGATAGCGACGCCTATGCGCCGGCCGGCGATACTCGGGAAATTATGGCTTATCGCTAACGACCTTATCACAGTCATCTGCGCCTATCTGTTCGGCTGCACGTGTGGCGTAAACTGTTCAGATTGACGGCGGTACACGCAGTACAAGCGCGCGATGCTGCCGTTTGCAAGTTCGCCGTCGCCGCCGCGCCGTGCGAGATAAAGTGCGCGTCGCTTTTTGGAAACTGTGTGGCTAGGGTTACGTCCAGACATAACTGTAGCCACCGCAATTGTTACGTCCAGACGTAACTGTAGCCACCGTTATTGTTACGTCCAGACGTAAATATAGCCAACGCTGTCGTTACGTCCAGCCGTAACTACAGCCAACGCTAGCGCTACGTCTAGATGTAACTATAGCCGCCGCTTTATACCGTGTCTAGCGTTACGTCTGGACGTAACGATAGAAGGCATTAAAGTTACGTCTGGACGTAAGAATACCATGAAGAATAACGAGTCCAGTTACGTCCAGCGGGACAACAATACAAATCCTGCCTGTTGAAACCACTGAACCGATCGGCCCTAGTGGCGCAGTGGGCTGACGTGTCGTGCTCGGAGCAGAGAAGATGGTGACCATGACGATGGTGACCATGACGATTGTTCACCATATTTTTGCTGGATCACAACACTCCGCTGGCCACCACCGACCATGTGGGTCCCTTGCCATGTGGGCCTCGCATGCAGGCCGATGTTATCACGTGTCCTTCGTGCGACAACTGGGTCGTTTAACCTCTGCTTCGGCTGTGTTCGTCCCCAGCGCTTTTACTCGTGCGTAGAACATGCGATATGTAGGCGATGTTATCGATTTACACCTTGTACAGAACAGCGGTGACGGTGAAAACCTGCCGAGTATCCAGATAATTGCTATCACAAAAAAATTGGCGGCTGGTGTCCCCCCCCCCCACACACACTACTCCTCATTGAGTAAATCTCCCGGATTCCGTTTCTCCAGACTTGGCAGGTATGGGTCATGGATTTGCCGTAGGTAAGGGACACTCCAGAGAGATGTGCTGGAGGTGGGATGGCGGCAGGTGTTCAACATTAATTCAGACCCTCACAATGGTTCTTTTGCCTTTCTTTCACTTGCAAAGAGAAGCGCATCCCAGCAGCATAGTTGGAGCAACAATATGCCACATATGCTTGTGTTCCACTGGGTACATTGAAGACAAAGAAAAAATCCCAATAATCCCAGCTTAGGGCTTCTGCAAATTCCTGTTTTTGCCAATAAGCTCAAGTTACAGACATATCCAGACAGGAAACTGGTGGAAAAGGAAGCAGGTGGCTGGCACCCTTCTCCAGAAAAGTGCTACTATTTTGAGGCCATGACCGTAGATTGACAAACACTTGTTTTTATTTACTTTGCCCTATGGACAAAGTTATTCTACTGTATTAGAAGATGCACACGGGTGCTTTTACAAGCAGAGTGTGTTGCTTAATAAATGCATTGTGTGTTATGATAACATTAAAGGGACCGACAACTGCCCAGAACATAACTGAGATGACTCCAATGATGGAAAGACTGTGCGTCGCACTGACTCAAACCAACCCTGTTTTTTTTCAGGAGAGGTGGATTTAAATTTATATTTCTTCATCGAAAGACACGAAAAATGACCTTTAGCGCCTCTGGTGGCAAATACATGAACGAATCGATGTGCCCTGTCATGTGACCGTTGAATGCTGTAGACGGTTGAGGATCTTTTCATTGGTACTGAAATATTGTTCGTTTCTTTATATTAAAAGATATTACTCAATAAAAATGTACACATAGGCCTGCGTTAGTAGTATGCATTAAAGCGGCGCTGCGTTCACGTGACGTAATGATACCATGCTCGTCAGCGCATCTTGAGATACTTTTCAGCCTGCTCATGCAACCGTGCACGCAGTTTTCAGGTCGCTAAGGTTTTTGAGCGACATAATTTTGCTACGTACACTTTGCCTCAGAAATGACGTGCACTGCTACTCGGCGCGGTCGTGCATATGCGTAGTGACGTTTTCGGTGACTTGGCTTGGCTCGTGCATCGAGAGAGTAGCTACGCCGGAACAAGCCACCCATGACACAGGCGCAGGCAACCTTGGGCGCAGGCGCACACAACGCGGTATAAATACAGGGAAGGTGTATAAAGCCACATCATTTCATTGTAGCAGCTAGTTATTTTCAAAACTAGTTGAAAAGCTCAATATAAAGGTGGTTAAGCACAGTTACAGGAACTCCTGCGAACGCAGAACGACAACAGCTTTCACAAATCGCGAGAAGGGCTGGCGGCGTCGCTATCAATTCTCAGCGTTGCTGGAGGAAAGGTACATCGGTGTTTAGAGCCTTTCAGATCGAAAAATGCTGCTTGCAAAATAACTACGTGCTTTTGGGATTAACTACTGCAGCTACAAACACTACAAAGGGTGAGCTTTCTGTCGCGCAGTAAAAAAAATGGGCCGAGAAAAATCAGTTGTCGGTCCCTTTAAAACACTGTAAAGTAGGGGCTGAAAGTTCACTGTCATAGAGTTGAGTACCACTGCATGCGAGAGAGGAAAAGTCATTTGTGAATGGGTCCTGCTCCATTGCACTAAGTGGTTACCGTATTTACTCGCGTAATGAACGCACTCGCATAATAAATGCACCCCCAACGTTAGTCATCAAAATATGGATTTTTTTTTCTCCCGCGTAATAAACGCACCCCCCTACCCGCGAGTCCCGCGAACTGACATGTGGGGCCTCCTTGCCCATTGATCTTTTCCGTTTTTTATTATGCCGACCACCCTCGGTTCGCTCCCCCCCTCCCCCCTGCCTCGCCTACTGCCGCGCACGGTTTTCTTTTTCGTTCTATCTGTGCGCGGCACGTCCCCGTCTTTTTTAATTATCCGTGCGCCACAGCGGGATTCACAAACTGTGCGAGTGTAGTGACATCGCGGCTCGCAAGCGCAGAGCGAGCGAAGGGCTTCCAACGGTTGCTTCCTGCAAATACGAAACTTTAAGGCCCAACCACATGCACGCGATTTTCGAGCGACGGCGACAGGATTTGCTGTCGCGAAGGGCCATCCGTCGCGTCGCAGGCATGTCGCAGGTTTCTGGAAAACCAGAAGAAATCGCTTGTCGCCCAGAAAAGAGCCTGACGATTTCCGTAACATGGCAGCACCATCATGCTCGCTTTGGTTGCAATTTGCTCTTTATGCATATTTTGATGCTTCGGTGGTAGCTTGCTGCAATAGTGGTAACTTGCTGCAGTGTCAACGTCGTCACGGTCGTCATCGTGCGAGCGGGGCGAGTTTGCTAAGTGCGTCGTAGCGTATGCTTCCGGGCGCCCCTCGACATCACAGCAGATAACACTGACGCGGTTAAACAAAAGATCGCGAAAAAAGAAAGCCGCGAAACGCTGTTATGGAGTGCGCGGGGACAGCTTGCAGAAGATGACGCCATGAACCACCTAAGAAGAGTGAAGTGCAATAAAGTGCAATAAAGAAGCTGCTTCCAAATGGTGTACGCGTATGTTAATTGCGAAAGGTTAAGCTACTTAACCCTTTTTTTTTTTTTTTTTTGCATTATCGCATTTTTTGCTCATCCCGAAAAAGTTTTCGTAAAATTTATCCCGCATAATAAACGCACCCCCCCCAACTTTGCTTCGATTTTTTGGAAAAAAAAGTGCGTTCATTACTCGAGTATATACGGTATATAGCTGAACGTGGCTGCTTACCGTGCAGCGAGAGCTGGTGAAACATCTTGGCAATTAGCATGCGCATTCATATTGAAACAGCGCAAAAGACGTAGGACACAGAAAGACTTGACAACACGAGCGCTGACTGACAACTGATTGCTTTATTCAAGCGAAACCAAAAAAGAAAGGGAAGAAGGAAGAGCAAAACGTGTGCACGCAACCTAAGCACGTGACGAAAGACTGCACTTGTAACATCATCAAGTCTTCTCCAAGTACGTCAAGTCGCAATCAAGTAATGCAATCGACGGTGCGCTAACACACAGGTCACCATTCTTGCAGATAGCGAAGGCTTCAGCTATCTCTCTTATGCGAGAATCCGTGTGTCTATAAATGGTGGTCGTGCGGCAGAATTCTGGGTTGCAACCACAGGCGGCACAGTGGGCAGACAAATGGGAGAACGGCGCACCCTTTAAAGAGCTATGGTGCTCACGCAGGCGAATGTTGAGTCAGCGCCCCATTTGCCCCACATAAACCTTACCGCATGACAGCGGAATGGAATAAACAACATTGTTTTTGCAAGGGACAAACGGCATGAGGTGCTTGACTCTGCGCATTCTGCTAGACGACATACACAGACTCGAGGACAACTTATCAATTCTGGCACATAGGCTGTTGAGCTTATTTTTGGCGGAAAAGTATGGTATTTCTCACTGTATAAAAAAGATTGCCGACAAGTTAAACGTTGATGTTCATTTTTCCGCCAAAAATAAGCTCGACAGCCTATGTGCCAGCATTGATAAGTTCTCCTCGAGTCTGTGTATGTCGTCTAGCAGAATGTGCACAGTCAAGCACTGCATGCCGTTTGTCCCTTGCAAAAACAATGTTGTTTATTCCATTCCACTGTCATGTGGTAAGGTTTATGTGGGGCAAATGGGGCGCTGACTAGTGATGCAGAACTATCGGAAAATTGACTATCGATAACATCGATAGTTTCTTTTGAACTATCGATAGCGTAAAGAAACTATCGATAGTACTGTTAGTAGTAGTAATGTCGGTATTATTACTACCGACATTACTATATCAATAGTATCAATAGTGCTTTGAATATCTCTGCTGTTGGCGGCCGGGGCGAAATTTTTGGCGAAATAAGTATTCCAGCAGTGAAAATGCGGCAATATGTCCATAAATAAATTCATATTCAAAAGTAAGCACTCGCACCTTACCATTAACAAACCTATTTTTTGATATTATGACTTCAAAATTGCACAATGCGATACAAATTTGAAGCCGCACAGTACTTTTTATTGTAACTGTCTCGTTTCCTGTACACCTGAATAATTCAACTTAATTGTGTCAGCCAAAAATCATGGTGAAGGAGCGCCAGCATGTCAACATTCATGCCCTTCAGCCTCCTCCTGCTCCACAAACTCGGAAAATCAAGTTCATGCTGCAATGAGTTCGCGCGGTTGATTTTATACTAATGGTCGTAGTATAAAACTTTCGATAGTATCGGTAGTATAAACTATCCATAGTATCGATAGTATAAACTATCGATAGCGCTATCGATAGTTTCCTTTACCATCGATAGTTCGATAGTACAGAACTAAACTATCGATAGTATCGATAGTGCCATCGATAGTTCTGCATTACTAGCGCTGACTCAACATTCGCCTGCGTGAGCACCATAGCTCTTTAAAGGGTGCGCCATTCTTCCATTTGTCTGCCCACTGTGCCACCTGTGGTTGCAACCCAGAATTCTGCCGCACGACCACCGTTTATAGACACACGGATTCTCGCATAAGAGAGATAGCTGAAGCCTTCGCTATCTGCAAGAATGGTGACCTGTGTGTTAGCGCACCGTCGATTGCATTACTTGATTGTGAGTTGACATACTTGGAGAAGACGTGATGATGTTACAAGTGCAGTCTTTCGTCATGTGCTTAGGTTGCGTGCACACGTTTTGCTCTTCCTTCTTCCCTTTCTTTTTTGGTTTCGCTTGAATAAAGCAATCAATTGTCAGTCAGCGCTCGTGTTGTCAAGTCTTTCTGTGTCCTACATCTTTTGTGCTGTTTCAATATCAGTGCAAACCAACTAGCCCAACTCTCCCTTTTACTGTAGCATACACATGCAGCCCTGTTGTTGCTCAAGGTCCCTGACTGCTTTCACTGCAGTAACAGTCAAGCAAACTGGAACTGGCATCTTGTAGCAATGTGTTATGCTCCATCCTGTGGTAGAGTTATCATCGACCATGCATGGGGCGTGGTCCTGATAACGCGTGCTGGCTGCCAGTCTGACCACTCGCCAAGCACAGAAAGCGTGAAAAGGCATTGCTACAAAGTACCAGTCGAGGCTTCTCCCATGATTTTCCAACGCAGGCCACACCTGTAAATTTGATCTAGCAGCTGTGGTTCATAGCATGCATATGTTGACATAGTTTTGCCAAAATTGTAGTCGGGTACAACTTGAGAAGGCGGTCCCCTCAAAGGTGGATGCTCCAATGGGTGTGCAGTGTAGACTGACGTGATGACTTTGATTGCAGAGGCAATTGGCCTTCTTAAGCTGTATCCGACTGTAAGCAAGAAAACACATTCATGTGAAAATTTTGTGGTGCCATACTTTGTGTAAAGATAAATTGGCAATGTGGCTGCCATGCAGCGAAGCATCAGTATAGCTGGCAAAAGCAGTTTTCATGCTCCACGAATGTGTAATGGCAATCTATTCTTGAAGCCATTATTACTGATGCTGCAAGATTGCATTCATAGTCATTCACAAACTGCAAACAGATCTGTACACTAATTGTATGAATCAGACCTATAAAATTCGTAACTTAGTGACATGGCATTGCATGCAACCTCCAGGTTGCCATAAGCAATCACAGACAATTCATTTCTGTAGATGATTGGCAGCACCTTTGCCACTAGGCACAGCTTGAAGTTTTGGTGTTCATAAAAGCTTTTGACGATTTCATTGTCCCAAACTGCAGTCTGTGAGGATTAAGACGAGATGCGGCAAAGAGGCAAAAGAATAAGCTGTATACGCGAGTGTGAGTTCCCCATTTGAGCATCCCCTTCTAGACACTTGCCTCCATCCCATTTGGAATCCATCTCTGACTGTTTGTTGTGTAATAGAACTGGAGGGAGTGTTTCGTGCACTTAGCAGTTTTTGTTCAAGCACTGATAACACTTGCATGTGACCTTCTTGGCTGACCAGTTTTTGCGTCAAATTCATAAATCCAGTAGGCCTGTGAACTTGACCATCAGTGAACAAATTGTACTGTACAAAAAGTGTGATGTATTGCATGTGCATGACACATTCTTTTGTTATTTCTCTTAATTTTGCTTAATACTCTGTGAGATTCCCACTTCACTGAGCCAACTGAGGTCATCCAACCTGAGTGACTGTAATCATTACCATTCAATCGATGCCTTAGGTCTCCCTTTGTTCTTTGATGCATAATGAGGCTCTACTGCTTTTTGTTGGATTGCTCACTCCAATTCTTGCCTTGGTTTGCAGCTGCATGTATGTTTCATGGTACATCTGAGTTGCGTGCAGTTTGGGTGATGCAAATTAATTTATATATGATTGTGGGAATGGGAAAGTTGGTTGAAATGCATGGTGCTTTAACCCTTTATGGCCTGACCCGCACAAACGTGGGGGTCAACCGAACGCACCTATTTCAGTTTCGGTTTCATAGCTCTGTGCCACTGAAGTCAATGTTTACAAGAATATATCTGTTTCAGTAGTTCATTAATTTCGACACCAGAGGGCGAGCAATCTTTCACGAAAAATGCCGTCTGAGCACGAGCGCCGACAGCAGCTACCTCAGACGTGTAGATCAACGCTCCTTCTTGTTATAGATATTTTTTGGGGAGTGCATGCATATGAAAGCAACATTAACACTTAAAAGAACATGTGTCACTAAAAAATTTACGCATTCTTACCACACACGCTGTGTACTCACGCGTAAAAAAGTCACCCGCACGTTTGTGCGGGCTGGGCTTTAGTCCTCGTCAAATACATGGCAGAGCGGCTCAGGTTGGCTCGTTCGCGCGTTTGTGCCTGCGCATTCTGTTCTTTTATTGCGAATAGCTTTCTTGGCGTATGATTGGCACTTCTTTGGTTAGTGTTTCCTGATGTTTTCTTATATCTGAAGTTAGCAACGCGAAGTGATGTGCGTGAATTGTGATCACAATTTACGCAGAAAATAATAATTTTGTGAATGTGTTGTGACAACATGTATTATATATAAAAGAATGAGACTTTACATTGCCATATAGATGTTCAGTATCGCCATTGAAATTGTAAGGATAATAAATAACAGTGAGGGTAAAATTGCTAAAATGATCAAACTTGGAGAAAAAGCTTCTGTGGCGCTGCATTTTTTTTTTTTTTTTTTCACATGCCGCGATTTCCAAACCGGAGAATGAAGAAGAGATATTGAGCCTCCGTATGTCTTGCGTCAGAATGGCGTACGGACCACGTTGGACGAATTGACAGAGATTCATATCCGTGGTTTGAGCCAAATTAGTGATGAAAACAGGAGTATGGAAGGCGAGTTTTCGAGCAATCGCCTCCGTAATAACTAGGTCAGGTGACCCCTCACCCTATCCTGCCAGTTTAAGTCTAATTGATGTCTTTTGGAAGAAGACACATTTGGCTGCAAAGCCTCACCTGTTGGGAAGTGGTGAGACAGCCGGCGTTCTTGTTGATGTCAAGACTCCTTTGCCGACTTTCTCGCACTAATGTAATGCAACAATCTATGAAGTTACTGCAGACATAACGGCAGTGTGCCCTAGTTGTAGACGTAGAAAAATTTGCGAGGAACTCTGCAAAAGATCGAGCAGCTTTAGGTGTGGACCTGATCATAGGCTGCATCCCATCTCTGAGGAACAGTGCTCGCCACCAGGCGCCCCAAGAATTGAAAACGGAAACAAAAATGTGTAACAAGATCAATCCTTAGACAACTTTCTTGGAGTGTAAAAGGCACCCTGCATAGCCAAGCGATTACACGCGGCTGTACGTACACTGGCGATCAGTATACAGCTTGACATCTGCACATCAGTGCAGGCTGTCAAGTGTAGCTTCTTGTTGAAGGACGCGTTGTGTCAAGTGCAACTTATACCTGTGCCTCACAAGTGACACACAATACTTTAAAATGTTGCATTCGCAGCGCTGAACACGCATTTTTTGCTTTGTCTTAGCCGTTATGAGTGTATTCCTCACTGCAGTGAATCACACGAATAAAAGCCCAGCCCGCACATATGTGCGGGTCTGTTTTAGGGGTCAAATACTCCGATTCTTCCAGTTGAACCTTTGAAAACTTAATTAGAATAGAGCAAACATTAATAATTTTTCAAAAAGTTTGCAATTTTTCTATTATATTTTTCTCGGGCAGGAAAGGGTTCACAGCAGCGCAAAGACGAGATTGCTTGTGTCTTTTTTTTTGTTGGTCTCATTTTTTGCGCTGTTCTTAAAGCACCATGTGGAAGCAGTACCCATATTCAGTGCTCTTTGAGCATGTGCACTTACATGCTCACTTAGTGTTACAGTGGGGATGCTGCTACACGAGAAAGAGAAGCGTACTTTGGAAATGATCGTAAGGAAAGTCAGTAACACAACATATATTTCTTATTTGAGGCAATATTTCTTATGTGTTACACATAGTTACAAACAGCCATCCGAATAAACTTTAGGTACAAACGAAGTTGATGTGGCCATTGCATGGCACGTGCCTGGCATGTTCGTGGTGGGTCTGGTCGTTAACTGCCTGAGGATGAGAATGGTAATGTAGCATCTTTGTAGTACAATGATTTTAATGCAGAACAATATCTCTAATACAGTCGAACCTGTTTATAACGAACTCTAAAGTGCCGCGATAAGTGGTCTTTATACCAGTAGTTCGTTGTATATGGACTTGCCCTTAAAAACGTGGACTTAGCGACCAAACCGTTTTTTTTTCCCCCGTGTATTTTTCTTAAAAAGTGCTAACAGCCCCTCCAGTGAAAGATGCCTTTTCGCTTGTTAAGCAACACCCGCTATGTGCTCACGAGTGAATTAAACCATGTTCGCAATGAACTCACGACGTTCCCCTGAAGCGCTGTACCGCCATGTGGAACCAGTTCCCTGACTAGTTGCGGGCAGCACATCGCTTACTCTGCTCTCGCCGTCGCATGCCGGGCCGTTTGCAGTCTAATGTATGCGCGCGTTTGTGCGTTCTTCGCGCATATTTCACTTCGGATCGTGCTCGGGTGTGGTAGCCTGTTCGATCAACATGACGAAGACATAAGTTTTGCAAGCAACGCGCAAGCGGCCTCGCACGACGCGGCGGCGGCGAACTTGCGAATGGCAGCATGACGCGCTTGTACCGCCGTCACTTTGCGTGGTTTAAACACGCACAGCCGAGCAGATATCTGCTGATGACTGTGATAAGGTTGTCGGCGATCAGTCAAAATGGCACGTTCATCGCCACCGGCCCCCTCGCCTTCGCTCTTTTCGGATGCTTATCCGTTAAGGCACCGCCGCAACCGCGCGGAAGTCGTTATCATTGATCGACCAGTCTCTGCCGTCACTGAAAAGCGGGAGACCTTTTGCGGCACATTGTGGTGTCAGCAGATTGAGCGTCGCAGTGAACTTTCATGAAACAATAAGTTATCGCTTCTTGCATTCTCAGGCATTGTTTATAATCGTCGGCGGTCGTAGATGCACAGAACGGCGTCAGAAAAGTTTGCCGTGCGAAAGCTGACCGCAAGTCTTCATGCTGCCTACAATATTCTTTTTTTTTTCCCCCGTCACTACCGTTCTGCCAGTGAAGGAACGCCTGGAAAGTGAGCGACCTCGATTGCAGCGTCCGAAATATGTGTGTGGTGCTCGCCGCGGTCTATGCTCGCCGCGATCACACGTCTCTCAAATTTTAAAGCATGTGAGAGGCGTGCGCCTCTCAAATGCTTTAGAATGCCTGTTTTAACTTTTTTTTTCACTGCCTTTGCGCCATATTTTTACCTCGATCATGTCGGAAGTGTTTGTTGTAAAAGTAGGGTGCTTTAAAAAATGTTCGCTATAAGTAGACAGTTTCAATGGGCCCCATAGGAAAATTGTAAGTGCACCGAAATATGGTCGTTATAACCAATAGATTGTTATATCTGGGATCATTATAATTGGGTTTGACTGTAACCGAAATGATGGTTTAAAATTGCTACCAGCTGAGCTTTCAATATTACTATTTATTTTTGAGTCACTG
The DNA here is from genome assembly GCA_030522465.1 of Rhipicephalus appendiculatus. Taxonomy (NCBI): domain Eukaryota; kingdom Metazoa; phylum Arthropoda; class Arachnida; order Ixodida; family Ixodidae; genus Rhipicephalus; species Rhipicephalus appendiculatus. The sequence continues at coordinate 279,337 of JALIZH010031664.1, forward strand.
CCACCTAGGCTTCATGTTTTAGGCAAGTGCATGTGCAGGTTTAGCTCTATGTTGTGACAGCAGTTAAGCGAAAACTGCCACTTCTGGGCTGGCTTTATTTGTGCAGGTCTATTAGGCATCTCCAGGAGGCATCACAAACAGATGGCAAGGCAGCAATCAACCTGGAGAAACTCAAACTGTTCCGACACTTTTATGTCATGGTGAGACTGCCTACCATACCACCTCTGAAGTTTTTCTAACAGTGCTTGATGTAGTTTACTGTATTGCCACATGTGCTTCTTATTCTATTTCTATGTAAACAACCTGTAGCACATGTAACCACTGCCTTGCACAGGTTGCGTCGGAATGTCTCATAACTTTCCCTGTATTTTTATAACCTTCTGATGAGATTGCGAGCTTAACACAAACTGTAGAGTTTAATCTGGAAGTAATGCGGCCACCAGCGATAATGCTGGAATCTTCGATGCCGCGTGTATAAATGCCGAACCGCCTTACGAATGATCAGATTACCGACGACTAACGTCTGTGCTTACCACTTTTGCTGCTCCTTGAGTGCTGCTTCTTTTACAGGGCACAAGTTCACTAAAAAAAATATTGCATTTTTACCAGCTGCATTTTGCTTGCTGCACTGTCACAACCACGTGAAATCTGGTGGAGGTGCTGGTTCTTTCATGTTTTGGATGCCCATGAAAAGCCTTGAACACAGCCAGAGCCTTCAAAGGAGTATTGATATGAATTTTAAATATTTTGGATTCTTCCTTTTTATAAAAACACTAGTATCGAGAACTTTACAAAAATTCGGCAGATGCCACGCACTGTGACAATCGATGGAATGCAAAGCAGCCAGCAAAGAGCTGCATACCTCGCCTTGTTTGTCTTTCATGCAAATAAAGTCATGTAAAGACATCTAGTTCACTCGTTCATCTAGATCGCATGGTAGTCATACATGTATGCATGTGTGTACAGTGGCTCAAATCTTTAACTATCATGCACGAGCGGCAGTTTTTTCTGTGTATCTTCACCATAAGACTGAATTGAGTTCCAAAAAGGGTGAGTACAAGTGCATGCCCACAAAGCACATGCCCACAAAGCAAGTATTTGCAACTTCGTTCCATCATATGGCGCTGACAGACTGAAAAGTCGCCACTGCACACGATAGTTAAAAATTTGGGCGGCTGAACAATCGGTATATACTATGCTAATGAAACACATACAGTCGAACCCCACTACAACGAACGCCGCTTCAACGAAGTAGGTATTTCTTATTCCCCGTCAGCTTGCCATAGCAGTCAATGCATCAGAGTTCTCGCCTTAACGAACCATTTTTCAGGCTTGTGTTTGCTTCAACGAAACTTTCGCTCAGCAGAGCTTGGCTTGAAAATTTGTTTGATGACAAAGTCGTCGTCAACCGTGCAACTTTTCGTACGTTCACGACGCTTTGTTTTACCGAAAATGTGCGACCATGGACTTTTTCCGTGTAGGTAGTTTGCGCATGCACGCCAACGTCAACGAGGCACGCGCCATGATTTTTGGTAGCCGAACCACGATGACAGCTGCAGACCAAGCGACATCTGATGTCGCAAACTTGCAAATGCTTCCCCCCAAAGAAAGACGTGAATGCAGGCCACTGAGATGGCCTACCGGCTCGCGGCGGACAATTTCGGAGGCCAAGGGCCACCAGTTTCGATTTTGGCGATCTCCACTGGAGGTGCTGTTTGAACCCGGAAAAAGCCCATTGCACCGCCTGTAAACAAAGTTATAGGAAAGCGCCATTGTTTGGTGGTGATGACGATGCGGCTGGCTGCCTTTGCGACACGGCGCTGTCCCGCTTTGCCCAGCCGGAGTCACAACCAATCCGTATCTATTCCAGATCATGTGATCGCAGCATTACTGTGACCGAAGCGCTTCATTTGTGCTTTTGTGCTTGCATGCGTTGGGCTCGGCGCCATCATGGCAGCAAAACGCAAGTTTCTTTCTCTTTAGGTGAAGGCGCGAATCATCGGCGAGGCTTCAACTGGCAGAAAAAAAGGAGACATCGCTGCGGAATTTGGCATCTCCAACAGCATGCTATCCACAATTTTGAAGGCGAAGGACGCGATCACCAGTGCTATTTCTTCAGGGACGTCCACAAAGTGCAAGAAGTTGACGCCATCGGCACACGAGGATCTTGAAGAGGCATTGTACACTTGGTTCCTTGACATGCGTGCTAAGAAGATGCCCATCAGCAGAAGCGTGTTGCAGCGAAAGGCGCTGAACTATGCTTGCATGCTAGGCATTGAAAACTTTAATGCAAGCGCAGGTTGGCTGACACATTTCAAGGCCCGGCATGACATTGTTGGAAAAGTGTTGTGCAGCGAGTCTGCGGCTTCAGACACCAATGGTGCAGTGACTTGGGCCTCATCTGCTTTACCAGACACACTGAAAGACTATGCCTCGTCCGACATTTACAATGCAGATGAGACAGGACTTTTTTATGAACTGCTACCCAAAAAGACGCTGCACATGAAGGGCCAACCATGCAGCGGAGAGAAACATAGCAGAAAACGTCCAACTCTGCTTCTCTGCGCCAACAGGGACAGGCGGCTACTTGGCATGTATTTCCTCCACTGCACAGAGTCCTGTCCCTTCACTGCGCAGAGTGCAAATGTACCCTGTGTTTTGATGACGCAACCATACTATTTCAAAACGGCGATCAAACAGCTAGAGAGGTAGCCGAAGCTTTTTTCATTGCGAGATTGGGAGATAAATGCATAAGCCACCCATCTTTATCCATATCTGATAAAGAACTTGGTTTGCTGGTATCAGGGCTGTAAAGTGGTAAATTGAAATGCTGATTATGTTTTTGCTGTTGGACGGACATTTAGGCGAAATACGAACCAATGTCCTCTCTGCTCTGAGCACGTCACGTTAGCCCGCTGCGCCACTAAAGCCGATCAGTACAGTGGGTTTAACAGGCAGTATTTGTATTGTTGTCCCGCTGGACGTAACTTTAACACTATTTATACTTACGTCCAGACGTAACTTTACCAGCTTCTATCGTTAAGTGCTAGACACTCCGTTTTAGAAACGAAAGTACCTCGATCACTTGTGTGAGCGGCACGGGCACCGAGAAACGCCGATGCACTGACAGCGAGCGTATACCGAGTGTTTTATTAGGCGACATCCCAAGCGCGCTGCGCCTCGTCGTGCAGGCTTGGCACAGCAACGCGGAGACGTAGAGTGCGCATTGCTTGCAAAATGCTTGTCTTCGCCGCGTTGAACGAACAGACTACTCGCCGCACCTGTGCATGGTACAAAGTGAAGAGGGCGCAAATAGCGCATAAATGTGCATAATACAGCTAGCGGCCCGGCAGTGATGGCGCGAGCCGCGTAGGCAACGCGCTGCGCGCAACTAGCCAAGGATGATCGGCTGCACGTGACGGTACCATGCTTCAGCGAAACGGTGTCAGTTCATTGCAAATATGGTTTAATTCACTCTTGGACGTAGCAGGCGTCGCTTCACAACGCAAAAAGGCTTAACTTGTCACTGGAGGGGTTCTTAGCACTTTTCAATAAAAGTTCGTTAAAAAAATAGCGGATTGCTGGCTAAGCGCGCGTTTTTGAGGGTGAGTCCATATACAACAAACTACTGGTATAACGACCACTTTTCATGGCACTTTCGAGTTCGTTATAAACGGGTTCGACTGTATATGTTGTATTTCCGAAAAAAATTAACGTCAGTTGAAAGTTGTGTCGTCTTACTCACCTGTTTCTTATTTGCGCTATTCCAAAATGCATTCATAGCAACTAGCTCGACTTTCCTTACTACTGGAAACCTTGTTGATTGAATGTTCATTTTGTAAGGAGGTTTATTGGGCGAGCCTAACGAATAGCTGGTCGATTGGAAAAATTGACACAGGGCAAAGAATATGGTGGAGCTCAAGCGCCGATCTCGTGTCGCCTTCCTGTCGTGATGATGGTTGTGCCTTGTCGTTGTCTTCATTCCTTCACTATAATTGCCCTCGTCGAGAAAGATGAAGCCATCCTGGCGATCTAACAGGTGGGAACAATCGGGTCGAAGTACGGCTTCAAGCGGTCTACGTGAACGACATCTTGTCCACACCGACGACGGTCATCGAGCAGCACAAGCGGTACAATGGCGTAATTGACGGGTGATGTGCGCTCGAGCCACGCGGTAGGGACCATGGTAATTAGTAGAGACCGGATTATAGGCAAATGCCTATTTTTTTCCTTGCGTTCCTATTGCGCCACTTTGATATATGAGCATGAATTAGGGGTAAAGGAGGGCTTTTATAGTGTTTTTATAGTGCCTATAAATGCCTATTTTTGGGGTTTGTGCCTAAATGTCTATAAGTGCCCATAAATGCCCATTTTCAAAATTGGTGCCTATATGAACGCTATTTAGCCTCAAATTTTGCATTCGAGTACAGTTTGAGACCGTAATTCATGTTAGCGGGCAAAATTGACGTTTTGGAACTTTATGGGGAGCAACAACCTAGTTCCGTAGTTCAACAAACTTCCGGGAAGCAACCAGTAGCAGCAGTGAAATGGGACGCGCCGGCCACCTTACCCCACCGCACTGACATGGCGCGAGCGGTTGGAGTAGGGGAGAGGAAAAGACGCTATTTCTGCAACCCTAAATGGGAGCACGTCCCAGCGTGTACAGTGGAATGGGGAGAGGAAAATAAAGGCGGGAAGAGGAGAGGGGAAGAAGAGGAGAGTGGCGTCTATGGCCGAGGACGTGGCGGCTGGCTTTTACCGCCGGTTTTCCAGTCCAGTGTTCCCATGGAATTGAAGCACCTCCTTGAAGACTTGGGCGTGGTGGGGGGGCAGAAAACAGGAGGTGCCTGCGCGCAGCAGCAGGAATATGGAGAGCGAATGCGAAACCATGGAGTGACGTCAGGGGAAAGTAGAAAGTAGGTAAAAAAAATCAGATGTGCGCATGGCTTTTGTTTCGTTTGTAATTTACTCTTAAATGGCGCTTCACCAGGTCACATGAGAAATTTTAGTCATATACTGGAAGCGTTCACGTGCCCAATGAAGAGCTTCGCACCACAAGAACTTTTTAATTGGTTCATTACGAGCCGCGAAAGCATGATGCCGGTAGGTGAGCTTGAAGCCTTTGCCACTCGCAAGCCAAATTCCTTCCCTGCCCTCTTCGGTATCACAGAAACTCGGAGCCGGAAGATCACACGACGTTGACGCATCAACACGCCATGCGCACGCAAGATTACACGATGTGCACATGACATGCCCAAGCCAGGTCGTGCGCACAAGCGGTGTTGTATCGTTTCGGCCTTCGCTCTATAGTGTACTGCCTGTTTCTGTGGGATGGATCCGTCTATGCGTTTGGAGAGGCTGGCATGGATCCTGTATCCTTACCACGACACAGCGCGTCGCACAGCTGGAACTGCTGTAAAGGACGATGCACCAAAAACATGCTAAGCGTTGTCAGGGCTGGCGCCGGCACGACGCGGGAACGGCGAGAACAGGAACACAAAAGAAATATGGGCAGCTAAGTCTCGCATCGCTCTCGATTCGAAAAAAAAACTAAAGAAAAACGGACACACATTCCGTTTGTGTTAATATTTCTATTAACTTTCATTCTTCTATTCAAGCAACAGATTGCACAAATTACACGTGTAGCCTCGAATAATTCTCGCAGTTTCATGTACTACTGTGACATACACAGCACCATTCCTTGTTGAACTTCACCTCCCCCACATTGGTGCGCGCGCCCGTAAGATAGGGCACGAGGCATTCAGTCTGACATTTCACCTCCTTCCGGGGAGCGTAGCGTTGCAAATCTTGGCAGACGTGATCATTAGCGCAGTGCATGCATTGCACTTCTAGCTCGAAACGCTCAAACCTGGTAAGGGGCCTCTTATGGTGTTCACACAAAGAGGAGAAATTGACCCTGCGCTATTAGACCCGGCCAATACGAGGCTAACAGACCCTTCTGGCCGTTTAGCGGTCTAGCTATTGAATCCTGCGCTGCCCTTCCCAGCCATGCTGAAAAGAAGCAGACCCAGGAGCGTGTTTATTTGATGGTGGACACTTAACTTACCAATTCTGGATAATAAAAGGAGAGACCGTGTTCTGGAAACCGTGCTCGAAAAGGGACCATTGCATGGCTATGTTAAATCGTTAACGCCTTTGTACAATCATAAAATATAACATTTGTTTGCTTTCCTGTCGTAGACTAGGTCGCGCACGTCCTTATTCGAAAATTTGAGTTTTTGTAAAAGTTTATTGTGCCTATATTTACGATTTTGGGGGGCCTAAAACTGTGTTTTTCCTGCCTATTTTTGGCGCCTAAAACCCGATTTTTAGTGCCTAAAAATCCGGCCTCTAGTAATTAGACACTAGTTTGGTAGACAAACCAGGTGCGCAGGATGGTACATCCAGCCATACAAGAGTGCCAGGTGTGAACTCTGCGGCAGGAGGGTGGTCATCGTCGCGGGCCTCTTTCTGACGCTGTTGGTCGGCCGTAGTGAACTGCTTCGCTAGTTGGCGGCATTCTTCAGCGTGACGGGCGGCTTGCGACACGGTGGTGCACTCAGATGCATCTGGTGCGTATGGCAGCAAAGTCTCGATAGTGTGCGACGGCTGGTGACCGTACAGAAGGAAGAATGGGGAAAAGCCAGTGGTGACTTGGGTAGCAGTGTTATATGCGTAGGTCGCAGACGGAAGAACCAGGTCCCAGTTGGTTTGGTCAGATGCAACATGTGTCGCGAGAATGTCACCAAGGGTCCGATTAAACCGCTCGGTCATACCGTTTGTCTGAGAGTGGTAGGCAGTACTCGTCCGGTGTATAATATGGCACTGGTGGAGAAGGGCTTGAATTACATCGTATAAAAAATACACGGCCCCGGTCACTGAGGAGTTCACGAGGAGGGCCATGACGTAGCACAAAACGATTCAGGATGAAAGATGCGACGTCCTGAGCGGTCGCCGTTGGAAGAGCAGTGGTTTTGGCGTACCATGTAAGGTGATCCACAGCAACGATAGCCCACCGGTTACCTGCCGTGGTCAAAGGCAATGGTCTATAAAGGTCGATTCCGACGCGGTCGAATGGGCGGTCAGGGCACGGAAGTGGCTTTAGTGAAGCTGTTGCCAGATGCGGTGGTTTTATTGCGATAGCAATTATATGGACACTCTCTGCCGGTTTTCGCCGTCGGCGTTGGCGTCGGCATCATTTGCCGTATATGTATATGTATCTATATATTTATAAAAACCTCAAAGAAAAATAATTGAGAAAAATGTTTCCGACGCGCGGCATCGAACCAGGGACCTCTTGCTCTGCAGCGCGCGGCGCTAACCGCTGAGCCACGAAGGCGAACGTCCTTCAACGTTCAAACAGCGAGCTATTTATATACAGCGAGTTTTCAGCGTGTTTTCAGCATTACCAGCGAGATGGCGCAAAGGCCGCGCTCGTTGGGGCTTAGCTGCCCCGATCGTCGCGACGCGCGCTCTCCGGCGCGCACTTTACCCGAAAGGGGGGGGGGGTAGATGCCCGTGCGCGCGTGCGCTTATCTCGCGGTGGCGGAGAATGGGGCTTAGGCGGAACGATAGTGTTTTAGTTACCGGGCACGCGAAGGTCACATCGCTCGATGCATTTCCCCCCCCCCCTCCCCCCCCCGTTTTCGAAAAGAGCGCGCTTTTCAAACACAGCGAAGTAACAACTATGACACTTGTTAGTTCGCGCTCGTCTGTACCTGTGAATACGTTTCGTGCGTCGTTTTTGTTTGAGCAGCGCGTTAAGTGTCGAGCTGTGAATGTTTTTAGTTCGCTCTCGTCCTGTGCGTGTTGTTTTCGTGCGTCATGTGTGCGTGAGCAGCGCGCTGCACGTTTCGACCTGCTTGCCATTCGTCGCTTTACATTCCAATTTGTTGCTATCGCATTCATTGCTTCGCCTTGTGGCGAAACTGTGACTTTTTTTTTCCGTCGCTGACACTCATGGCAGCCGCGAATGAACCGACGAACAAAGGTAAACATTCTGTGCCAGTAAAACCTTTTCCGTAAGCGTTCATAGGTCTTGAAGACACCGCCGTGAGCACATTGCGGGTCGGAGTGAAAGGACGCACAGATTGTAGAGCGCAGCATTCGGGGAATAATGAGAAGCCACTTCCAGTGATGTGATAGCTGTGCCAATTGCGCCAAACTGCGCCAAGGGGTGAAACCTGCTACATCCAGCTACATCTTGGCAAACTTTTCATTATTTGCGCCAAGCATGCGCCAAGAGATCGTTTTTGCGTTCTTTCGGTGAGAAGCATGACAGCAGGCACTCGAAATCCATAGGTTACCTACCTCAGTGATTTCGAGGAGTCATCGCAGTATACAGGAATGTGCCATGTAGCTAAAGTTTTTGCTGGGCACAAGGCTTCCAAACAATTTTTGCTAGCCCATATTGCAAAACTTTCTTCATTAGATTTGAACTTCGCCCATACTGTGAAGCTTACTGCGTTAGTTTTATATTACTACTAGGCCATACTGCGAGGTAACATGATTAAGTTCAAATAAATATTTTCTAACTGTTGTGAATACAGCCAGAGAAATGTAATAATGACCCAGTTGTTATTGCACGGCAGTCTTACTTGACTGACTTTATTGATAACAGTAATTCAGTATGTGTATGTAAAACCGGCCATTTATTTATTTTTTTTAAATTTTTAGTGCTATTTGTTCTAGTTTACTTCTAAAACACTTCACGCAGGGTACCTAAGTTTTAAGACCATACACTGGGAATTTTACCAACAATACCATGGGCTATGCAGTGACTGTTACTTCGCCAAGAAGGCATGGTGTCCCGGTATTTCGGTATATCTCAGCTGGGCTTGTCGACCTCGGCAACTTTTCATGTCAACCAGCTTGTCAAATGTAAATACGTACTCCCCCATCAATGTAAATTTTGTCGTGCACACATTCAATAACTGGAAGAAACTACCAGTTACTAAACCCTGTTCCTTATTTAACCGCTCATTAGCCAGGACCCTAATGATTCTGTACCTAAAGCATGACAGCAGACACTTCTCCACACAATACAGGACTAGGGTGTACTAAAAGGACAAATGTAATCAGACATTTTGGGAGAAGTAAATAGAATGCATGAAAAATTGAGACTGTGCTTCCAGTTTTGTATCTAACGCATCAGGGAAAAGCCAGCGTCATTTAAAAACACCTTTGACATGTGGCGCAACAGCTCCGCCTTTGAGACAAATGTTTGCGTCCGAAAATGTACGGCAAGTAACTGCTCCGAAACGCTGGTTATGCTGCTCCAAAGTGAGATTTTAGCTGCTCCAGAAGCTGCGCCAAAATGGCTTTGGTCAATCACATCACTGCACTTCCTGCCGTCTGGTGAGTAGTTGCGCCGGTACAAGAGGCCATCGCGAATTCTGAAGTGCGAAGCCTGGCATCGTAATGCTCGAGTGCTCGGAAGTGTAGGTGCCTCAGATAAAACGTCCAGAAGCGAAGCTATCCACGGACCTTTGCGCTGTGCAGAGGAGACGGTGTCGACGTCAAGAGCTGACAGCGTGTGTTCTATAGATGATATTGATGCAGTCTCAGTGGACAGTGGTGATCGCGAGAGTGCACCAGCATCGGCGTGCTGGCGGCCGGAACGGTATACGACGCGGATGTCATGCTCTTGAAGTCGGAGAGCCCAACGGGCAAGGCGACCTGATGGATCCTTCAGCGAAGACAGCCAACATAATGCATGGTGGTCGGTAACTACAGCAAAGGTGCGGCCATATAAGTGTGGGTGGAACTTGACAAGCACCCAAATTATGGCCAAGAATTCTTTTTCGGTAACGCTGTAGTTCGACTCAGCCTTGGTGAGCGCGCTCTGCTGGTGTATGCGACGACATACTCAGGGAACCCAGGCTTTCGTTGTGCGAGAACCGCACCGAGGCCGACACCGCTGGCGTCTGTATGAATCTCAGTTGCAGCCGTGGGGTCGTAGTGGCGCAATATAGGAGGTGATGTCAGGAGACGGCGAAGAGTGGAAAATGCGTGATCACACTCGGTAGACCATGACGAGACGTCGTTGGCGCTGCTTAAAGTTGAGTCAAAGGCGCAATTATGGAGGTGAAGTTGCGCACAAACCGGCGAAAGTGGGAGCATAATCCTACGAAGCTCCGTAACTGCTTTACAGTCGTCGGGTTGGGGAAGTCGGCGACAGCGCGTAGTTTAGCCAGGTCTGGAAGTATGCCGTCCTTTGCTACGACGTGACCGAGAATGGTGAGCTTTCGCGCAGCGAAGTGGCATTTCTTCAGATTCAGTTGGAGCTGAGCATTCTTCAGACACGTCAGCATTTGTTTCAAGCGCACAAGGTGTGTTGCGAAATTTGGTGCAAACACAACAATATTGTCGAGGTAGCAGAGACATATGTTCCATTTCAAACCTCGCAGAACCGAGTCCATCATGCGCTCGAAGGTGGCTGGCGCATTGCAGAGGCCGAAGGGCATGACATTGGATTCGTAAAGCTCATCGGGTGTCACGAAGGCTGTCTTTGGATGATCGGCATCTGCTAAGGGCACCTGCCAACACCCCGAACGCAAATCTAGCGATGAAAAAAACTCGGCACCTTGTAAACAATTAAGGGTGTCATCAATCCTGGGCAAAGGGTATACATCTTTCCGAGTGACCTTATTTAAGCGCCGATAATCCACGCAGAAGCGAATCGAACCATCCTTCTTTTTAACCAGAACCACAGGTGATGCCCACGGACTTTCTGAAGGTCGAATAAGGTCGCGCTTTATTAGCATATCATCAACTTGTTTGGTGATAACTTGACGTTCGGTGGCGGAAACACGGTATGGTCGCTGTCGTACTGGCGCGTTGGAGCCTGTGTCGATGTAGTGAAGAGTAGTGGAAGTTCAGGCCCAGGGCAGGTCGAGCAACGTCGAAAAGATTCGCGGAACTGGTGCAGCAGCTGGAGAAGATCAGAGCGTTCAGATGGCGACAGTCCATCTGCGATCGATGAATTGAATAGCTCGGAAGGTGGCACATCAGAATGGTTGAGGGCACTGATGGCAGCGCGGTCACTGGCAGAAGAATCTTGCCGTTTGGTAAAAATTTGTCCTTTGTCAATGTCCTGCACGTGTCCAAGAGATTCACCTTTAAAGAGTTGGACGGGATACGGAAGGGGATTGATGAGGCAGAGAGCGCTGTTTCCTCCGGAAATGGAGAGGGTTGAATAAGGCAGCAGAAGTGGTTTCCGACTGAGGAAGAGACTTGATGGTTCAAAGGAAGGCAGGTTCATCACAAATTCCGTCACAGAACACGGGGAGCAAAACAGCGACTGTCGCAGGAATTTTCGGTGCCTTCTTTGGCGACTAGCTTGTGTACGGCGGGCTGAGTTTGGTTGGAGGGTAGGTTGTTCAACGGGAAGAGTTCAAGTTCAGATCTGGCACAGTCGATGACGGCGTGATTACGCAATAAAAAATCCCAACCAAGTATGATGTCGTGCGAGCATTATGAAAGCGCGATAAACTCAACAGTGTAGTGGTCCTTCGCGATGATCAGTCGGGCAGTGCAGGCAGCTATAGGCCGAACAGGTTCTCCATTCGCTGTACGAAAGGACATCTAATATAGAGGCGTGGTCACTTTTCGGAGCTTGCGGCAAAGTTTGGCGTCTATAACGGAAACGGCAGCACCGGTATCGACAAGTGCATATGCAGGAGTACCTTCTACAAAAACTTCTACAATATTCGACGGCAAAGTTCGAGGACTTGAGCATTTCGACAGCGCAGTTCTTGCCTCCTGAACTGCGGCGGCTAGTTTCCCTCATTTTCAGGAGCTGGCCGCCGACGCATGGGTGACAAGGAGCGACGACGGGGTGAAGGTGAGTGACCAGACGCAGTTTGCGGATAGTCCCGTGAAGACCTGCTTGACTGGGGATCCGAACTGTCATAACGAGATGGGGGACGGTCCATGTAGTTGTTCTGTGACCGGGCGTCTGTGTATCCTGGCACGCAACGACGGCAGTATCGGGCGATATGACCAGGGCTGCCGCATACGAAACAGATCAGCCGGTTATCGCGCGTTCTCCAGGCATTTGCAGCAAGAGGAGCAGCCCAAGCGGCGGACGGCTGAGTTGAGGCTGTGGTAGCGATGGAAGGAGCCCATGCGGTGGACGGCTGAGTCTGAACTGAGGTATGCGGCATTCCATGGAACGGCGAGACCGGGTGTAGCTGCTGCCGCTTTACTGCCTCAGCCTAAGTAAGAGGCGTGGCCACAGGGTTCTGCTGAAAGGGCACCGGCATAGCCTCGGAAATCTGTTCCTGAATCACATGTCGGAGCATGGGAGCCAACGGGCTTGGGTGTCGAAGCGGCTGCTGCTGTGATAGCTCCTGGCACTGAGCAAAAGGCAGCAGAGAGAGCTGACGAGCCACTTCCTCACGCACGAAATCTTTCATTTGTGCGAGAAGGTGTGACTGGTCAGGCATGACGTCAAGTGCAGTGACTGGTTGAATCATCTGGGATGAACGACGCGTGAGAGCTCGTTGCCTCCTCAATTCGTCATAGCTCTGGCACAATGTCACCACTTCAGACACAGTGCTAGGAGACTTCGCGAGGAGCATCTGGAAAACATTATCGTCGACACCCTTCATTATATTCTGTATCTTGGCACTTTCGCTCATTGATGCATCGACGCGCCGGCAGAGATCGATGACGTCTTCGATGTATGCGGTGAAAGTTTCACTTGGTTCCTGTGCCCGTGTGCGCAGACGTTGTTCGGCGCGTAACTTCCGCACGGCAGGGCGACCAAAAACGGCGGATATTGCCTCCCTGAAAGCGGACCAGTTCTCGAACTCGGATTTGTGGTTTCGTATACCACAGCTTCGCCATGTTGGTGAGCTAAAAGCTGACAGTGCCCAACTTAGCAGCATCATCCCACCTGTTGGGTCCACTAACTTTTTCATAGGACGACAGCCAGTCCTTGACATCCTGGTCTTCCGTGCCCGCAAATATCGGGGGTCTCGCTGGCGAACCGGGCCGGGACAAACGGGGGCTGCGAGAGGTGGTGTCTGTTGGGCAGCGTGAACTTGCATGGTCGACGGCAATGTCCGGGATCGGAGTTCCAGGGCGCAGGTGATGTAGGTACCCAGCACCTCCACCAAATGTAAGGAGGTTTATTGGGCGAGCCTAACAAACATCTGGTCGATTGGAAAAATTGACACAGGGCGAAGAAGATGGTGGAGCTCGAGCGCCGATCTTGTGGTGCCTTCCTTTCGTGATGATGGTTGTGCCTTGTCGTTGTCTTCATTCCTTCACTATAATTTCATCGAAATGGTCTTTGGCACAACACCTGTACTTTCTTTCTTGGTACTTGTTCTTTTGCTTGTGGAAAAGTTGAAACATCCGGTAATAACGTCGTGGTCAGTGATTCCTTGTTCATGAGTTCTGATGGAAAAGATGTCGGGAATGCTGGTTAAAATTAGCTCCAGAATATTGACACAAGTTTCTGTGGATCATCTTGGTTGATTGATTAGTTGAGTTAATGAAAATTCAAGACCAGTGCTGAGAAAAGAATGTTTGGCTGTATCGGGGGCTGACGTGGAGAGCGTTGAACCAATTATTGTTGGGAAAATTTAAGTCCCTAAGTATGATAATAGCCAAATTTGGTAAAAGTTGAACATCCTTTTCATTGAGGAATTTTACTATGAATTTTACTATGATAGCAAAATTAGCACAAATGCACTGGGCCGCCATTCACTGCTGCCTCTCTGTGTGAGATGCTTCACACAGTTGCTGGAAAGTCAGCGTTGCCAAGCGTATGTAGTTATGCGGGGCAGGTACCGAACGTTTTCTCTAGAATGGGCTAGCCTTGAGGGCTATCTCAGACATGACTGTGGGGCTTTAATTCAGACTGCCTGATTTATCAGAGGCTGAAAAATAAGAAAGACGTTGACTGTAATTATGTCGATTTACTTGTACGTAAAAATATGTTGATGATAATGGTTTTTGTTGTTACTAGGGTTTGTTTGCATTTTTATGCTCACACAAAAAAAAAAGTTATAATAAATGTTTGCTCATTTGGCACTAGCTGACCAATATATTGTTCTCATATTTCTCTCTTCCTCCAGATTGTGTGCTACATCTACTTCACTAGGATAATTGTGTTTCTGCTGAAGGTGAGCAAAAAAAATGTTGTGTGGTCTTAATGTTTGGCCCGAACAGCCTAGTTTGTCATCGAGCATATTGAGAAGCATATTGCAACAGCAGTGTTAACATCTTATAATGTCTGGCATGTTATTATGGTTGGCTGTGCCGTAGTACAGCTACCGGCATAATTTCTGTAGCACAGTAGTGTTGATGTTGTACTAGTTGGGTACATAACTGAACATAAAAGGCACAAGGGTTAAGGCATAGATTTTCATACTATAATACTTAGTGGGGAATCTGGCACTAGTGTCAAGCGGGCTTCTTCAGCGGCGCTTGAGCCTACCATGGGAATGATGGGAAGTACAGGCTTCGGATCTGCTTCGGACGGCTTACATTCTTGAGATTCAGGACGCTTGTTTGCAGAGTGTAAAACAAGGTGATATGGAGTTATTTCCAATTGAAAACTTGCTTCATTCTGTGGTACGTAACAAAAAATTTGCTTGATCTGTGGGATGGAAGTAACACCTGGACAAATTCAACCACCAGGGTATGCATTGCTCCGCAATTGAGTTCCAGATTTGGCATCATGGTACCATGAAGTACTTTTTTACAGCACTGGAAAACAAACGCTTGTTTTTCCCTCGAAAGTACACATTATCTATTTATGGAAATAACAGTACTGTATTGAGTGAGAAACACTTAACATATCGTCTGCTGCGATGCCAGGTGCTTCTGTCTATGTGGCCTGCCCCCCAACGCATCTCTCGTTTTGTTGTGAAGACGAGTTAGAGGAGCGTGACGATGCATCTGCTTAGCTTTGCGATCATATTGCAGTCGATTTGAACAAGTTTTGGCAAGACACGCCTATAAAAAAACGTGAACTCTATGCAATACTCTGCACTGGCATGGGATGCTACATCTATGTGCAGCGGTGAGTGCACACCGCTTTGCTAAAACTGTCAAATACAACCTGTAAAGCTGCAACGTTGCAGCAAACCAAGAGACCGAGCGGTCTTCAGCCTCTTTGAACTGCAGACACAGCTTGAGTGCTTTGCAACGCTCCCCACTACCCACGCTGCATGAAGAATGAAACTGAAACTAGAAAAAGATCCATAGACAGTTAGACAGTTCGCTAGCTAACACTATCCAATCCCGAGACCTGTACTTCTCGTCATTCCCACGGTAGCTCAACAATCGCAGTGTCCAGTTTCCTCTCTAGGTTATTGTATGAAACTCTATGGGTTAAGCTATGGAAGAAAAAAAAAGAGAGAGAGAGAACAGAAAGAGCACCTCTTTTTGTCCTCTCTTTTTTCTTCCTTTGCGCCTTAAATCTGTAATTAAGGGGAGATGCAAGTTCTTTCAAAAAACATATTTCTTGTTTTTGTTTGCTTTCACAAGTTTAGTTTCTCTACTTTCACGACAAAAAAAAATTGAAGATTGTAATTAAACTCGAAGTAGGTTAAAATCGCTTTTAAAGAGCACAAGGTGGCTACTGAAAACTAAAAAGAGCTCATTGTCTCGAGTCCCCTCCAAATTGTCACCTGGCTGCTTGCCAGTGCATTTCGCGTGAGCAGTTCACCAAAGCCACATGCTCAAAATAACCATGATTCCCAAGCTCTCATGATGGAAGAAATCATTTTAAAAACACATCTTTGCCACATAGATGAGCTTTCATTTATACCTTTAAAATGCGTTTTTCTCTAGATACAATTTTGGGCAACTTCTTGAGTTTTAACATAATGTTTTGGGTACTTCTGATAGCCAGATCGGCATGAAATTTTGCCCACAGATTCTTTAACATGTGAAGAGTGCAAGTATCTCCTTTAAAACTTGATGTCACCTATATAATTATTACGAACCTAAAGCAAGTAATTAGTATGGTCTGAGCATTGTAAGACTTCTCACATTACAATATTTCTTGTCCATTAAAATGTCTTATACGTACTTTCTTGCTAGTTATTTGCATTGTACAGTTAATGTGGAGCGATATGAGCCATTAATGGCTCAGAACCATAAAAATTTAGTGGCAAAAAACGCGTGTCCAAAAATAACTATATTTTACACATTGTCATGGTACAAAAGGAAAACTATGCAACTTACTATAAAACTGATTACATATTTGAAATGAGCAGAAAAGACTATGTATACAGCAAAAATTTCATTTCCCTAGGCTACAGATTAAAGAAACTTTTTTTTTTTTTCGAGTAGCATCTCCCCTTAATATTTATAGCACAACTGATAGTGTGGCTCGCAGCATGGTTCATACTGCAGCTCATGCGGAAGATTATTGCTGTCAGCAGAACAATCGCATACTCGAATCTGGCCATCGAGATTTGATACTAGAATTTCTTTTCACCCTCTGCAACTGGAAATGGCCCTGGCAAGGCCATTATGCTAGGCAGCTGCTGAATTAAATGCACTGTATCACGAAACAGGCCATAGATGGCCTGTTCAACGGAGGTTCTACGTTAAAGATTTCGCCTTCAGGTTCCGCTTCACCAAGGCGTCCGTGTTGGCTGTCATGTGGCATATGCAACACAGAACACCTAAACATAACTGAAAGAGAGCAGGGACTTCCTGTTCATGTGTGAAGCACGTCTCGTGTTCGTTTTAGTTGGACATTTGGCGTATGTGGAACTACTACAGTTCAGCTAGATACCTTGCTGGGCTAGCTGGTTCATAATATTCAGAAATGGATAGCGCTAAATCGTACTAGGCAAAGAAGATACACAGATGCACAGTACAGGTGCTACTCTCAACTAAGCTTCATTCCGAAAAGTCTCCCATATATATGAACAGCCGAGTGGAGCGTGCAGACGCACTACATGTGACAGTCAACATCGCAAATCAGGATCGGAACAGCAAGACATATATATATGCACATAGCCATGTTTCTAGAAACTGTTTTTCTTTACTGCGCAGCACAACAGAAGTGTCGTTGATACAATCACCATCTTTCTTTTTAATGTGATAAGCCTACATTCTTCAGAGGGGACGAGCAGACAGCTCATACCTTTGTTTGTGTTGTGCTCTGGTTGCAAAGTTTCAGTCGGGGATATAGACAGATCACTTCGCTTGCTGCAGTGGCGATGTTTTTTGAAGTAGTAGTGAGCTGCTATGAGTGGCGTAGCCAGGCGGAGGGGGAGGGGGGGCTAAAACCCCCCCAAAACTTTTTATTTTGAATGTGTATATGTACACATACAAATGCTACCACAAACATACATAAAGCATGATTAACTTCCCCTTCCCGCTGAAAAAAATTTCTGGCTACGCCCCTGGCTGCTGTAGCCTATATTCATTCAAAGTTCCAATTTGCTCTTGTCGCATTGATTGCTTTGTCCTAGCAGCAGAACTGTGACTTATTTTTTTTTTCAAGCGTGCAATGGTTGTCAATGTTGTGTGTTTGTTGGACTGAGTGGAGAACAAATGGTTCGGCTGGGTAGCATGACAGCATGGGCATTGCACTACTTTAGGCAACACCCAACGTTTTGATATCAAGCAGCAGTAGCAGAATAGGCGCAATTGCACAGTGTGTTAAACCTTAAATTATTTCGCCCTTACACGTGACGCACCAGTGCACCATCAAATCGTGGTCGCTGGATCTGAGGTTCTGCAAAATAGATTTTTTTTTTTTCACATAAAAAAACAAGTTTTTCAGACTGCCAACATTAGTCGAGCATTGTTTTCGGAATTTTCAGTGTAAAAGTGTATGCTTAAGCAACTATACTTTGTATGAAACGACAAATTTCAGTTAAGAAAGTTTTGATACTGACTTCGCTATATCGAGGTTTAAACCTTTGATGGCTTTCGTCGTACATGTATGGCATTGCCCAACATGGACCTAAGGGTTTTCGCCGTACATGTGCGGCTTTTCCTATATATTTAAAATGTGCGCCTTTTCGGATCATTTCTCTTGCTTGGCTACGTGCAATTTTTTTCGTGCACCGATGTCTCTCTGTCTTTTTTTTTTTTGCGTCCCAAAGTGGAGCGCCGGCTATTGCTTGCGCATCCGAGCGCACTTGCGGTGCGGCTAGTTTAAAACGCGCGCCCTTTTTCAATCATTTTTCTTGCTTGACATGTGCTTCCAGGCTTCGGGAATACGTGGAAATTTTTTCACGCGCCGACGTCTCTCCGTTGTTCTTTATTTTTTTTTGCTTCGCAAAATGGTGCCGGCTATCGCTTGCGCATCCAAGTGCGCCTGCTGTACGGCTGGTTTAAAACATGCGCCTTTTTCCATCATTTCTCTTGCTTGGCATGTGCTGCCACGCTTCGAAAACACGTGGAGTTTTTTTTTTCATGTGCCGATGTCTCTGTGTGTGTTTTTTTTTTTTCTTTTGCTTTCCAATGCGGCGCGGCGGCTTTCGCTTGCGCACCTGAACGCGCGCATGCGGTGCGGCTGGTTTCGGTTTCATCCTTCCGGTGGTTATCGCTTCTCGCGCCCGCAAAGCTGATGGCTGTCTGGTTTCTAATCTCTCAATGGGTGACCGCATGTGACTCTCTCCTTTATTGCTCCGCAGTGCACAATTATATCTGTTTTCGTGCGGCGTTAAATTACACTAACAAACAACGCCGCCGTGGTTGCGTTTCGTGTTTTGGGGACTCGGAAAAACTAACTCTGTCTCGTTGGCGATAAGACGAAGGATTATAATAGCTTTTTTAATTTTGTTTTCCGGATGGGCGCACAACCACACAGTTTTCTTCCGCACGCTCACTCACGCAGTTCGCTTATGCTACGGAAGTGCGCGCCAGTTGCTCTGGTGCTATGCGATCGAGCATCGATAATTCCGATGTGGACTATTCCCCGAGTGCCGAATCAGAATCTGATTCATTGGATGTAAGTTCGTCAGACGAGGATTTACTTACGAGTTCAGACTTGGATAATGATGAAGGAGCGACATCTCGAAAGTGCCCGTGGTGAGACGATCCAGATCGGATCAAAGGTGACTACTATTCCCCAGTGTTAAGTGCTGGAGCAAAAATATTTTACCAGAAAAGTACTCTGGTGCGCTTATTTTTGTATGTTTGTGAGCTATGTTTAATGCAATGCATAATTTTTATTTATAAAAAAAATCGTATAAGTGTTGTTTTTTTTTTAGGATTTTGCTTGATGTTACTATGAAAAACCATGTGTATGTAACAACAAAAATGACCTTTTTTATCACTTTACGGTCACGCAAAAAAATTTTGGACAATTTTTTTTCTGAAATAGAATCGGCTGAAGGATTTTATTTCAGCAATAAAAAAAATTGCACGTTTTTGGACTGCATTTCCGGAAAAAATAAGGGTTAGCTGTACCCTCTACCATTCAAATGGAATTAAGTCAGTTTTACTTTTTAACATGCATACTAGCGAGTGACATCATCTTGTGACATGGTGTCAGCCCATCTTGACAAAAAAAGAAAATTGTTTCACTCAGGGAATTTTAGCAAAATCACTCAGTAAAAACCTGGAAAACTCAGGGAATTTAAAAATGTCAGCTTGGTAGACACCCTGGGTACATCACTAATTTGCAAAAGGAAGAATTATGGTACAGTGGGCATTTCGCAACTCTGTTTGCAGTAGGCATTCTAGGACAGTTTGAAACTGCCAGTTCCTACTGATAAGCCTAGCCAGGCTAGGGATGTGGCACAATTATTCTACGCACTCATGAAGGCGTCCTCCAAGTACGTTTTCTCTATGCAGCCATTGTAGGAAGGAGCTTTTGAGTGTGGGGGAATACGCCCTGTGAACTCTGCAGTTTTTGCATGATTTTGAGCAGCTTTCTTGTCGCCCACGCTAAGTTACTTTTTCACAGGGCTAGGTGCGTTTTCAGCGAGATTACAGGGTAGCTTAGACAGTCTAGATGACAAGTGGTTCCCAGAGGTTTTTCAGCCATTCATGTGGTAGGTTTTACAAAGAATAACAGAGCGTTGGGCAAGTTGGGGAGGGCATTTTGTGCCACGGCACTTCTCTTCTGTTTTTCTTCCTGGTTTTTTGTGCAACATGTTACAAAGGTTGGCCTCGTTGTTTAACTTCTTCTTTGACTATGGTCATCGTAAAAATTCCGATTGGGTTTGAATTCACAATACTCCATGAAATTCTACCCTGCTTAATAATCGCACCTCCAAGTGTGCATCAGTTTTTGAAGTGTGATCATTATGTGAGAAAATACAGGAAGTATGTGTAAAAGATTTGTTAATGTGAAAGTGTATTATGCTCGGGCTTGTGCCCGTTCTCCTCATTTACCTGGGAGACTCCCAATTTCTGACCTGTCCTCCCACTTGTACGAATGTGGCCATAAATCACCCGACAAGCTGCCTCAACCCGATTTAAGAACAACTAAACTAAACCAATTTAAGTCATTCAGCACGGCAGTAAGCTGATGACCGGGGCTAGTTGGTTCATGTTCAAGTCTTGATTGTGCGCCGTTTCAAAACAATATCGATGAAGAGGATGCAGCAATGAACAGAAGTACACGAGAGGAAGCGCAACTTTCAACTGTTTCATTTCTTGCGTTGTTGACATATATATCGAGTACAAGGCACACATCAGAGCGATAAAAACACAGCACCCTCGCCTACCCTTCGCGTTTTCACCATGAGATTTACTTCTGCGGAAGATAAATGTATGGATGGCATGCTGATGAACTTTTCATCACCCAGAGAAGCCGTGATAGCTGCTTCACAAACTAATCTCTCTTTGTTGTCTTTCATGTGTTTAACGATTTTTGTTTTAGCAAATTCAGGCATGCACGAGCATCGATTACAATGTGTAGCTAGATTCTTTGGATGGGTTATTTGTTCGCAGTTGTACCTATGCTCTCAGAGTCTTGTGTCAATGCATCTCGAAGTTATTCCTATGTATTGCTTTCCGCAAGTCAGTGCAATACTGTATACTACTTCAATGTCGCACTCGACAAACTTCTGCGCATGTTTTATTTTACATCTATTGCATTTTAGGGGTTCATTTTCATTGTTAACTTTGTTACGAAGACTTATCAGTTTTTGGGGTGCTGAAAATACAACCGGAACATCATGTCTGTTCACTATCTTTTTTAGTTTATGTGATACATTATGTACATAAGGGATCACCACCGTCGCTTCTTTTGCTTTTTGGCTTCTTAATTCTTCTTTCTTCCTGATGTGTCCTGTAGCATTTTTTTCGCAACAGATGCAATTACTGAGTCCAGAAAACCACTTCTTTTTAACCTTTCCACCTGTACATGCAAGTTTTTGACATCAAGTGCTCATATGATTTTTAAATTGACTGATATTGACTGAATGGCCACTGCAATAGCTTATCAGCCCTTTTTTGCCTTTCGTTATGAATGCCCAGGACGTTTGGCTGGAACTCAATCAAATTTCAATGTCAAGAAAATGCATGACCATCTGATTTGGTAATTCAACGGTAAATTCTAATCCATTGAATGCTTCACGGAAAATGTCCTATATACATTGCACAAAGTTTTAACATCAAAATACAAGTTGAAGCAGAACAAGAAATCATCCACATATCGAAAACATGGTATCGCACCATTGTCTTCCCTTTTTTTTTTTTTCTGAGCACTCAGTCCCCTTTTGCCATGAACAGGTTGCACAGCACTGGGGCAATACAGTGCGAAAATGCTTATTTCAGTCAATTAAAAAATCATGTGAACATTTGATGTCAAAAAGCTTGCATGTACAGGTGGAAAGGTTAAAAAGAAGTGGTTTTCCGGACTCAGTAATTGCATCTGTTGCGGAAAAAATGCTGCGGGACATATCAGGAAGAAAGAAGAATGTTGAAGCCAAAAAGCGAAAGAAGCGACGGTGGTGATCCCTTCTGTACATAATATATCACGTAAACTACAAAAGATAGCGAACAGACATGATGTTCCGGTTGTATTTTCAGCACCCCAATAACTGATAAATCTTTGGAACAAAGTTAACAATGAAAATGAACCCCGAAAACACAATGGACATAAAAGATGTGCAAAGGTTTGTCGAGTGTGACGTTGAAGCAGTGTACAGTATTCCACTGACTTGCGGAAAGCAATACACAGGAATAACTTCGAGATGCATCGACACAAGACTCTGAGAGCATCGGTATAATTGCGCTCAAATAACCTATCCAGAGAATCTAGCTACACATTGTAATCGATGCTCATGCGTGCCTGAATTTGCTAAAACAAAAATCGTTAAACACGTGAAAGACAACAGAGAAAGACTGGTTTGTGAAGCGGCTATTGTGGCTTCTCTGGGTGACGAAAATTGCATCAGCATGCCGTTCATACATTTATCTTCTTCTGAGGTGACCATATTCTGCAGACTCCAAAACGGGACGAGATGGTGGGGTGGGCGTTGTGGAATGAAGGAAGGAAGAACATGTGATACAGCTCAAAACGGAAAATTCCATTTTTAACAGCAGAACTGTTTTGCACTTGGAGTAAGTCTGCATATTGTACGCAAAAACTCAGGGGTGTATGACATTAGAGGGAGAGAGCGGAGCGAGGAAGAGTGATGGAGAATGGGAAGGGGGGTGGGCGCCTGGAGTGGGAGAGAGCAAAGCCTTGTAAAATCAGGACTGCTAAGGCAAGGACTCGGGAAGGAGGAGGTAGGCGAGTGTTAAAGGAGCACTGACGCAAAAATTTTGCACCTTGTTTTTTTTTGTTGCAATAGGTAGCTTACGACCCACTTATCACGGCTGGAAACCTCGTTTGCGCGAGTGCGCGACGGTTAGTTATTTACAGACGTTTTTAGAGCGCCCAGTCGCAGTTTCGGTTTCAAAGAGCACCGAGCTAGTCGGGAGCAATTCCGGTAGCAAGATAAACGCAGCTGGCCATGTGACCACGCAGAACTGTGACGTAGGCGGCGCGCGCGAGAGCGGGCGCCGCCTACGTCAGGCACGGAGGAAGAAATCGCAGGTAGCGCAAGGGCACAACCAACAACCAGCCAACACAAAATCGTGACGTAGTTTGTTTATATTGCTACCGCGTTGATGTCGGCGTCGCGAGGGGCTCGCATCTCGCTCAGTCATGCGGCATGCACTTTGAAATTGATTTTAAATATGTTCTAGGCTATAGGGGGGTATGCACTGAGCCTTGATCCGCAAGGGGGGCAACACCATCACCACGCCATTTTGAAGGTCCGTTCGTACGCGCCGTCCTGCTGTCCGTGATTCAGCGTGCAGGAAGTGTTCCAGAGGTCTCTAGTCATCCAAGTTGCCGTACGGATCTCGGACACAGCGCGTGCAGCGAGTTTTTTGCGCGTGCGGCGAGCGCGCGGACCTCCAAAATGGCGACCCCGACGCTAGCGATCCTCGCGGATGACGTCGAGTGCATACCCCCTATATTTGCCCTTGATATTTCGTAGGCGTTGTCTATGTCTCCACATAGATCTATTTCATTCATTATCTCGCCTTCGAAGTTTTGTGTCAGTGCTCCTTTAAGCAAAAACTCTGCTCAGCAAAGTGGAGTGGAGGAAGGAAAGGAGGAGGAGATTGGGAGGAAACAAATGAAATAAAGCGCAATACAATTTTGAGAGGGGATTCGAACCCGAGTACCCATGGTCCGAAAGGGAGTGTCGTATCCAGGTGCGGTAGCTGAACAAGCATTCATGGGAACCATATGTTTGCATGCTTTGCTATGGGAGAGAGAACAAGAAAAAAATTGAGTAAAGGTGAAAGAAAGAGAGAAAGAGAATGAGAAAGCAGATCATATCCAAGTTAGTATAGCGAAGGGGTGTGGTGGCCACGCTAGCTGACCACGACTGTTAGCCGGCTTTCGGTCGAAAGCGGGACAAAACACTGTCCTGCAACCAGCTTGGCGGGACAGCGGGACCCCAGCCGCAAAACCGGGACATGTCTTGCCTAAATCGGGACGTCTGGTCACTTTATCTTCTGCAGATGTGAATTTCGTGGTGAAAACGCGAAGAGTAGACGAGGGTGCTGTGTTTTTATCACTCTGACGTGTGCCTTGTACTCGATATATATGTGAACAACGCACGAAATGAAACAGTTGAAAGTTGCGCTTTGGCTCGTGTACTTCTGTTCGTTGCTGCGTCCTCTTCATCGATATTATTTTAAAACAGTGCAGATCCAAGACTTCAAAATGCGATGGCCATCCCAAGCCTGATAGCTAGCTGAAGTGAGAATTAAATCTAAGCAGTTTGAATGTGGGGAGTGTATATAGGCCTGACAAGTGCTACTGGTGTTACCGTGCCACTGTTGTGCTAAAGTCTGGCCGAGCTCTTTGAGTACCTGGTGCTCACCAGTTTTGTGCTTTGTTGGGCTGATTGACAGACAGTAGCCAAACCCAGATAGTACATTTTGAAGCGGCTTCACTTAGCTAAACCCCTGCAGGGGCGTCTGCGCACGCAGGCGTTTGGTGAGTGGCGTCACCACAGACTTCAGCCAAAAGGGGGTGGGTTTTGACCCCCCTCCCATGCCTAGCCGTGCATGGCTTAGCCGTGTTAGGGGAAGGGGATCCTGGGGGTTGAGCTGACACCAGGAGATTGGACCTTTAAGGCTCCCCGGCAAAGGCAACAAACCCCTATGGCCCCAGCTTCATGTAGACGGCACCCCTGGGCTGACCCACCCAGAGGGAATCGGCAGTCGCCTTTTCCTGTCTTTCTCTTCCTACATCTTCGTCTTTCTCTCTCACTTTTAATCTTTCCTGTCCCCTACTTTCTTCGTTTTACTTCCATGCTTCCTGGTGGCTAGGGTTAACCTTGGGCAAATAGCCAACCTTGGCTAGACGCATTAGGTTATAGCTACGATGTACGGCTAGCGTGTGCAAGTACAGTGCAGACCATTTATAACGTAACCGCTTACAGTGCAGGACAGGCTATAATGCGGTTTTTTCTGACTCCCGTTTACCCTCCCATAGGACTCCATGCATAGGCATACCGCTTATTGTGCAGTCCCCCGAGGTGAAAGACCGGTTATAATGCGGTTGCCGGCAACTCCTCGGAGAAGCGAGGACGAAGCGCAGGTGCGCCGGCCGGGAGAGAGCGACGACAGCGTTACGGAGGAGGGGACGCGGAAAGAATGACCGAGGCGCGAGGGGGGAGGAAGAAGCGGGGTGATTACGGGGGTGGGGGTGCAGCTGCCCCTACACGGGTGCGGGGTGTGTGGAGGGGAACTGGTTGCGTAGGCGACGGGGAAGCCTTTGCCGCTTTTGATTCGGCCGCCTGTCATGCACGCCCCGCCGCGAACGGGCGCCCGCGCGTCCACCGCTGTTCGTCTCTTCGGTTTTCTATCGGGAAAATAGTCGTCGTAGAGCGCAGATTTCGCGCGTACGGAATTCGATTACCGCGCTAGTCATATGCTTTGAGACGCGATCGAGCTTTCGCCTTCGACGACCAAGCTTAGAAGACTTTTTTCAGGATAGTTGCGGCGGATGTTCTCCCGACCGCGAACCGAAACTTCGTTGATCAGGACGTCTTGAGGGGCTAGTTGATTCATTCTATGCAGGAAAATAATTGCGCACTCTCGAGCTAAACCGAAGGCAGCACGCGTGAAACGATCTCTTCTACGCCCGATCTCCGCGTTTCTTGGGCAAGCGTATCGCGACGGCATGCCACATTGCAACGCACGCGCTAGGCCTAACGAACGCTAGCTGCCTCGTCGGTGGTGGCCGCGGACTATCAAACTTGCGGTTTGGTGCCGAGTCAACGGAACATTTCGCACTTGTTACATTTAGAAGGGGTGCCTTACATCTTCGACGAAAATGAGGGCCTGTGTGTGTAACACTCATGTGGCGGTTCGTGGTCGCCACTGTTTTGGACATCGCGCACGCGCCCGGAAAATCGAAAGCGTGCGGCGGAAACTTCAATTGCCGTTTGACGCGTAGTTTCTGTGCATTGTGGTATCGCGGCGAACTCCGCATGACTGAGGAGATCCGAAAAGTTAGTTGGCGTCTTTCCGTTACGGCGCTTTTTTTTTTTTTTTTCGCGTTCTTTATGTCGGCACCGCAGGTCCGCGGGACGCTAACCGTTCAACATTTTCAAACTTAAGCGGATGCAAACTTACGTCCCAGTCGCATGCCCCGATAGTCGGAATCGCGCGGCTGTCTCTTGGTCATGTTTTGCACACGCGCAGCCTTTCAAAAATGTTGTTTTGGTTATAGTGCGGTACCGCTTATAGTGCGGATATTCGCGACTCCGGCGACTTACGTTATAAGCGGTCTATGCTGTAATCCAAAACTTGTACCGTCCCCTTGTTGGGCTCGGTGGTGGGTGGCTGCCATCGTTGCCGAAAGAAATGCACGTTATGCATAAAGCGTTTCCCTTACTAGTTGATCGCGCTGCCTCAAAGGGGGTGTGCACCGAAGCCACCATCAGCTTCTTTGTCAAACAGAATGAGTCTTTCCCCCCGCTACCATGTTATACACAGCAACAAACCTGAAAAGCCAGTAAGAGCGATATCGCCATTCCTCGTGGCGAATTCAGTGACACAGACAATTGGACCGGGATATAAGGCAAGCAAAATGCCAAGCAGCGACCTCCTCCTCGAGCTGTGTGACGAAGCACAATATGAGAAACTTGCTAACCTTGCTTGCAGCTTTTGCTGATACACCTGTAACTGTGACACCCCACCGATCTTTCAGGGGTGCAACAGCTGCGCCAATTGCTCCAAATTGATACAATTCCCCGTTTTTGCGCCGAGCTATGCCAAAACCATGAAATTGGTGGCAATTGCGCCACGCTGCGCCAAAATGCCCGGCCGGCCTCAAAACTTTCTCAGTTGCACTAATTTCAGCGAGAAATGGAGGCCACGTTGGCCACCTGCAGTTTGCGTCATCAATCAATCCACGCGCGCAGACCCTAAGCCTAAACCACGGTGTAAAAAAAAAAGCCGGCAGATCCCACGCACTGTGGGAATCGATGTAATGCGAAGCAGCCAGGAAGGAGCAAATCCTGCTTTACATAATTTGCAGGTCATGCTTTACACGTTAGGACCTGTCATTTATGTTCGTCATACAGTCACGTCGCGCAATACCAATTTTGGTGTATATCAAGCTAGCGAACTGGACGCAAGCGCACCATGAGCGTGGCATGTAAATGGGGTTGTAGATAACACGCATGCCAAGATTTTCATGTTACCACCTGCCACTTATGTTCGTTATACAGTCATGTCACTCAATACCAAATTTGGTGTATATCAAGCTAACGAAACGGCCGCGAGCGCGCCATGAGCGTGGAATGCAAGTCATGTCGCTCATGACATGTCGTGATTTCCATATTACCACTTGTCATTTATGTTCGTCATACAGTCACGTCACTCAATACCAAGTTTGGTGTATATCAAGCTAACGAAACGGCCGCGAGCGCCAAGAGCGTGGAATGCAAGTCATGTCGCTCATGACATGTCATGATTTCCATATTACCCCTTGTCATTTATGTTCGTCATACAGTCACGACACTCAATACCAAGTTTGGTGTATATCAAGCTAACAAAACGGCCGCGAGTGCGCCATGAGCGTGGAATGCAAGTCATGTCGCTCATGACATGTCATGATTTCCATATTACCACTTGTCATTTATGTTCGTCATACAGTCATGCCACTCAATACCAAATTTGGTGTTATATCAAGCTAACGAAACGGCCGCGAGTGCGCCATGAGCGTGGAATGCAAGTCATGTCGCTCATGACATATCATGATTTCCATATTACAACTTGTCATTTATGTTCGTCATACAGTCATGTCACTCAATACCAAATTTGGTGTATATCAAGCTAACGAAACGGCTGCGAGCGCACCATGAGCGTGGCATGAAAGTCATATCACACATGACAAGTCATTATTTGCATATTGCCACCTGTCATTTATGTTCGTCATACAGTCATGTCACTCAATACCAAATTTGGTGTATCTCAAGCTAACGAAACGGCTGCGAGCACGCCATGAGGCGTGGCATGCAAGTCATGTCGCACATGACAAGTCATTATTTGCATATTGCCACCTGTCATTTATGTTCGTCATACAGTCACGTCACTCAATCCCAAATTTGGTGTATATCAAGCTAACGAAACGGCTGCGAGCGCACCATGAGCGTGGCATGTAAATCATATTTTTCATGACAAGTCAGTCATGATTTTCATGATATGACCAGCCATTTACGTTCGTCATAGAGTCATGTTATGCCATACCAAATTTGGTATAAATCCCATTAACGATACGGCCGGGAGAGCACAAAGTCGTAGGCGGCTAGATAGATAGATAGATAGCTAGATAGATACGCTCAAGGTCGCCAAAGTTCGCTAAGAAATGCTTCGCATTTAATATATACTCATTAGGTCAGGACACTCGCGAGATGCGATCGACCAGATAAAGTAATAACGCCGTGCACCCATCGGTCCGCTGACCGCAGCAGAAACCTATCGGCGGGACGACGCAACTTGAAGACAAAAATGCGTTGCCGTAGCCACTAACGCTTCGCGGGAGGTATTAATTTCCTAGTCAGCAAACACGGCTATGGCATATTAGCAACTAAAGTTGGAAGGCGTATGCCGCATTTCCCGCGCGAACAAACTCTACGTGCTGCCAAACACCGGCGTTGCTGGCGACCACGTGGGTTACCATAGCAACGGCACATAAAACATTTTTCTGTCTGCGTCGTCTCGACAATAGATATCTGGTGCCGTCGCCGGGCCAACGGGCACGCGCCGTTGTTACTTTTCTGCTCGAACGCACCTTGCAAGCGAGCCAAGTAATTCGTTAAGGCATTGAGCTGGGCTAGTTGGTGTTGATTGACTGCTTCCATAATTGCTAGTGAACACGCACAAAGGACGACACAGAAAGAAACAGGACAAACAGCAGTTGAAGTCTAGCGCTTGTCCTGTTTCTTTCTATGTCGTTCTTTGTGCGTGTTCGCTAGCAATTATGGAAACGAGCCGAGTAGTTGTGCCCTAAACCTAACCGCATCGTGAAAGAAAAAAAAAGGGGGGGTGGGGGGCTGTAGCGGTGTTCGAAAATTTCCTGGCCTTGTTCTAACCCGTGCAGAACGCTGCTTAAGCCACCTTCGCCGCAGTACACCGGTGCCTTGCGGAAAAGCGAAATAAAGGGGCCCTGAAATGGTTATTTGAAGCTTTGTCAGCGTTTAGGCTAGAGCATGATCAACCCATTGGCACCACAAATTTAACGACACGCCGTGTACCAAGGTGGCTACGGACAATTATATCATACCCTCCTTCTCACCCCTGCCTTGCCTCCTCAACTCATGAGACACGCTGGCATAGCTGGCGATTGCAGAGCTCTCGTGAGCACACTTGACGATTTGAGCTTTGCCCAGTAATGACCTCTGAGATTGCACGCCGACAGGTTGCGCGCAATCTCGGAGACCATAGCCCAGTGCGCGCCCGGCAGCACGCACGCCGTCTGGCAACAGAGACATCGCGGAGTGGTTGATATCTGCTCCGACAGGTGCCGCCACCCTGCCAGCCGATCTTTCCTATGCGCACACCGCAGCCAGTCAGATCAGCAGCCACGGTGACGTCATGTGCCCACTGCATGTCGTACTATGAATGGGCAGTTGAAAACGCGTTTAGTTGAGCCGCAGTGATCTGCAGCGATTCGCAGCTTTAAAGAGTTGTAATAAATTACAGTGTACGCAGAGAGCTTTAATCAATCTGTAAATGACCCTTAGGACTTGGTCTACCGGCCCAATGTGTTTGTACAAAATCGTCAAAACCGTTTCAGGGTCCCTTTAAAGGGGTACTGAACAAAAATTGGAGAAACTGACAAAAACATCGAAATTCTACTCGGAAGACGCCACTGTTCTGATAAACAGAGTTTATTTCACGCATTTTTGAACAGTTGGCTGTATTTTTGGTGGATTGTCAGCGCGCGGCGGCTGCACGCGAGCGCGAGCTGTGACGTCAAATTCTCCCTGGCACATGAAAGGTGCACGTGCTCCTGTCCTTCTCTTCCTTTTCTCTACCTCTCCTTTCATTCAGCTCTCTCCCTTCCACAAAAGCGCTGACGCCTTACCCCAACCGGGAGCATTGTTCACTGCCGTAATGGTTCTGGGAAACGTAGTGCGAGCTGAGCGTGTTGAGAGACGCAGACGACGGCTGGCATTGTTGGGATGCCTGTTTCCGGCGAGTTTCACGTCACCCCCTTTAGTTCACGGCACGGCCGCTAGATGCGGCGGTTTATGGAAAAATTATTAAATTCATTGTTTTTCTCTAATTTCTGCCTGAAATGAAGGTCGTGTCCATCGATTTCAACCCCCCAGTCTTTCAATTTGGCTGAAAGTCTTGGCGGCAAAAATTTTGTTCAGTATCCCTTTAAGAGTTGGAAGGGGCTGTTAGCACTAGTCACGGGACACAGCACATTTTTTTCAATTACTCATGCGTGTATGCGACGCATAATTGTGAGTTCTAGTGTGGTCGCTGATGCCCAAAAAAGTTACTGGCAATCATTTCGAGCAGTATATGACATTTCTGCGCCCCCCCCCCCCCCCCAAAAAAAAAAAAAACTCAACAAAACTGGGCACCAGTTTTTCTTTTTTCGCGACCCCTACTCCTCAGTTTTACGAATCCCCCCAAAGTTCAAGGTCGCCAGCTTGGCAGATCCACATTTGAATTCGCAGGGTCTGTCAAAGGATTTGACAGGTGCGGCAAAGGCTAATGTGGACTTTATCATTGTTTGTTCAGTGGGGTGGTTCGAAATACTACTTTTATTGAAATAGCAGTGCTCATGTTCACTCTGCACGATTTAGGTGATGTTGAATGGTTTGTGCATCTTTTTTAAATGTAAGCTTTTTTTATGCTGCTTCAAATTTGGTCTTTCGTGATAAAAAATGATGTTATTTTTCCTCGTAACCTGCTCCAAATTTGGATTTTAGTGCTCGAAAAGCCACATTTTGCTGCTCCAAAAATTGCTCCAAATTCTATTTCGGCCGTTGCACCCCTGTCTTTGAACACTGTCCAAGGCGTGGTCTCTGAAACTGACTTGCTGGAACTTTCAGAAGCAGAGCTTTTAGATGGCTGGAAGGACCAGAATGTCATAAATGTACAAAGAATAAAGATCAGGCGAGACAACACTGCAATTTCAACAAAGCACCTAATCATCACTTTTGCCTCAAGCACCCTGCCAGACTCCTTCGAAACGGGCTACACAAAAGCCCGAGTAAGACACTACATTCCAAAACCCCGCCGATGCTACAAATGTCAGAAATGGTCACGGCTCTCAAAGCTTCCGAGGCCACCCTACCTGTGCAAGGTGTGGAGAAAAAAACCACTCTTCCAAAAACTGTTCTGGCAAAACCCACTGCGTGAACTGTGAAGGCGATCATCCTGCATATTCTCGAACCTGTGAAACCTGGAAGAAAGAAAAATAAATACAGTAAAAGCTCGTTAATTCGACTCTCGTTAATTTGGAAAATCTGTTAATTCGGACACGTCATCTGGTCCCTGCAAATATACGCGTCACTCTATGAGACTGGGCGCTCGTTATTTCGGACAGATTTGACCGCAAATCGGATAATTCGGCGACTTTCGGGCCGCTGGCGGGACTCGAAAACGAAAAAGGAACAATTCGGAACAAAAGCTAAGCTCAAACGCAGCATCGCCATGGACATCAATTATCGACTTGGCTTGACTTGAGACTGGTTGAACGCCTTTACTTCGTGTGTGGGGTTAGCGGTGCCATTTAGTTGTTTTGTGCCCGTTGGGCTAGATGGGGAGGTGTGCTGAGCGCAGCGCGTTTCCCTTGCCAGAGAGGGTCCTTCTGCGCGCCGATGCCGCCAGGGGGCGCTGGTGCGCGGGCGCTGGTGCGCGGGCGCTGGTGCGCGGGGCGCTGGTGCGCTGGGCGCTGGTGCGCGGGGCGCTGGTGCGCGGGGCGCTGGTGCGGCGCTGGTGCGCTGGGCGCTGCCTGGGACAGCCGCCGCTGTCACAGATTACCCGTAGGAAGCCTAGCGCTAGGCAGCGCGGCGTCTTATTTTCCAGCTTTCACGTGGTTTTTATTGTTCTGTGGTCATGGAGCTTTGAAGTGTGAGGATAACACCCTATCAACCCAAGAAGAAAACTGGACGTTGTTGCTTCGTTCCTGGCTGCAAGACTGAGTACTGATCGGCGACAGACAGGGAACCCTTGTTCTAAGTACTGGCACGAAAAGAGTTATTTTAGAAGTAAGATCGTGCGATACCGAGAGCTGAAAAGCAGCTGACAGAGAACTCAGTACAATGCAAGAAACATTTCGACGCAAGGCATGTCGAAGCGAACGACGTTGGGCTAGTTGGTATTGCGCTGTCAGAAGTGAGCGTCGGCGCGTACAACATGATCTGTTGTTCGCTGTTTTTTTTTTTTTTTTCGTAACTCGGATGAATTTCTTTTTAAAAGAGGTCAAACGTAAAAAGGAAGAAAAGAAAGCCAAGTGGGCTAAGACCGGTGTTTTGTAGATAGCTTTTTTTATTGCAGAGTTCAAATAAACTTGCTTCGTGTACGAATCAGTTTTTTTTAAACTAATAAATATTTCAACCTGCCGATAAAACGTACACATGACGTTTTGACCTGCAGCTAGTGAACAGTAATGGGTCCAAGTAACAGAGTAGGCAATCTTCTAGGTATGTTACCACCTATTTAGAAATCTTTTCAGATTTTGACCCAAAATTGATTGTTTTGTGTTTGCCTTTAGGAGGACAGTTTAAAAGGACTTTACAAGTGTTGAGTAAAAAGCATGGAAGGTAACTATACATTAATTAGCAATATTACGCATAATATGGCCATCACGCCAATAGTCATAACTACCAGTCCATTCATACAAACAGAAAATGGTTTGGCAGCATTACAACTGTGTACGTAGGCTGTGCAATGAGCTAGGATATTTGCGCTATCATTATTATAAGGTATATTGTAGCCTAAAACGTCGACTTGTTGCAGAAAGTCGCATTTCAATTGAAGTCATCAAAATTTAAAACATCAAAACTTAATCCTCGTTTTCAATTATTCTAGTTGATTGCACGGGCACAGGTAAATGTCTAAGCAAAAAGCATGGACAGGTTCATCGAAAATATTGATATTTTTAATAGCTATGGGCTTTTTTCGCAACAAAAACACACTGAAAATCAAGTTTCGAGAAAATCAAGAATTATATTTTTCCAAACATGTAATTTTCAATGTCAGTGTAGTGGCAGAAGGACCATAACTTTCGAACAGAATCAGATAGAGGCTTACTTTTTTGTGAACCACAATTCTGAATTTCCGTGCATTTTTAGAAGCTCAAAAGTGAAAACTTACTTTTTTGAAAAATAATTCATTATTTTAAGGGGTGGTAACATACCTTAACAATGTGAATAAGCACTAAAAATGACGAATAAGTTGCAGTGATGCATAATTCCAATTAGTAAAACGGCAGGGCGCAAGCGAAAAAAAAATCTCGGTGCTTAAATGCGGCGTGCGCGAAACTCCGCGAGCAATATTACTTCGGCGCGTTTCGCGCGCGCAGTGCTACTCGGTATGTAGCCTGCTACCGTGAGAATGCATGCGAACCATATTTTTCAAATGAGGAGAGGAAGTCTACCCTTCATTAGTGCTATCGCTAAGAAAAAGAAGACGATTAACGCTGTGAAGTGTTGCACGAAAAAATAACGCGAGCCATGCTTATTCGTCGGACAGAAGCAAGGTCGTCTGCTCAACGCCACGCGCCCCTGCGTACAGCGCCCCTTGCGGCATCGGCGCAACTTGGGGACCGGTTTGCGCGGCCGCTTTTCACACCTCCCCATTCTAGCCACCCTACCGTTGGTGTGCTGCATCGTTGAACACCGTTTTATCGAGGAATGATTCAGTACGGCTCCTTTAGCTTGATCGTTGCTGCTGCTTTAGTGCCGAGTTCTCGTGTGACCGCACTCTCTGCCGATGGCAACGCCGGCGAAGCGGTCGAAGTACGAAGCCCAGGACTTCACCACCAAAGTAGAAATTTTGCGTGCCCTGAAAAATGGGCTCTGCCGACGAGAAGTGATGAAGAGGTTCAGTGTTAAAAGAAGTACTCTTGGTACATATGTTGTAGCCAGACAGGCCCCCTTTTACTATGAAGGAAGCCGCGGAGGCCCTCGTCGTCCTTGAAGAATTTTGTTTTGGCACTGCAGACAGCATGCGAGCTACTGAGCACCTTGAATGGCTCAGAAAATTTGTGTCCGCGCGAATTTCTGCTCGAAAACAGACAAGCATCCGCGATTACTTTGTAAAGTAAAGATATGTTGAAAAAACTCTTGCATTTATTGTGTTTATTTCGACCATTCGATAATTCGGACATTCGGTTAATTCGGACATTTTTTTCCGGTCCCTAGAAATCCGAATTAACGAGCTTTTACTGTAATCACCCTGTTCAGTTCAGTTCAGTTTTATTTCCTTAAGGGCCTCCAAAACCTCCAAAACAACAGAGTACCGGTGGCGCCCCCCAAGCAGGCAAACATGTTAAAAGAAGTACGTAACGCTGAGTTCCGGTCCACTCTGCCGATTTCGGCGGAGCAACTTTTCCTGCTCCATGGAGTGACTCCCGCTCTGAATCCACTCTGACTCTCTCATTGGAACTCATGACCCCCCACCCTCACTCTGTCAGTGGAACACACTTGCTCCAAAACGAGCAGAAAAACTTGCTCCGACTCTGCCATTGGAATTCAACATCAGATGACACTGCTTGCACTACTTAACAATATCTGGGCCGCTGGATATCTTCCTGCCGCATGGAAAGAGGCTATCATTGTCCCAATCTTAATATAGGGCAAGGACTCATGTTTGTTAACAAGCTATCGCCTGATAGCGCTCACCAGTTGCTTATGCAAGCTGTTTGAAAAGATGATAAAGCGCCGTCTGTTGCATTATCTTGAATCGAACAATTTTCTTTTATCCGCACCAATGTGGCTTCAGAGAGAGCCGTTCAACAACTGACCACCTTATGCCCGTTAAGGCTAGTATACGTGATTTATTTGTTCATAAACAGTACTTCTTGGCAGTGTTCCTAGACTTCGAAAGGGCATATGACACCACGTGGCACTTTGGAATCCTACAGGACCTGTCAGCAATTGGTGTCCGTGGAAATATGGTAAACATTATCGAAAGCTACTTAAGCAATCATACGTTCTGAGTAAGAATAGGCAATGCGCTATCTAAGCCATATGTGCAGGAGACTGGGGTACCTCAGGCTGGAGTATTAAGTTTCACGCTCTTTATTGGAAAAATGAATTCCCTGCGTAATTTTATCCCACACGGTATGTTTTATTCCACATACGTGGATGATGTGCAAATAGCATTTAAGTCATGTAATATTGCCATCTGCGTATGACTTTTCCAACTGGGTCTGAATAAGGTGTCGAAATGGGCTAATCAAAATGGGTTTAAGCTTAACCCCCAGAAAAGCTCTTGTGTCCTTTTTACAAGAAAGAGAAGTCTAGTTCCTGAGCCTCACATCGAGCTCTATGGGCAATTCCTACCTGTGAGCACAGAACACAAATTTTTAGGTCTGATACTAGACTCAAAACTCACTTTCATCCCCCCACATTAAGTACCTTAAAGGTAAATGCCTAAAAACAATGAATATAATCAAAATAATTTCACACACGGCATGGGGTAGCGACAGAAAGTGTCTACTGAATCTAAACAAAAGCCTTTTAATATCACGTCTGGGCTACGGTAGCATTGTGTATGCCTCTGCGGCACCTAGTGCTCTGAAGGTACTGGATCCGGTCCATCATCTGGGCGTTCGCCTTGCCACCGGTGCTTGTAGGACTAGTCCTGTACAAAGCCTCTATGTTGAATCCAGCGAATGGTCACTCGACTTACAGAGGCAATACTAGCGTTGCATACTTTTGGAAAGTGAATGCAAATATATATCATCCTTATCGCTTTGTCATTAATGACACCGCATGCGCGACCCTATCTTGCAACCGCACTACAGTGAGAGAGCCCTTCTCATTGCACGTGGGGAGGTTCTGTGGAGACATGGATGTCCCACTTCTCACACATGCGCTAATGACCCCAGCGAACTTGCTACTGCCCTGGTCGGAGCAACAGATAGATTGTGACATGACATTTGTCGAAGTTTCAAAACATGCCCCAGAGACGCATATCTGCATGCATTTTCTTTAACTTAAAGAGAAGTATGTTTATCCAGTATTTTACATCGACGCGTCCAAGTCGCATGCCGGTGTAGCATATGAAGCGATTGGCCTGTCATATTCACAATCAGGAGTTATGCACGCGGAAATGAGCATCTTTACAGCAGAGGCCTTTGCTGTGTTAACTGCCGGAAAGCACATAAAAAGCCATGAGTTAGAAAATGCAGTAATATTTACTGACTCTCTAAGCATAGTTCAAGTCTTAGTAAAATTTAAAAAGCATAAAAATCCAGCAGTTAACAATCTGTACTCTGTTCTGTGCGGAATGTACTTGTTAAACCAGCATGTCACTCTGTGTTGGGTGCCGGACCCCAGGGGCATCGAAGGAAATGTCCTTGCAGTAAGACTGATAACTGGGCAAGTTGGTATGTATCCATATTTAAACTTTTTTAGCGCGCACAAAAGACGAGGACAAGAAAGAAGACACACGAGCGCTAACTCTCAACTATTTATTTTTGAAAGGAACTATACATATATATACCCAAGAACCAGCATAGAGCATGTGCGGCGCAAATCATGTGGCACACTACCAAAAGGCTAAACAGAATTTAAAAAGACTTACTCCTTATCTGTCAGAGCCACCAAAGGTTGACTAATGCATTCTTTTGCACACCTATTTATATAAAAAGCTTCCGTAACTTCACGTGTTAGTTTATCTTTATCTGCAAACAAAATATCGGTATCATGAAAAACAGGGTCACAATGGCATGATTTACAATGATCAGACAAGTGTGAAAATGTTTCTTTCCCCAGTGAATTAGCATGCTCTTTTAGTCGTGTGTTGATACAGCGGCCAGTCTGTCCTATGTACATCTTTCCACAGGTTAGCGGTATCCGATATACCACCCCTCTTCGGCATCTCGTGAACTTCACTTCTTCTTCAAAGCCACAGCTACATTTTCTTTCCCCTGTTTTAAACTTTTTAGCAACGGCCTGGCACAAATGTTGCGCCTTAATAGGGGCGCTGAAAAGAACTTCAATCCCATACCTTCCGCCGACTTTTTTTAACCCATGAGAAAATTTATGAACGTATGGCAGAACCGCACAGTGCTTTTTATCTTTACTGAAGCGATTCCTTGAAGGTGATGCTTTCACGCCCTTCACTATCCTTACAGCTCTGGTGATAGCCTGTTCTGGGAAACCTACTGAGGATAGCCGTGCTACTTGTTTTGAAAAACTTCTTTCATTGCTGAAATACTGATGTTTTATTTGAATTCTACTTATGTCGGGTGGAATGAAGCAATGTATGTGCAAAAATCCGGCATATGTATAGGTTCAAAAGTAGCCCCCCTTACTCAGTGATATTTTTCTGGCACGAGTGGACCAAAAAATTCATCATGCCGCCCAAGGCATGACAAAAAGAATTTTTCTCTTTGTTGATGATTTTTTGATTATATTTGATGGGGCTGACTATGGCTCTAATGCTGTGAATGTACTAAAAGTGTTTCGTGAATGTTCGCTGGGACTCAAGTTTACCCATGAGATAGCAAAAGGTAAACAGCTACAGTTTTTAGACCTATCACTAAAAATTTTGCTTAAAGGGCCCGTCAACAACGCCGAGGTCGAACAATTGTTATAGAGAGAAATATGTGCACTTTTGCTATGTGAACCTGCTGCCGCAAGAATTTCGCGAATACGCGCAATAATAAGGAAGTTACAGGGGTTAGAACATCCGTTTCAGCTGGTTTCAAATTTTCGCGCGGCCTCGCCACCCTTCTCCGCTGTAGAAATGAGGAGGCGTAGCCCGTCGTCATGACTCCGCCCACTTCGGCAACGTGACACGACGTCAGTGATATGTCATCGGCGCGCAGCCAACGACCGAGCAGGGCTTCCCCCACATGAGCACGTGTCAGCGGCGCAGGGAGGAAGCGCGATGCGAAGAGACGACTCTTTCCCTAGCGGTAAAGTAGCGAGACGTCTCTTTATCTCGGAGGCTTTCGTTCTGGCAATACCGCTTCTCCCGGTAGTCTCGGGCTCTACAAAACGGCAGAGGGCAGCACAGGAAAATGAAAATGCGTACTGCGCGGCCGAAACTGCATCACCGTAGGGCCAAGGCGCTGTTTCGTAGGGCAAAAGACCAATCGACGAGCTCAGTGCCACGTCAGGTCGGCGATCGCCGACTTGACGTCACTGCGCGTACAAGGAGGATGGGTCAGGTGTAGGAAAGCAGCGCGGGAATTGTTTTTCGAAATGGAGGGTCTGCGTGGCGCGCAGCGCTGTAATATTCGGGAAACGTGGTCGCCGCGGTCTACTGTACGAATTGGCGAGCTTGTTTGGGGGGTGTTAAAAAAAAGTAGGAGCCTGTTGACGGGCCCTTTAAGCATATGGGCTGGATGTATAGCTCTAGATTGGAAAAACCCCTGCTCCAGTACAAGTCGGGGCATTCAAAAATTGTAAAAAATGGCATAGCAGTGTCCTGTCGTCGAGGGGCTGTGGTGAAGTATTGCTTTCATGCAATGAAAGAAAGCAATAAAAGGAAGTTTTTCAAAACAAGTAGCACGGCTATCCTCAGTAGGTTTCCCGGAACAGGCTATCACCAGAGCTGTTGAAAAAGTTGTAAGGATAGTGAAGGGTGCGAAAGCATCACCTTCAAGGAATCGCTTCAGTAAAGATAAAAAGCACTGTGCAGTTCTGCCATACGTTCATAAATTTTCTCATGGGTTAAAAAAAGTCGGTGGAAGGTATGGGATTGAAGTTGTTTTCAGCGCCCCTATTAAGGCGCAACATTTGTGCTAGGCCGTTGCTAAAAAGTCTAAAACAGGGGAAAGAAAATGTAGCTGTGGCTTTAAAGAAGAAGTGAAGTTCACGAGATGCCGAAAAGGGGTGGTATATCGGATACCGCTAACCTGTGGAAAGATGTACATAGGACAGACTGGCCGCTGTATCAACACACGACTAAAAGAGCATGCTAATTCACTGGGGAAAGAAACATTTTCACACTTGTCTGATCATTGTAAATCATGCCATTGTGACCCTGTTTTTCATGATACCGATATTTTGTTTGCAGATAAAGATAAACTAACACGTGAAGTTACGGAAGCTTTTTATATAAATAGGTGTGCAAAAGAATGCATTAGTCAACCTTTGGTGGCTCTGACAGATAAGGAGTAAGTCTTTTTAAATTCTGTTTAGCCTTTTGGTAGTGTGCCACATGATTTGCGCCGCACATGCTCTATGCTGGTTCTTGGGTATATATATGTATAGTTCCTTTCAAAAATAAATAGTTGAGAGTTAGCGCTCGTGTGTCTTCTTTCTTGTCCTCGTCTTTTGTGCGCGCTAAAAAAGTTTAAATATGAAATGTCCTTGCCGACGAACTTGCTACATCTACTGGTATGAAAGGTGGTAACACTTCCTTAGCTGTGCCCGTTGCAGACTTGAAGCCTCTCCTCAAGCTGTTAGCATAACGTGTGGGACAGAGAAACATCAAACAAACTGGAGTTATTTAAACCATATTTAGGCCATCAACGATGAAGTCCAGGAGACGTGAGGTCTTGCTCTGCCGCTTGTGGATAGGTCATACCTATAGTACTCATAACTACTTGCTGACTGGTGAGGACCCACGCACCTGCAGTAAATGTGGAGAAGGACTTACAGTTCTTCACGCTCTTTTAAAGTGTTGACAAACTGAACCTGAGTGAAAATAGTATTTTCAACAGGCTTACCGAGAAAATCTTCCCTTGCACCCGGCAATGTTCCTCGGAAGAGTCCCAATGTCTGAGATGGACGAAGTCCGCAGTTTTATAAACAGTACCACCACACTGCATATTTCATAGCATGGCCTCCTTTGAGAGGTTGCTGCTGCGATGGTTGTACACCAAATAGCACATACTCATCGTCCTTGTTTCCAAGGGCCCTCACGAGGTATACAGTGCTACCTGAGTGCGAATTTCCTTTGAGAAGTTCACTTATGCATAGCATATT
Source organism: Rhipicephalus appendiculatus (assembly GCA_030522465.1). Lineage (NCBI taxonomy): Eukaryota > Metazoa > Arthropoda > Arachnida > Ixodida > Ixodidae > Rhipicephalus > Rhipicephalus appendiculatus. The sequence continues at coordinate 319,443 of JALIZH010031664.1, forward strand.
CGCCCACTAATTGTATGTCTCAGAAATCATAACATTCTTTAACAGCTATTTGTGTTTTACGCACTTTACAGCAAAAGTTTTTAGGCCCATATACAGCCAATGGTACACACTGCCATTGTTACTGACTGCAGCATCTCCCACAAATCAAATACTTTTTGGCGCTCTTTAGCCATCATTAGCCCTTGCCACAAAACACCACATATCATCATCATCATCACTTAGCTAAACACCAAGGAAAGTCTGCCAAGGCTTGCGAGGTGCATGGAAGAGACAGAGGGCAAGTGGAAGGGTGCTTTTGGAAACGATCATATGAACCTGTAAGTGCTGCGAACCAAGTGCATAGTGTTTGAAATGGCATACCACTTCACTTGGAGCGTAAGAGAAAACAGAAAAATAAGCACACAATCATTGATCAAGACGAGAACTTCTTTGGTGTTTCCAAAGGGTGAAATGTTTGTGGATACCTTTGCAATAATGAAATCATCCACTGACTGTCCCTTTGGCTACGTAGCTTGCCGAGAGGAGAGCAAGCAATTTCTAGCTCTCTTTGAAACATAATTGTAAGTAGCCTGCAGTGCTATTATTTAACTTGTCTTTTCACAGGAGCCTTGACTGTTTGTTTGGCAGCATTTTCTGAATAAGTTCAGAAAGTGTTGCAGGACCCGTTTGATGTGACAGTTTGAGCTAGTCGCGCAGGCCAGGAGGTCAGTCGCTTCCTGAACAGAGTTTTTAGCCCTCGCAGGTTGGCAGGTATGCACAGTAGACGTCCCGGGAACCACATGGGACATCCTTCGCACAAGGTTGCACCAAGTGTGGAAGCCCACATGCTGCATGAGAGTGCAGTCCCATTTGCAGCCCCTGGATGTCATTGCAGCCCCTGGATGTCATATGCAAGGCCAATGATTGAGTTGCAGATATTGTGAGCCTGCTTTAAATGACAAGTTTGTTTTATCACAAACAATGCAGTCCAATATCTTTACCCACCTTCCATCCATTCTGGTGTGAAACTAAAGGAATCAAAGCTCAAGCAAAATCAAGTTTACTGACTCATTCAGAGATGACGCATATTGTAATGAGAAAATGGGAACGTGAATGAACCATGAAAGAACTTGTCGAGCAGTGCCCGACCACAAGCCACTGCGGTCGTGTTGCGTTGTCAGGAGGGGCCTGACAACGGACAGCAAAGGGTTAAGATACGTCCTTGAAAAACACATTTTGGGGACTTTATAAGTGCCCCTTGAATGTTGCCTTCAGAGCTCGTAGGAACCTTGATAGGAGAAGGAGTGGTATTTTTTGCAATTTCTGGCTTTAAATGTGAAGAGAAATGGAGAGAGGTCACATCGATCTCATCAGAATGGCTCTTGAAAGAGTGTAATAAACTGTTGGAACCATTATTTATTTATTTATTTATTTGTTTATTTATTTATTTATTTATTTATTTACAGTACCAGGGCCCTCGTGGGGCATTTTGTAAGGGGGGGCAGTAAAGATTATACGCAATATATATATACATACTATATATATCTATATATAGGTAAAATATTGATTACTACAGAAGATACAACTCATGAACATAGAAACGCAAAATATGCTAAAATAGCAAGTTACAATTTGTGAAGGTGTAATACAAAAAAATAATTTAAAAGTAACTGTTTAACCAGCAACAATGCAACATAAAAGAAAAACTGACAAAAGAGTTTACCGCAAATATATGTACACAAAGACAGAAAACAGGTGAAAGAAAAAAAAAACGAAAAAGAAAAAAAAAACAAACATCGGTAACAGTACTACAGGCACAGATGAATATGAAAATGCCATACATCAGATTGCAGTGCACAAATACTTTTTAAGAGTGTCGCAGAACTTTGCGTGGTCTCACTCTGATGCGAGATCATCTGGCAGATCATTCCACAGACGGATTGCTCATGGAAGAGCCGATAGGTTGATAGCGTCAGTTTCACCGTACATGCGTGATAAGCTAAAGTTGTTATGTAGACGGCGGGAAGTTCGATGAGCTGGATTAAGGTGAACAGATGACATCATGCTGGTGTGGAAAAGTTTGTGGAATAGTGATAAAAGTGAAATGTCGTGGCGAATTTTCAGTGGCTCAAGTGTAAGGCCTTGTTTAATCTGTATTATGCTGGATGGGTAGCTGTAGTTACGTGTAATGAATCGACTGGCCCTATTTTTTATAGATTCTAACATGTCAATGTGGTATTGTTGATACGGTGACCAAATGGAGGAGGCGAACTCGAGTTGAGGACGGATTAAAGCAAGATAAGCTAGTTCACGTACATCGGAGGGGAGGGAGAATTGTATAGATTACGGCGCAGAAAACCTAATGATTTTGATGCGTTAGCACAAATGGAAGTGATATGTGTGGACCAGGAAAGAGTAGGAGTTAAGTTTATGCCTAGGTGTTTGTAATGCGGAGTGCGTTCTACAATGCTATATCAAATTTTGTATAGTCCAATAAAGTTATGTTTTCGACTAAAGGTGATTAGTTTGCATTTGGAAACGTTTAATGCCACCTGCCAAGTCTTGCACCACTCATTAGTACGCTCAAGGTCTTGTTGAAGGGCAAGATGATCACTACTGTTGCGTATGGGATGATAGATAATGCTGTCATCAGCAAATATACGCATACGTGATAAGTTGTCAGGCAGGTCATTAATGTAGATGAGGGAAAGTAGGGGACAAAGAACACTGCCTTGCGGAACACCAGAAGAAATGTAACATAGTGGTGAAGAATGAGTGTTTGCGATAGTGAATTGCTGTCAGTTCGTTGGGAAGTTATGGAGCCAAGTTAGCCTAAGCGAATGTAGTTTTAGCGATGATAGTTTTAAAATCAAGTGACAGTGAGCAACATGATCGAAGGCCTTTGCAAAGTCAATATGCAATCTGTTTGTAGATTACTGTTCATGTTAGAATGTAAGTCGGTAGTAAATTCAAAGAGTTGAATCTCACAAGAAAGACCCTTTTGGAACCCATACTGGTTAGAAAAAAAAGAAATTGTTAGATTCTAGATGAGCACAAATGTTAGAAGCTATACAGTAAAAGCTCGTTAATTCGGATTTCACAGGACGGAAAAAAGTGTCTGAATTAACCGAATGCCGAATTATCGAGGCTATGCAGCAAACAATAAACAAGTGTCCAATAAATTAATGCATTTTCATTTTCTTAATGAATACCGTAATCAGTACTTATTCTGCGTAATAGCAGTGTAAAAGCCGCAATTTTTGTCATTCCCGACTTCGTTCACAATGTGACCGTGTCTTAAGCTGAAATGTGACTGAACGCATCATTTGTTATCTTACCGCCACCACCAATACCACCCCGTGCACGTGACGATATACAGTTAAACCTGGATATAACGAAATTGACAAATTCCCGAAAAAATACGTTACCAACAGGTTTTCGTCATATGCAGTTTCAGCACGAAAATTCGAAAAGGAAAGGCACAAATTAAACAAAAGAGGAACTGAAGGCAGAGCTCACCCAAAACACTTATTTAGTAACACTTATTAGTAAGTATTACACTCACACTCATTATCACACTCAAAACACTTATTAGTAAAAAAACTGCTTTATTATTGCGATAGCAATTATATAGACACTCTTGACGGATTTTTGCCATTGCCGCCATGTTCCGTATAAAGTCCAAATTGATATCATGCCCCGCGCATCGTAACTTTTACCCGCGGGTAAAATTGCGCGAGTGGGGGCGACGATTGCTGCTGCAGCAGTGATCAAATGAGCCGGCCCATCTGTATTGCCTGGAGGCCGCATACGATAACATCCCCTCGCATATTGAGCTGCCGTCGAATGCTGAAGCAAAGAGGAAACACCCCGCCCGTCTTGAACGAGCATGAAAAGACCGGAGGGGTAGAGGGGTTCACTCGAGCATTAACAGTGAACTGTGATTTTAAGGGCGCGGTCACGATCGCAGACGCGCACGTTATCTCGGCAAGCATCAGCGCACGGCTTGTATACCTTTCCACGTTCTATGCTCTCAACGCGAAGAGACTGTGTGAAAAGAGCACTTCTGCGTGGAGCGGCCGTATTTTCTTACACCAGCGTTTTGTAGGGTTACACGATATCGGATACAAAAGAGTAGGTTGCCAGCCTTACTTCGGATAACATTACTATTTGTTGCTTTCGAATTCATTGCATTGCATTCAACGCGCCATCGTGTTGCCAGAGCTAATCGGCTAATCGCGAATACTATGGTCTAGCGAACTCGCGGCGTGGCCTAAGACTGCAAAGCACGTGACGAGTTGACCTCCGAAGATCCGTCGTCACCGCGGTCTCGGACAGTTTCCACCAGCGCCAAATCTGACATCACGGTAATGGTGACACGGTTGTCCGCTTAAGGTATGAGGCCAAGTGGAAAAAGCGACTTTTTTTTTTCAAAATGTCATTTTTTGGTTTTTGATCATGTTAAACGCGCAATTTATTCCTCTTCATTTTGCTGCAAAAGGTTTCTGTCTACGCAGATTTTTTTCAAAAGATACAAGGAAAAATGTGAGACCACCCATCACCTACGAAACCGAAACTGAAAGTGCCAGTTTTGTTTGAATCACAATATTACCTTGATATGTAGTATTTTGTTGGTTATTTAGCAATTATATCAACTGTGGACATGTAATAATGCTCTAAAAGAGTTGTCAACCCATAATTTTTGTCCATAAAACTCATAAACTTCTCACCAGGTGCACGCGTAACGTGGTACATATGTTGATCACACTCAAGGACACGTACGTGAGCCTGTAAACCATCAAATTTGCTTTGTTTGACGATGTGTGTCATTTCAATAGTGGAAACAAAAGCACATGATACTTTTGAAGCAAATTCGGATCGATCCAGGCCTCTACACAACAAAAGCTTGCCTTACAAATGATCGGCACCGCAGCGCGAAAGCGTCCCGTCATGGCACTGACACTGCAATAAAAGCTTGAAAAAAAAATTGAGTTGCTGCTCGAGCAAAGACACACAATAGTAAGGTCCACGATGGAACTGGCAACAAATATTGAGAATCTTAGCGCTCTTGACCACCTTGTGAAAGCGCTGCACCTGTTTCAAATCTTTGTTGATTTTCTCAGAACGTATATTTCTGGTATTTTTCCGTACGCGAACAGTCATAACTCTTTTTCTAATAAACATTGTTCATTAAAACTTGGCACACTTCCTTATCACTTTAGTAGGCGTGCAATGAACCTCAATAAGCAAAATCGTGCCACAAGGTTTAATATGGCTGCCTGTTATACGAAGGTGGCCCTAGTGCAAATGCATACTTTTTTGTAGTGTTAGCTACACTGGCCTAGCCAAACCCGTTTCGCGCGGCACATCAAGAGCCGTGCTGCGCATGCGCGAGGATCAGTGATGTCACACAGCTGGCACGCGGGAGGCGCACGGGAGCCGGCATCTCCCGCGCACTCCGCCGCCGCCGCGAGCAACTCACAGCCGCCGGCCTGCGCATTCCAGAGGAGTGACGTCGTAGCCGTGGTAGACGCACTGTCGCCGGCACGCGCGCAGCTATTCGCGTTCGCTGTACAGTCGCCGTCTGACACTACGCTGGAGCCGCGGCGCTTCTGACTGGCGTTTGCCAGTGTGGTATAGCCATGGAGAAGGAGAGCACAAATTCTGCTCAACGGCGCAGAAGAGCGGAGAAGCGTGACTCATCGGATCCCGAAGTAGTTGCCTGGCAATTAGCGGTTGAAGGTAGGAAGAATGAACAGAATACTGTGTTGGGGCCATAGAGACGGCAGCGTGTTACTTCACTGATCACCAAGCCGTCTTTGTGGCAATAGAGAAGCAACCTGACGTTGAGCAAAAATATACATGTGCCACATAATACGTATACCTGTGTGTGTGTGTCATTGGAGCAGCAGTAAGCATGATAATCAAGCTAATCCTAGACAATCAGGAAAGCTAAGAATAATCAGCTGAACCTTTGCTAACGCTACGTATATCCTGGCATAGCCGAGCTAAGCCACTGCAACATTTGGTTATTTCATCACTATGTTTTGAATAATCATCATATCTCATTCGTTTTGGTTCATTGCACAGGACGAAGCCTTTTTCATGTTCCTGCAAAAAAATGAAATTTTTTTATTGAGCGGAATTTGAGTTAGGAGTGTTCGCGTGAGGCCCACTTTTAATGACATTTTTAATTATGAAAAATTAACAAAACATAGGACTTGCTTTAAAATGCTCACATGTGTTAAAAAAGATGTTTCATATTGTAGGCTAATAATCGCTAGCGATTATCGCTTTTTAAAAACTTTTTCCGACACTTGGCCTCATACCTTATAAACTAGCAGTTGTTCCGTGTACGAATACAACCGAGGAGCAAGCTGCTGATAAATGGGACGCGCGCAGCATTCGGCGCGCGACGTGTTTTATTGTCCAGGCAACGGACCAATTACTGGGCGGACGACAGGGTGAATCGATGGTTTCGCACGTTCGCTGGTTTGAGGGGAGAGGGCAGAGTCGAAGAAAGGGGAAGAGGGAGACCAATCTGCCTCAGTTTCGCATGCGTTCGTATTCTCGCGCTTTGCGCGTCTTGCAGACGCCATCCGCGTTCCAGCGCTCATAAAGCTCATTTATCCTCCCGCGTGAGGGGGAGACACCACAGCTGGCACCGTGCCAGGGAGCTTCAACGGCGACGGCGGAGTGCCGGCCTAAGGAGCTTCGCTCCTAAAAAAAAAAATGCAAAGCTGAACGTCGCCGGGGGCCACTCCACACGCGCGCCTCGCAGTGGAACCATGCATGTGCGCACAGCGTCGAAAAGAAAGAGCGAACGACACGTATACCATGGAATACAATTCGGAAAAGCGCTCTCCATATGCAGCGCGGCCTCACATATGCGACGCGAACTTGCAGCGTACCGACATGGAGCAAGATTTATTTATTTTTTTTTTGTGTCGCTTTAACGAAGTGCAATTCCTGCAGCAATCGAAGAGTGGCGCTGACAATGCTCAAGTCGCTTTCTTTTTTTTTTTTTTTTTTTTTTTTTTTTTTTTTTTTTTTTTTTTTTTGAAGGGAGGGGGAGGGCACATGCATGCATTCGCCCGCGGCGGCAAGAACAGCGGTGGCGAGGCAGCTGCGGAAGATGCATGCTCTTGCCAAAACGAAAAAATCCGGGGCAAAATTTTTAGGTTGTCGGTGGTGAAAATTCGTTATATCAAGGGTGTTTCCCGCTGCCACTTTGTTACATAGAGGTCGCAAATACATGTGCTTCTATGGAGTAACAGCGGGGAATATAAAAAAACTTCGTAATATCGAGGAATTCGTTATATGGAGGTTCGTTATAGGCAGGTTTAACTGTTTTTTTTTTTTTCCCCCGCCGGAAAAAATGGCAGCAACTGATCATTCCTTCATCACAACGTGTGTAAAACAAATTTTATGTCAGAATGCGGACCACGTCTTCAAGAGCTTCCAGCATGTTTGAGTTCTGTGACAGTGTGCGAACTGCTCAAAGTCAAAATGAAGTTACTGAGTGCCGCATTCACTGTGGACAAAGCTGTGCTCGTTAAAGACACGATAATAGTTTCCACGCAGTTCTGAAGGCACACGCGCAGCCTACACCAAGAGTCAAAATGAATTTGCTGCTGAATAAACCTGACTCGCTATTGCATAACTATGGATGGTGATCAGGGCTCTGTGGAGGCCTGCGGCTGTCTCGGTTGTTCGCAAACGCCGTTTCCTCTCCTTTGCGTTGCGCATTTGCGGTGCTTCATGCTTCGCGCTCCGAGGATTGTCCGAATTGCATGGCTGTGGCCAAATATGATCGAATTAACGAGAGTTCGATGCCATCAAACAACACACATTCTTGCCGGGACCAGGAAACACGTCCAAATTAACCGATTTTCCGAATTAATGGGGTCGTATTAATGAGATTTTACTGTAATATGTTCAAGCATCTTACAACAGCATGTTAAGGAAATGGGGCGATAATTTCCAGGTGAACTTTTGCTACCACTTTTATGTACTGGCACTACCTTTGCTATCTTCCAGTCAGAAGGCAACATTCCTGTAGTTATTGACTGCCGAAAAATGTGGAATAGAATTGTACTGGAGACAGATTTAGTGTTCTTTAAAATTTTAGAATTGATATTGTCAGTACCAGAAGATGAAGACATTTTCAGGTTTTCTATGATTTTAGATATACCTTCAATTGTGATATCGATGGGTGCCATGTATGAGTAATCACGTTCGAGAATTTCATGAAGATGGTCGTGTTGACATAACGTAGTTAGACATAACGACAATCAGTCGGCAAAAAGAGTGTTATTTTCATAATGCAATGAAATAAAGTTATCGTCGCAATCAGGACTTATTACTTTCCAGAACTTGTTCTGATTAAATCTCAGGAGTGAAGGTAAATCCTGGGAATAGTATTTATTTTTAGCTAACGCCTCCTCTATTTTATCAATGCCAGCCAAATGCGCCGTTCCAGCCGTTCACCACCCTCTCCTCTAGCCCTTTCGTACTCTCACCCATCGCCTAGCCTTCACGTGTGCTTTGCGTTCATGGGGGAGAGCACCCATCATGTAGTGCCTCACGACGGAAATCATATGAAGTAATTTTTTGTTCAGTTGTGTGCAGATTCGTGGGGCGGCGTCATGCATCCCTCGTGTTCACTATGTTGGCGGTCACGCTGGCTCTGTAAGAGACACGGTGTTTTGAGATAGCGCGTCTCCGTTCGTGGCACTATGCGGGCAACCAATGGTGACGCTGCAGTGCATGCGCTGCCTTTAAGAGGTGCCTCATGAGCGCTGTGAGGCGGCGGCGGCATTGCTTCGAGATACAAAGAAGGAGCACGAAGGAACAAATTGGACAGACGCATGATATTGGAGAGGGAAAACGCGTCTATCTCATCTCCGTGCAAAAGCGCTCGGACGCACATGTGACGCAAGCAGCCCTACCCTACATGTGGAGTCGCATCACGACCATTCCCTGAACTAAGGCGGACCGGCAGCTCCCATTGAGGGGCGAGCGTTTGCACTGGCATTGAATAAAATAGAGGAGGCGTTGTTTTGGCAGTTGCAATTTCGTGGCAATACGTCTTTAGCGCTCCTCATGCCTATCCCAAGAAGTCTGGGAACCTGACACTTCAGCCAACAGGCCTTTAAGGACCCCTGACACCAAATTTGGAAACTCGAGATGCTTGTGTTGTTATAGACTCCTGCATGCGGGGGCACTTCTGACCGATTATTAGGAACGAGCGTTGCCTGTAAGATATTTTAATTTGGTTTTAAAGTAAAGGTCAGTGCTCGTGCGAGTATTCAAGTGCAATCGACATTTTCCGTGGTTTGACGTAGACAGAGGCTCCCCTCGTGACGTTACAGAGGTCAAGCAAGTATTGTCGATGTCACAGAACATTTTCGGGGCGCGCACAATACCCCGACTGGCACCCGGCGAGGACTATTGTTCGTCACCCCTCTCGCTTTGTTGTCCGGCTGCTCTCAAGGTGGTTTTAGCTGCTTACGCCAGGAATGCTTTTCTTTTTCCCGAGGGGGGACACGCTCAAAGCACCCACATCGTTTCATTCTTCACCGCCCGCGGGTCCCCCTAGTTGAAAACGGCGCGTTCAGCGTCACCGAAGCTTGAGCATGTAGCCTCAGGTGCTGCCCCGCTGTGGGGCGCTAGTTTCTTATGGTATTTAGGCGGGCGTTTCGAACTGCAGCAAAATTGTTTGGAATTAACGACGCTAGCATTAATTATACGATGCGTTAGAGCATTTACTATTCAATTTCGGCATTACCAGACGCAAAGCTACAAATTACTGTAAAAAAGTCGCAAACAAAACTTTTGCTGTCAGGGGTCCTTTAACATTGAAAAAGTAATAATACTTTATATTTCTTTAAATAAAGCATCAAAGCCATAGTTCCAGGCTGGCAGAAGTGGCTAACAAGCACTCAAACTTTGGTCAGATCACAGTGCCCTTCCGGTACGAGTGGCTGGATGAGTTGTTCCGCGAGGGGGGCCACGCTCATCTTCTTCGTGCTGACCGGCTACAAGTTCCGGCCCACACAGTCCAACCCCTACTTCCGCCTCTCCCAGGACGACGAGGAGGAAATGGAGGAAGTGTGAGTCTCTTCAAATCACTTTGATGCTGTTTGTGCTTGGCCATTGGTCAGAGCAGTGTGCCCGCCACTCGGACCAGTGGCCACAGTGGCCCTGCTTTTGTCCACACACTGCTGTTTGATTAGGGTTTATCACATGTAATACAAATTAGCGAGAAGAGTGGCTGTTATTCATGGAATGGGAGCACAGATTTAAATAAAACCTCTCTACAGCAAACACAGGTGTAATCAAGTAAACTAATATCGTGATAAGCAGAAATCGCTTAAATGCCACTGTAAGTTGGTTTGTTTTATATAGTGGACTCCCGTTAAGACCAACGCAAAGGAACCATGGTCATTTGTTCATCCTATCAGGAGGAGTGAATCCAAATATGTTACTTGAAAACACTAAATGGAATTAAAATGGGGAGGAAATGAGCATTTATTTGGCTCAACTTGATAAAAACTTGGCCTTCAAGTAGAGTATTTACACAAATCTCTTGAGCACCCAATTTCACATGTTCAAAATAAATATGCTAATGAATATACTGCTACCAAATTTTAACAATAAAACTGTTGCACAACCTATGTTGACAATTTAAAAAAAAGAGGGGGGGGGGGGTGATAAGCACAGTTTTCCTTCAAAGAATGGAACATTTGTCCTCCTGGCAGTTGATTTCTTTTCTCTGAGCCTGTTTTACTGGCTCTAATATCACTTCTGGGTATGCCCTATTGCTTGCTGTTACCTTGACAAAGCCAATGTACTCATAGTTTCTTAAAGGGCCCCTGCAACACTTTTTGAGCATGGTCAGAAAACGCTGCCGATCGGTAGTCGAGGCTCCCGAGAACACGCGAGCCAAATGTTATAGCGTAGCACGCGGCATGGAATTCACAATAAATTCTCAGTCAGCTGAAAATTGCTTTCTCTTCTCTCAACAAATGACGCTACAAGCTCAAAAATCCCTCGTCACAGCCATTGTATCAGCCATTGGCTGATTTGAGCATTGCGCGCTTGATCGTTACCAAGGCCGCCGCGGGAGGCCGCAACTTCTCCACGCAAGCGCACCCGCTATCGCACGGAAAAGCCGCATATTCGAAGAAAAAAAAAAAAAGAGACAAAGTGCTCAAGGTCATGAGGCGCGCGTGACGTATTTTCTTTCCCCGTGCCATCCCTCCCTGCTTAGCTTCCAGCGCTTTCGTTGGGACGAGAGAAGGGAGAATGCAATTGCAGCGTGTGACAAATATTTGTAACTCCGCTTGTACGGACGGATTCTAAAAATTTTTGCGGCGGTGAATTCGTGAGGCAATAAGCTCCTTCATTGAATTCATTCCATAGCTACTTGGAAAAGTGTTGCAGGGCCCCTTTAAAGGGACACTAAAGTGAAACATGACTTGGTTTAGATTGATAAACTGTACCCTGATAACTCTAATGTCGTAAGTTTCACCATCATAAGTTCATTATTAGAGGAGAAAATCAAGGTTGAAGTTTCGTTTTTGAATTTTGCACCAAAATCTCCACACGTGACGTTGCGGATTTAAAATTGTATATTTCGTATTTTCGCGACATTGGCTTGATGAAATTTACTGAAACTTCATGTGTTAGGTCTTATGGCCCCCCTCAGAGGACAATGTACAGCATTTTTACCGATTAGGAAATGCGTAGGACCTAGTAGACACCGTCAAAATCTATGACATCATGGTGTTTGGTGCAGGAATCTCAAGGTGGCGTCTCCACCCACATATTCTTTTCACGCGTTTGCTCGCTTACCAAGCGTCGTCTCGCGGTAAGAGTGGTGTTTTCGGGATTGTGGAATTGTACTTTACTAATACGCGAAAAATTGTTTTTCTCTTTAGTGTCCCTTTAAAGGGGTCCTGACACAAAATTTCGCGGCCGAGATAGCCTGCTGGATCGATTCCCGTGTACATGCGTGTACCATCTGCGAAATATCTACAGCGAATAAAGCTTGGAAGGTATTTTATATGAATTTTGAAGTTCTTGTGCGCGATGCAGCATTCTAGGCCGCACCTGGCGGCATTGACACCCTTGGAGGTGACCCGAGGTGACCCCCCCTATGCAGCGGGTACAACAGGTTATGATGACGTCGTAGCCGCCATTTCTGTTTTGGCGCGCTCGCCACTGCGCTGTTGGTGACTGCTCGGCGGCTGCTCGCGAGTGTGTGGCCGCGGCCAAGAGGAGGCGCTGCCGCGGTGCACACGTTGAAAGTTTTGTGTTTGGCGACACTACAGCTTTCCCTGTGCTGCCTGGGCTGCAGTGACAGGCCACAATGCCGAAATCTTTCTGCGCTGTTTCCTTCTGCACGTCGAAGTCGGGATCAGGCGTATCACTGCATACGTTTCCATGCGACGAACCTCGGCGGCAGAAGTGGATCGAGTTCGTGTGCGCTTGTGGACGTCGGGAGTATCAGGACTGGTCCCCGGTGCAGAACAGTCGCGTTTGCGGGCTCCATTTCGAGGCGCATTGCTTTACCACACAGGCGCCGGACTTGGTGTACGTGGGTCTTCCGACTCCACCCTGTGCATATCGCTCACGTCTGGTGAGCAATCGGATATTGAACGTAGAAAAAGCGAACGTACTTTGGCTAAATGAATTGCCCTGCACAACATTTGTGCACGAATGTGTCGGGTCTTACCATAGTACATTGCCGACGCGAGGTTCATCGTGGTCGTCATCGCTGGTATCGCTACTGCTTACCGACGAAGCACTCCTCGCCAGCGGGTCAAACCTGAAGTGATTCGCTACGTCGAAAATTCCTTCCATCCCCGCCGCAAGAAAATCGTCGCCATCAGATGACGATGAGCCTGACGACGACAGCGAGGACGATAACGGCGACGACATCACGCAGCATGTGTGCCAAGCGAATGCAAGCAGACGATGCAGACCGCGCGGAAGTGCGTCACTGTCCTGTGTGCTCCGTGACCGAGCGTTTCACTCGCTAGGTGGTGATAGTTGCACCCGGCGGCTTGTCGTTTTTGGAGCTCTGTCAAACCGAAACTGAGGCTGTGTCGGTAATGAGGAGCTCGTAATTAATTATCTGTCGCGCGCTGCAGCAAACGATGTGCCGTGTTATGACTAAGAGGCCCCCAGCAACACATTGCAGCAAAAAAACGCGGGGCGAAAATTTTTGTGTCAGGACTCCTTTAAGGCGCAGGCCAAGAAACTATGTAGCAGGCTGAATCTTGACAAGTTGAGGAAAGGTATTAATGATAGCAAACGATGTCACCTGCAAGTACTGTTCAGAGCTAAGACCCACAAACCAGACGTTCCTTTAAAGGTAATTGTATCAGAGAATGACACATGGCAGAAGTCAATCGCTTTGTTTCTTCAAGCCAAGCTCGCCTGTTTGCCCGTGAATGATCCGTTCTTGATCAGGAACTCGGATCAAGTGATTGAATTCTTGAAGGACCACCCCCATGATGGTTACCAAGCCTTTTCGGTGGACATAAAAGACTTACATTATTCAATCCCTCACGATGCCCTGTTGTCTTCTATTGAACATGCCATAGATGAATACGGTGCCACGCGCTTTCAAAATGAAACCTCATTGTCAACGAGTCATTTTTTAGAACTTGTATCATTTTATTTATCTTCCACTTTTATTTGTTGGGACGACGCGCTGTATTTGCAGAAAAAGGGCGTGTGTATCGGCTCGTGTATAGCACCCATTCTTAGCGATTTGTTTTTATCTGATCTTAGCATTGCCTTGTCTACAACGCAAAAAAAACGCGGGGCGAAAATTTTTGTGTCAGGACTCCTTTAAGAAAATCTGCAAGCTTTTCTTCTAGGTCCGGATATTTTCTCGTTTTTGGCCCGTAGTAACTTTTCTTGATCGATGTGCAGCTGGTCCCCGTTCGCACTACTCACAGTCGCAAGCCTCGGGCACATGAAAAAGAGATGACACAGCTATATTCAGCGTGCAAAATAACCGTCTTTTGTCGTGTGCTTTCATAGTGAAAATGGTGCATCACAATTTGTACTTCACTGGAAGGAGATACTACACGCACAGGTCCTAGGCGAAACAACGCGAACTGACGACATGTGCTCGGCTGCCATTATGTGGCGGCGATGACAGTGCATCTGAACTCTCTGACTGGGGTGCTAGCGCTACGCTGCAAGCATGGTTTCGGTTTTGTACTCAATTCTAATGCACAGACAACCTTATTCCCACTACCCCCCCCCCCCCCCTCCCTTCGCATTTGCTCCTCTGTACACGGTGGATGAGGTAGCCCTGTAAGTGAGAATGACAAAGAGGTGAGCTAGTTGGTAGTCATTCATGTTATAGAGACAAGGCATGCAAACACGGACACAAGAGAGAAGTCAAGACACCACAAACGCCAACTAACAACTGCAAAGGAGCACAACGTGTGGAAAAGAAACAAGGCACAAAAAAAAAAAAAAAAAAAAAACGGCAGATCCTACGCAATGTGGGAATCCATTTAATGCGAAGCAGCCAGCAAGGAGCAAATCATGCCGTACATGACTTCCATGTCATGATTTGCATGACCTGTCACTTATGTTCGCCATACAGTCAAGTTGCGCAGTACCAATTTTGGTGTACATCAAGCTAACGAAACGGCCATGAGCGCAACATGAGCGTGGCATGTAATTCATTCAGTAAATGACAGGGATGTCATGATTTCAGTGATTCCACTCCTGCGCCAACTGCGCCAAGGTGCGCCAAATCAGATTTACAGCGCCATCCTGATAATATATAAGGAAATTGCGCCAAACTGCGCCAAAGTCTCGGATTTGGGGTGGGGGGGGGGGGGGCGTATATCACTAGCAATAGCCACGCCAGCGCGTAAAAACATGTGCAGCGTGTTCTCGGAGCGGCCAAAGTCACAACCACGTAGCAAGAATTATTCCGCTGAATAAACAGTGCTCGCGCGTGCGTCCCAAGTATTCCACGATGCTGTGCTCGGTGCCGATGCAGCTTCTGTTGTGCAAGTCGACCCAACGGCAAAACACGCTCTCCGCAGAGGCTGGTGACGTTTGGCCAATCGGTAGCGTGTAAGTGTGGCGGCAATTCATCGGCGGACGTCGTCCGTTCCAGAAACGCTGCTGATAGCTCGTTTCAAAAGTCGCACTGCACGTAATTAAAGCAATTTTCACTAATAACTGCACACGTGCCGCCAGAATGTTTGTCACGTCTACTGCTGGACATCGCGGAATGAAATCTGGGAACACCATAGGAATAGATACAATGTTACACCTCCGCCCCTCGCTTTCCAGGATCAATAGCTGATGGTTAAAAAATATATACAGTCAAATCTCGTTATAGCGAACCTCAGATTAACGATCTTTTCAGATTAACGAATTTTTCGAAAATCCCCCCTCCAAATGCCCTTTAGTTTAATGTAAAAATGTTTCACTACTACGAATTTCAGAATACCAAATGTTTCAGAATAACGTATCGAATTTTATCGCCTTTGTATATCCATAACACTTCAAAATAACGAATAGCAATTTCAAAAAGTTACTCGCGGCTGTAGAAACAATGCCCAGCTCAGTACCTGCCGCTATCATCATCATCAGAACGCCCGCGTATTGCTTTTCGCGCCTGCCCTAGGTAGGGTGGCTAGAATGGGGAGGTGTGATGACCGTGGCGGCGCGCTCATTGCCTAGCGAGGCCCCACTGCGTCTTCTCGCCGCTGGGGGGAAATTTGGCGGGTCGGTCAGGGGCGCGGTTGGCATGTGCCGACTGCATTAAAGTCCCTAGATTTTTCTCTTTTACTTAAGTACCGACAACTGCCTCCTCTCCCGGCCCTCTCCCACACGCAGCCGGCGTTTGCCGCCATTTTCTTCCTAACTTGGAAGATTGACAAAGCCACGCATGTCTAAGTGCATTAGCCACGCATCTTTCAGCGGACAATATGCTAACGCGACGCGCCTTTATCCTCCCATCGTTGCCCCGTTGTTAGCGAGCGGGGGACGCGTTTCACCAGGTGCTGGAAAAGAGTTAGGAAGAACATGGCTACCGAAAACGAGCGTTAGCCAATGAGATTCGTCCGTGGCGCTTCAATGCTTGTCGGTACTTAAGAAAGAAGAGGGAAAAATCTAAGGACTTTAGACTGCATGGATGGCCGACTGTGAGCATCGGTTGCTCGTGTCTCGTAGGTAACGGAGCAGCGCAAGTTAGCTGTCGCTGTCAATGAAGTGCGGCCTGTTTTCTTATCGCTTCCCGATTCCTTGAAGGAGAGAGGGTCAGCGAATGTTGTCGATTTTCGAAGTGCTCTGAAGAATTGGAAAAAAAAAAAAAAAGAAAAATGCAGAGATGGTGCTTTGTGCCAGGTTGCGACGGCGGATACAATGCTTGCGGTGAAAGGCTCTCTTTCGTGCACCTGCCGGCAAGGATGAATTTGAAAAGTGGGCACGTGTTATACGTTATGCCAAGGGCCGACAAGCCACTGCAAAAGAATTCTGCACTCTGCGAAAGGCATTTTGGCCCATAGGTATTTATAATTCGTACATGTTTAAATAGAAAAGTTGAGGTTTCTACAAGTGAACACATTGGCGTGTTTAACGGCCTGGTGTGACACACGGGTCATGAGCAGCAGAGCTGCAGTGGAACGAGCCAGACTAATTCAGATGATCCGTTGTTCTTGTACGGCATCTTGCTCCACGTGGACACATTTGGCCAATGTGCCACAAATTAGCTGCAGGGAGCATGCAGCTTCTTTCACAAGATCGGTTGTCGGGTTCTACACCAGTACGCGTGTCCATTTTCTGCTGAAAGGGCTAAACCAGCATGCTACGCAGAATAAAGCCAAGAAGGTGAATCCCTGTGTTATGTAATGTTTTAATGTGCTGTTTCTAATAAACTTGTATCAAGCAACCAGTCTTGTACTTTAGTGCATTCATCTACCGCATTGCAGAATAATTGCATTACCTTCCCACTTTTTAAGTACTACAATAAAAGCTCATTAATTCGAACTCGGTTAATTCGAACTCGGTTAATTCGAACTTACGGTTAATTCGAACTGACGCCTTTGTCCCGGCACAGCCTTGAGTATTTATATGGAAGAAAACTCCGTATAATTCGAACGCGCTTCGACAACGGTATCCGCGCAACAGTTAATTCGAACTGAGAGCCCCCGGCCTCTTATCGTTCCTCGCACAATTCGACCCAGAGTGGTGCCAATGTGTTGCGCAACCAAGCCAAACCAAATTTACTAGAGATGTAGAACAACAAATCAGCAGCATTTCTCCACAGATAAGAATTCGTACGCTGCGGTGGAGCACTTGGGCAAGCTGCAAATGATGCTCATGGAGTGGCGACAGAAGAAGCGCAAGCAAATGCAACTTACTAATTACTTTTAATTTTTATTGCGTTAACACTTCCATCTACTTAGATGGAAGTGTAAAACAACAACGTAAACAACAAACAAACGTAAAACAGTGCGCTAGCTCAGCACGTTGTGTATCGTCCCTTCTCTGTCCTCGTCGTTTAAGCGCTGTTTTATTTGTTTTTTTTTTGTCTTTCGTTATGCAACACCAACTGGCCCAACGTCCTGCTAAATGAACGTTCTGGAGCGTAAATATATAGCATCATATATTTCGACGTTAAGGCTCACTGAATGTCGCTGCTCGTTTCTGACGTATCACTCACTGATCAAACAATTCTGTTTGCTGTCCGAGCTCCATGAACTAAATTCACGAAATAACGCGCCACAGACGCGTGGTATCGCCTAATTCGTGATAACGAGTCCAAAGGTAGCTTCTTTGGGTTCTGTCCGCTCATTCTAGCGCCCGCCCTTTAATTTTATAGTCCCCTTCGAGTTCGAATTAACGAGCTTTTACTGCATTACAATCTAAAATGTATGAATAATCTGCGAGCGACAAACGCAGGGTTGTTCCAACCTGCTGGTCTGCGGGAGGGATTCCTCTAAACTACTTTTCGCCTGACAAGCGCGCCCACCTCTCAAGAAATGGCCGCTCGAAATCGAACTCTGTATCGGCTGCGTGGTCGGCGCTTGTAGATTACACGTGAAATTAAAGCGCTGAATCATTTCATCAATTTCTAGACGTCTAAAACACTAAATAAATATGCCCGAACACACTGCAGCGGTAAAACTGAGCGCGGTGGAATCATTTGCCCGCCCAGAGGTAAGCAGAAGACGCGAGAAAAGCACGGCGCCATGCACGGATGGATGGATGGATGCTATGAGCGTCCCCTTTATAACGGGGCGGTGACATGTCTGCCACCAGGCTCAAAAAAAAACTTTCTTTTTATGTTGGCCTAATGCCTTATCTACATTGATTAAATTTATGTTATTATAGCAAAGAAAAATATAAATTCACGGTCCATCTCTCTGCCTCTTAAGGTAGAAGGACCTTATTTTTCCCCATTCTTCATTTTTGTCCTTTATCTCTACTTTTCTGCCACCAATACTCTAACCGTCTCTTACTTATTTCTATCGCGGACATGTTCAGCTTTCCATTGTTGTCCCCAAAACCCAAGGCTTCATGTAGACTCGTGCCCACACGTATATCTGGGTGGATATCGCCACATTCAATCAGTACATGTTCCATCGTTTCCTTAGTTCCCCCCACAGCATGTACATTGTTCTTCTTCGTTACAGAATCTTGCTTTATAGCTACGCGTTCTAAGGCAACCCGACCTTGCTTCAAACAGTAAAGCGCTTCCCCTTGAATTATCATAAAACCTCTCCCTCCTTATTTCGTTTTTTCCCTTTCGGTAGTCACTGAGAGCCGGCTTCTTTTCCATCGCTGTCATCCAATAAGTCCTCTCCGCCTCTCTGACTTTTCGCTTAATGCTCCTTGTTGCCATGTTGCCCACACTGCTAGCCGTATATTTACTGGTGAGCCTCCTAGTTCTTTTTCTCCACTGCGTGTCGACGCTTTTTCTATACAAATACCTGAAAACCTTCCCTGCCCATCTACTCTCATTCATTTTCCTCAGCCTCTCTTCAAATCTAATTTTGCTCTGAGCTTCCCTCACTTCAAACCTGTCCATCCCATATCACCCTTTACAGCCTCATTTGTCGTCTTCCCGTGAGCGCCCAACGCGAGGCGTCCCACAGTCCTTTGATTTACATCCATTCCTGATTCCACCTCTGACTTCATGCACACCACTGAGTTCCCAAATGTAAGCCCCGGAACCATCACACCCTTCCACAGCCCTCAAAGCACCTCGTACCTATTGTATCCCCATAACGCTCTGTGCTTCATGATTGCAGCATTCCTCTTTGCCTTTGTTACCGATGCTTTCTCTTGTACCTCCATATATCTATCCCCCCTCATTTACCCACACTCCAAGGTACTTGTACTCGCTTACCCTCGGTATTTCTTGGCCCTGTATTAAGACCGCATGGTCTTCGTGATCATTGAATACCATCAATCCACATTTTGTTGGACTAAAACCTAGTCCTAGAGACTCGCCTTCCCTTCCGCATATATCTGCCAGCCGCTGTATATCATCTTGACTGTCCGCAAATAAGACAATATCGTCAGCATAAAATAGACCTGGAAGCTTCAGCTCAACCATCGCGCCTGCCTCTTTGTGTGACAAATTAAATCCAATGTTGCTACCTTCTAGCGCTTTTTCCATCCTCACCATGTACAGCATGAATAACAGCGGGGACAAAGGACATCCCTGTCTCAGCCCCTTGCTAATGTCAACGCTGTCCTTGCTGCTTATTCCTTCCCATTCTACACAAACTGTATTTTCTCGGTATATTTCCCTCAAAAGCTGTATACAGTCGTCACCTATGCCCACTTCCTTCAATATATCCCACAAAATTTCCTGATTAATGTTGTCATATGCCCCGGTGATGTCTAGATAAGCTACGTATAAGGGCCTGTTTTCTATTTTTGATATTTCTATACACTGTGTAAGAACAAACAGGTTATCGTCCAACCGCCTGTCGATTCGGAATCTATTCTGGAGTTCTCCCAAAATATCATTTTGCTCTACCCACGTTTCTATTTTTAATTTTACTGCCTGCATCGCCAACCGGTATAGCACCGATGTAATGGTTAGCGGTCTATACGAGCGAATGTTATCCTTTTCTCCCCTGCCTTTATAGATTAAGTTCATTCTATTTTTTCGCCAACTTTCTGGTATTTCCCTCTCCTGTAAACACTTTTCTATGGCTTTCAGCAGTGCTTCTTTAGTGCTATGTCCGAGTTCGTTACGGGAACCCCATCTAAGCCCGGAGTAGTGCGCTTAGGAATTTTTCCTTTGGCCTTCTTCCAATTGAAATTCTCAAGTACTACATCTTCCTCGGTTGTACTCTTCTGCATACTTTTACTCACCGGGGGAATCCCCTGGGCGACCTTTTTAAACGAATCGGCTGTTACCTTTCGGATGTAACCTAGCGCTTCATACCCTTCCAATTGATTTCCTTCTTCATCTACCATATGTTGTTGCATTGTGACGGACTTCCTACCTAGCGCTTTTAGGTGGCTCCAAAATATCCTAGGCGCGGCCTTCTTCTTTTCACGAATCTCTGTCATCCAGCGTTCACTTTCGCCTTTAATTTTTGCCTCGACTAATTTCTGCACAATAGATTTTTGCTCTAAATATATTTCCCATACTTGGTTGACTTCATCCTGTGGCCGCTTCTCCTTTTTTTGCCTGTCTGTGCTGCCGTGATGCCTCACGTCGCTTCTCGATCGCATCCCGGATTTCTTTGTTCCACCAATTTTTTGGCCTTCTCTTTCCTTTCCAAGAAATAGTTTTCTTCTCTTTTTCTATTTCTTTCGTGATTACATGTAGCAGCTCACTATACTTCCAGTCTTTGCCTGGCAGTTTGTCTACTTCTTCCTCGACTTTTGCGGCTATATTTGTTATTTGTTTCTCATTTAAATACCAGCTGCCAATGCTTGATTCTAGGTTCTTATTTTCAGTTTTATATCCCATTTGTAATGTTATGCGTTTATGATCACTACCCAAGCTGTTAAAGCCTTCCTCGTCTATTCTCATCTCTCTAAGTTTGTCATAGATTCCTTCTGTCATGAGACAATAATCAATGCTCGATTGCCTGTTTCCGACTTCCCACGTGATCTGTCCCTCACACTTAGGCCCCGCGTTAACTATTTCAAGACTATGTTGCTCGCAGAGATCTAGCAATAACTTGCCATTGGAGTCTGAATATCCGTCAAGGTCATGTATGTGAGCATTCATGTCCCCTAGAAGGATTATTTCGGCAGCATGACCAAATTCTTTAATATCGGTGCTTATGCATTTCACTATCTCCAGATTCTTTTCTCTGCAGTTTTTCCCCGTCCACAAGTAAGCTACACCTAGCCACGTTTTCTTTCCACCTACTGTGCCCGAAACCCACAGGTGCTCTGAACACGATTGCTTCACTCTATCCCATTTTGCTCTGCTATGAATTAGCATTCCAGCACCCCCCACCTCTCCTTTCTGATATGATCCTGTTGCATCCTTCCCAAATATAATTGTCAATATGTGGTGGCTCTTCCAAGTCTCTAAAATGTGTTTCTGTAACCGCATAAACACCTATCTGTTCCGTGTTTAACTGTCCCTCAATCTCTAACCATTTTGCCTTTTTTCTGCCACCCTGCATGTTAATGTAACCAATTGCGACACGCGCCTTCTCCCTTCTTTTACCTTTTCTCTGGTTTTTCGCTATACTACCTGTCACAGAGTCCCCCCTGGTTGTTGTCCTCATTACACGCTACCCTGGACACCGAAGGGCCTGCGTGCCCCCCCAAAAAAGCTACTGCGCGTCCTGCAAGTCGCCAACCCACCTCATGACGAAGCCTCCTATTGAAGTGTATTCCGTCTCTTCGAAAACCACCCCACCTGTGCACCTCTCTGTTTATTTCCACTACCTCGATGCCTTTCTCTCGACTCATCTGCCATATCTCTTTGTTTGCGTCGACAACCGCTCTTTGCAGGTTGCCGTCACGCACCGGTACCTCCGGTATTGTGCATACCACTATCTGCACCTGAGGGGAAATGGCGCGCATTTCATCGACCCCTTTCGCCAATGTGGTCGCTAGTTCGGCTGATTCTTCATTCAAGACGTCGTTTAGACCTCCCGCGATTATCACGAGGTTACGTCCATTAGCTTTAGTTGCGAGTTCTGTGCTAGCTTGTCTCATCACTGATCCCAGCCTACGTCCCGGGAATGTCCCTATTAAAACTCGTGTGTCGCCTCTCACCCTTTCCTTGACTGCTTCTGCGCATCTAGCTAAATTCGAGTCCCCGGCCATTATCACGTGCTCCGACTTTTCTGCTGGACTGTCCCGCACCTGGCCACTGCCTCGGTCACCAGCTCGCGCAACCGCCGCTGTTTTGATCCCTCCCATCCCCAAAGCCACCTCTCGGAAACTGGGTCCTGTGACCCCTGCACCTGTCTTCCCCAAACCTGTCTCCCCCCTTCGCGTCTCCCACTATGAGGGTTGATGCCCCCCTGTTCCCGCCGTCACTTGCTTCCTTGTTCACCATGACTGCCTTCGCTAACCCTTCCTCAGCTGACTTAAGCCTTTCTCCCATAGCCATCGTTTTTTCTCGTTCTGTCGCCCACGCATTCTCCAGCTCGGCGATTTTTACCTTGAGGTCATTCTGGGCAGCCATCATTATTTCCATTTTCGCCTCTAACTCACATTGCTTACACTTGGTGTCAGCTTGTTCTGCCTTGTCATCCTCTATTTTCCATTCCGTTCTGCACCCTGAACACTTTACGGTCTTTTTGACCATGGCTAGATCGTTCACACTTCGGATTACATGCACTCAAAGCCAAAAGGTACCACAAAACTCCACCAGTATGCATCAAGGCACTTGTGTACCCTTCAGCCACGTGGTGGCCAAAAAAAAAAAGCCAGGCGACTGTCACACAAGAAACAGTACAAAGTTGTAACCCCAATTAAGCTTCAATCTAGTGACTTATGTACTCATATAACTAATAAAAGCAAGCTCGAATCATGCAGAAAAAACTTATCTGTCGCTGTCATTCCGGAGCCCACGAAAAACACGTCCGTCCTCTAGCGGCACACACACATCGGCACGGCGCCCCCGCCGGCAGCGCCACCGCGCGGCAGGAATGCGCTTTTGGGCCAGCCTTCGGAGGCCGGTCATCACACCTCCCCATTCTAGCCACCCTACCCTAGGCAAATGTGCGGTAGCCCTATCGCCATCACCATCGCCTGCACTTATTTTCCGCGTCGGGTTTCGGCATTTCGCCGCGTGCCTTTGTTTCGTCGGGCAGCTTTACCTGTGCGCTTGTTACACGGCTGTTTTCTCGCCTTCGGATTGGTGGCTGTACGTTCACGATGAGCTCCGGAAGCAACACGAAAGGAATGCGGCGACAGTGAAAAGTGCGACACGAGTGACCTATGGGATGAAGTCGCCGATGATTCACCCGTGCATGCTTCACAAACGTTTGAACACTACGCACAGTGCGACGACGAAGTATGCACGTCACCTTAGCTGGCGACCGATAAGATCCATATCATTTGTCGTCATACGGAAACGGCGACGAGAGCGAAGACGACGTTTACACAGTGCGCGCGAACCAACGCGAACAATCGGTATCTAACGCCGATGCTTCGAAGTGCGTAAGAAGGATGCGCACGCCTAAGAGTTCGTCTCGCAGCAGTCGAGCTGCACCCATCAGGCAAAAATCGCGCTGTTCCTCGAATAAATGTGCACTGGTTCCGTAATATTTCATGAGTTCGTTTTTTCACGCTTATTAGAGTACAACGCAATCGTGGATGCACAGCTAGGCGATTGACGTTGTTGCGTTTACGATTTTCGCGTAAATTTTTAATAATTTCACTACAACGACTTTTCAAAATAACGAATGATTTTTAGCGGTCCCTTGAGATTCGTTGTATCGAGATTTCACTGTATATAAAATCACGGTATCGCATTCATAGTAAAAGAACTCGTTGAGCTAGTTGGTTGCTGATTTCCAAAAAATAATTAGAGCACAAACACAAGGCACATTCACACACGCCCACCCACCCAAGTGCGTGTTTGGTGCCTGGGTGTGTGCGTGTGTTTACGCTCTAATTAGTTTTTGGAAATCGCATTCATTATTTCGTCCTGGGGGGGGGGGGGGGTAGCTGCGTCGCTCGAAGGGCGCAGTCGCTAGCGCGCGCTATCTCGAGGCATGGTGAGACAGCTCGTAATCTTGCTGTGTTCTCAACACTTACTTCGCATTTAAAGAACTGACAACACGAAAACCGCTTCGGCACCTGGAGTGGCCATATTCCCATTAACAAGCGTTCTGTTTAGTTACGCGAGATCGGGTCCAAAAGAGCTGCTGGGCTTGCTTCGTGTAACAATACAATTTGTTAGTTTCGCTTAAGCTCGAAGCAGTGAATGCGATACCAAGAGATTGTATTGATATATGAAGTAAGGCTTGTCGTCATCCGCGAAAAGCGCTAGCGGCGTGGTTGCCATTTTGAAGGTCCGCGCACTCGCCGCACGCGCAAAAAGCTTTCTGCATGCGCTGTATTCGAGACCCATACGGGAACTTGGATGACTAGAGACCTCCGGAACACCTCTTGCACGCCGATGCACGTGCAGCGCGAACGGACCTCCAAAATAGCGCGGCGATGATAATGCCGCCTTGCGGATCAAGGCTCAGTGGCCGCTCCAGGGAGAGAAGCACTTTTCGCACTATCTGTAAGCGTTGAGAGCACAACACGTAGACGGGTATACGAGCCGTCTGTGATGCCTGCCGAAATGCGCACCAGCGATCGCGACCGCGCCCTTAAAGTCAAAGTTCAGTGTTGCTTCTCTAGCAACACCCCCCCCCCCCCCGCCCCCCACACCCCCCCTTCCCTTTGCGTTTTTTCATGCTCTTTGAAGACGGGTGGGGCGTTCCTGTCTGCTCCAGTAGCAATCGATGGCAGGCCTGGCACGCGCGGTGATGTTATCGGATGCGGCCACCGTGCAACGGAGATAGGTCGGCTCTCTTTATCTCTGCTTCAGCCGCTTTCGTCGCCCCCGCTCGCGCGCTTTTACCCGAGTGTAAAACATACGATGTGCGGGGGGGGGGGGCGTTATCGATTTGGACATTACACAAAACATGACGGCGGTGGCAAAGGTCGAGAATGTCCATATAATCCGCCTTTTGCATGTCTGTGTGGCGCCCCCCTCGCGGACTTTTCAGGAAACAAACCGTGGGGGCGTCGCGCGCGTCTGCTGCCTCTGCCACCACTGCCACTGCTGCTGCATAGCACAAAGCTTGGCAGGGGCACATCTGCCGATAGCCCCGTCTGAGTGTTGTGTTGTGGCATGGAGCCACCTGGGGGTATTCACATACCCGGCGGGTTCTTTTCTGTGACCAACGGGTGGATGAAAAGGCCAGTATCAGTGAAAATGATGAGCAAGAAGCAGTTGAATGCCTTCATGGCAGCAAGTGGTGCGCGGTGCTCCCGGCAAACCACGAAAGCGCAGAAATTCCGCGATGAGGGTTACGTGCGCAGCCTCATGTTGAATGAGTTGACTGCCGCGTCCACGTGCGGAGTTCCGAGAAGCATTTTCCTCCCGTCAATGAAGGGTGGCTGCTACATTGTGCATGCAGTCGTGAGGAAGACCACATGCGAGGTAGCGGCACGTCACTGCCTCTGCGCAGCCGGGTAAATATATTTTTTGTTTATTGTCGCATTCATACTAATCATATGAACTACCGGGCCTCTGCTTGGGCCGTTTCGTGCCGTTGTTGCTTCAACGTTTTACTACGGGACCGCGGAGCAATGATTTTACGGAATGGCATGCTTCGAAGCGTCTATCGCGAGTACCTCGCGTCTGGGCCACAGTGTTCGCTGGCCTGCACATTCATATTGAGGGAACGTGACCCTACGATACATGCGTTACACGATTTTAGCACACCAGAACAGCTGGCGCCGATAGAACGCGGCACGCTGAACCTGTCTTGAGCTATGTATTTTTGCGAGTGTCGTTTAACCGAAATTGCAAGTGGCAGGGAGAGTTGGTCGGCGAACCTGCAAAATCTGTGAAAATCGCACTATGGCGACCAAAAAAAAAGGCACGCACGTGGAAACTTCGCAAGATTTATGAATCGGTGCGCGGCAGTGACGTCAACAGTGAACACAGGCGGATTTCTTTTATTTATTTTTTTTTCCTTTCTCGCCGAACATCGAATGTGCTTTGACAACATATATGAACCGCTGAACATCGGTGAATGACAGGCGACGAAAGTGCACCCTTTCGCATTCATTTGCTCCAGCGGACGATTTACGGCGATTGTTTTCCGATTTATAGGAGACGCCAAAGTAAACAACAGCGTAGTTATATTGAGACCAAAGCGAACC
Organism: Rhipicephalus appendiculatus; assembly: GCA_030522465.1. Lineage (NCBI taxonomy): Eukaryota > Metazoa > Arthropoda > Arachnida > Ixodida > Ixodidae > Rhipicephalus > Rhipicephalus appendiculatus. Next base: position 345,813 of record JALIZH010031664.1, read on the forward strand.
AAGGTGCAATTAACCATACTTTGCTGTTGTCGTCATTCCAAAACAAATACAGAAAGCTTGTCGTACAAAGAAAACCCGTAGCTCAAGCTTCGTCGCTACTGAACTGCTGTGCGACGAGACAGACACAAAGCGCACCCTTTTTCCGCGCCCTGCATGAAACGTGACATGTTATTCACGTATAACATTTAGTTAGCAAACACACCGTTAACGAACTGCTTTTCGCACTGAATTGCAGAATCGAAAGGCTGCCACGAACTGCCGTCTTCATTTTGGCGCCTCACAGCCCTGATCGTGGCACGCTTCACGGTGCTGATGATCGCGTTTCACCGACGGAAAGTGGAAAAAATGAATGTTGCTGCTGGGCACGCCTCACGAAGTGCATCCATAAGCGGCATTAGTTGCCGGCATCGAGCTCACGGAACCAGATATATAGATAAATATATTTGTTGTGCCACCCAACGGTGCCACCCGCACGTGCCAACACTACTCTCACCACCAATGCCGCCGCGGAAAAAGAGGCGGCGTCTGCAACGGCGCCCCACAGACAGTTTCCCAGATTTGCCGCCAGGTGGCCGCGCATGCGCTGTAGAGGCATGCAAAGGCGGATTGCTATCGCAATAAAAACAAAATGGCTTTCGCCTTCGAGTCGTTTTAGGCGAATGCATGAGGTACCCTGCGAGTTTTCTTTTTTGGTTTTTTTTTTTTGGTTTTTTTTCACACTGTTTTCTAGAGGGCACTACAGGGGGTTTTTGGTGTACAAACAGAATGCCCTAGCCATATACAACTTCACTGCAAAAGGACAACGAAGTTTGTTAAATCATGTAGTCCACCGTTGAATGAACTTTCTGACACTTTCGCGGAAGCTCGATTGAAGCGGGTCTCCATATCCGGGCAACCCTGCGCATGCGCAAACGATAGTCCGGAAGCACTGTGAGAATGCTCTTGCTCCAGCCCAAAGAGGCTCAAAGAGAGGGAAAGGAGTGTCGGAGGAGGTTGGCTTTATGAGGCTAGGTAAGTGACATCATGTTACGCCCAGCAATATAATCGATCGTGAAGAAAAAGAGCCTCTCTTTCTCCTTGGAGTCGTCTTAGGGCAATGCATTTGGGACAGTGTGAGTCTTTAGCGTTGAGGCATTGTTGTACGTTGCAGCGATTGTCTACAATGTCTGCTGATTACCACATACATGTATTTAGAATGTTATTTCATAAAGTACGATTTTATTGAACCGGTATTCTGTTTATATGCTACGAAAATAATCGCTGAACAAGTTGTCCCAAAATGCTCAACCGCATGACGCCCTCATTTCTGCATCATCGAGTGAAATAGGGAGTGTTCCTGAGATGATTAGTTCCTTGAGATTTGCAATGAATCGAAATATTTCTAGCTCTTCACGAGAGCCCCAAAATAATTATTCAGGTCCTTGAATGTAAATGCAACTTGCTTCTCCAGTGTACTCTAGGATGTTAGTTGCTCCAGTTGCTCCATCGGGGAGCACTCCAGAGTGCTCCCAGATGCTAAATTACCTGCTCCAAAGTGCTCCAAAATAGAAATTTTTGCTGCTCCAATGTGCTCCAAAATGAAAATTTTGCTGCTCCAAAAATTGCTCCAAATCAGAAGACCTCGGTAGCGTCACTGAGAAAGCCATAAAACAGAAAAAGTGTCGATTGCAGTATGCAATGGCAAACATGAGTGAGATGTCACCCGAAAGCTTCAATCAAATTAAAACTATAAAGTTACGCGGCACACGAAGGTTCTAGCGCCGTTAAAAAGACTTAAAACAAAAAAAGCTTCGGTTGCGCCTAGTTGGTATGTACCTTTCAGTGCTTGTCTCATCTATTCTTTTTGGTCCATCCTGGTTTGCACTGAAGTCGGTTGGCCTTTGTTAGCTGGCCTGCTCGCGGGACACCATACGTGTTCCCCAACTGTGCATGCAAGTAGCATGGGGACTCATACCCACCAATCGCACCTTGACAGCATGTTAAAATGAAAAGTTTGTGAAAGTGGGGTGTCGCTAAAGCCAACGTTTCAACAAGCGCACTCTTCTTCAAGGCTGCCTTGAAGGAGAGCATCCCTCCCCTTTTGGCTTAGATTGATTACTGACCCCTTCGTACTGGCTCCCAGTGTACCAGTTTTATTTTTTAGAAGACTCTTTCTGAATGTTTGGAAAACTGAAGTAAGTGCTCGTCCTGAAGTGCTTTGAAAGTGAAAGGCGAATGTGTTCACGCCTCTAACAATTATTGAGTACGATGGAGCATCATCCATAGTGAATTGCGGCGATTATTGAATGCTCTATCTACGCAGGCAGTTTCAAACAGTATGTTCTTACTTGCAACGGGTTTTCGTCATCTTCTTTCATTAATTGTTAGACTGCTGGTTTTCTGGTTAGGATACTTTTGTTCTTTTAAAGCAAAAGCTTTACTGGCCTAAGCGAGTTTGACTGTGTATCTCTGCATGGCCTTGAAGCGAAGAACGGATACCCGTGCAGTGATGCCAATTTAGCGGATTTTCCGCTAAATCTGGCGGATTTTATTTGATTCTGACGGGAAAATAATTTGTCTAGCGGCTAGCGGATTTTTTGACGGGCCATTTTTATACATAGCGGATTTCTGGCGGATGCCTCACGCAGTGCACTGATTCAAAATTGTCGGAAGCATTGCCGAGAAACTTATAATACCTAATCAGTGAAACGTACTACTGGTTGGCAGTATCCCCTGCCCGCTAAATTGCATACAAGAAGTTCCGCGCGGTCTGATGAATTGCAGCGATGAACTACTGAAAATTTTGCAAGAGTGCAGGACGCGGTGGCTATCCCTCGTCGAAATAGCTATTTCAAGGATCGTAGACCAGTGGGTCGAATCGAAGATGCATTTGGAGAGGGCTAGGCGCACTGAAAAGTGCTACGAGGCAGAAGTGTTGTACGGTATGTACGGGAATCAGATCAACCTGGGGTAGTTTATTTTTTTGAGACCGATTATGACAGATGTTCCGAGGTTAACAAAAGGCATTCGAGGCGATAGATGTGGATCAAACAAAGTTGCCGAAAAACCTCATGACATTGCTTTCAAGCTTGCTTCATAAAATCGCGATTCCGATAGAGAAGGTGGACGTTCAGGTGTCCAGACGTGAGGACCACTTTAACCCCAAGCCGTATCTGGGCTACTTCTTCGAGACGTGCGTTGATAGCATGAATGCTGAGAAGACCAACGGGTTCTCTCTCGCAGATGAAGCTGTGATGCAAAAAAGATGCATAAGGTTTATTACCACGTTGGTTATCATATCAGACAGCGAGTTCTCTTCATTGCAGTTCTCCAGAAGACATCACTTTTGTCGGTCGAAAACACTTTTTGCGTCATGAAGGAGCCATTGATTCATCTGCTGGAAGCAATGCCAGTGCCCCCGGAATCAGTCGCAACGTTGAAAACCAGAAAAATCGCCCTGCTGCGCTGTGAAACATTGGAATTATGCTGCACCAACTAGCCCAACGCCCAACCATAGTGAACATTTGTAACTTTTAGCCTCATCTATGATGAGGTTGACGACAACTGTATCACTGAAGCCTCTAGCATTCTAGTTACACTCTTTGGAAGACTCTTTTATATGTTAGTTCAGCTCTCATATCAGCTCTCATAGTTTTCGGGAGCCTTTGAGGATGATAAAGGTTTTTATCACACGAAATTTCACTGTTTATTTTTAATAAAATAAGTCTTAGCGGGAAATTTAGCGGATATGTTTTAGAATCTAGCGGAATCTGGCGGATTTCTTATCACTTTCTAGCGGATTTCTCACGCCCATCGATGGCAACACTGTACCCGTGACAAGCTGCGTGAAATTTAGTTGTGGCGTTGCAGTTGTGAACGAGCCTACAGCCAACGCGTTCAGCAGCTTGTACGTCTGCCTCTCCAAATGCCCTTCCTCAGCGCCCGAGGTGAAAATGCAAGGAGCACGCACATCTACTAGAAGAGGAGCACACGAGTGCGATCGTCTGTTGGTGCGCTGTGGAGCAAGGGGTCATAGGTTCGAATCCCTGGTCGCGTGCTTCATAAAATTTTTCCTCTAAATTATTTTTATTTGTTGTTTTTATGTATATATATATACATATGCATATATGGGATGTGACGGCAACGGCAAAAATCCGCCAAGATCGTCCATATAATTGCAATCGAAATAAAACATTTTCCGCAATACGAAAGCCGCATCCCCCCCTAAAGAATAAGTCCGTTCTTTGACTGTGTTTGTGTATTGTAATTCTGTCTGGTTATAACATACTTATTCGGTGTTTACATAAAAGTCTGTTGTAACAGTACTTGGATTTTACATACTCCTTTCACTACCACAATTCTCTTCACTCTGAAGGTCTGTTGTGATGAGGTTATACTGTATGTGTTCCGTCACTATTCTGTGATGGCGATGTTACTACATCTGCCACTGGCAATTGGCTGTTGCTAATGCCACAAATGTGGTTTTCGTTTCGTACTCGATCTATTCGTTTTGCGAAGCGTGCTTTCTGAATAATGTCATAGCGCCATGAAATCAGTGCAATAAAAAATTCATTAGTACCACTCGAAAAATGGCGAAATATCAAGGTATCCAAGCTCATAGTGATGCTGCACGTCGATAACCCACGTCACTATGCGACAGCTAGCAGCACAGTTTCATTTTCGCACAGTGGACAGCGTGCTGCTGCCAGGTGTGCGGGTCGTCGTGCAAAAGGAATTGTTTTCTTTTTGGCCATGTTTTGCGTGACATTTATCGCGAAAGTGTTACTTGTCCTGGTTTGAGAAAGCACATACTCGTCCGGGCGTCTGCAACAGCTGTGCGCAGTAAACACATGACCTCTCCCACCGGCACGCACGCTGGCGCCAATGTGCAAAGTGTTGTCAACACCACTTTGGTTGCACCAAATCATGCAAATAAACACTATTCAGCCTCCGCATTTTCTCATTCTTGGTAACACACCTATGGAACACGACTTAGTAGCACCACTCATGAACCTAGCCAAAAGAAATGCTTTCGTATTCCTATCTTGTAAGAAAATGCTTAGGAATCCTCTGCAACATTTTTTTTCTGCAATTTTGATTTGCACTCGAACTTCATTATTCGATTTGCACCCAAAATTTTCCTATTCGCACAGCTCTCTAAATTACCCTGCTCTTGATAAGAAAATTGTATTACATCTCTGCTAAATCGCTGCCCAAAAAATTCGCCTGCAGGTAGGGTTATTACCCTACAGTTGCCAACACTGGTGTTCATACCTAGCGATGATCTGTTAATATAACTTTCTCCAAAGGCTGTTTCAGTGTTATGTGTATTCTAATACCCCTGTCACATGGCACGTGTAATGTCATTCGCTGCAAATGACATTAGTTGCTAATGCCATTTTTGTTGCTGCTACACGGGCATAGCGAATGACATTCACACCTAATGACATTCGCCCGTTGAATGTGTTCACCGAACTCATGCAAGGGCGACATGTGTAATCTCGTCAACAGGCGCTTGACAAGAGATTACAAAATTGATATCTTAAAGCAAGTGTAAACGATGTGCAGATGTTTATTAAGGGTTGTTGTTAACTTTTCGGTAACTTTTTAACGTACAGCGCGATAGTGGAAGCAATTTGTGCAGCTATATTCTTTTTCTCAGACTCCGACTAGAGTTACTGTATATGCTACCTTTAGGTAGCAGAGTTGCGCATAGGTCCGCCATCTTGCCCGCCGAGGCATCCACGCCATGCAGGAAAGCAACCCCTTTCGAATGTAGGAGCCTACGCGGCCCAGCGGCTCCGTGCGCTTTCTCGCTCGTTCATAACCCGTCGCTGGCGCAATGCGTTCGGCTTTGAAGAAAAAAAAAGAACTCGAACAAATAATGACTTCAGGTGAAACTGGTGCTATAGCTTGTTTGATGGCAGTCACCATCGGAAGTAATATTTTTGTTTTAAATAACGAATAGGAAAACTTCGACTTAATTTGTCCAGATTCTCGACAAATTAAGTTCAGCAAGTCGCTCGTTTCACGTAGTTTTCGACGCAGCGCTTATAGGTGGCTCGAGAAAACAATTGCTAGAACTATCACTCCGCATTTAATAAACAACGCAAGCAAACGAGAATTTTCCGCATATCTACGTAGCTGTGGCATAAAGTAAACACTCGGTGAGGTTTCGAATGCAATGCCCCACAGTGCCCGGACTGAATTATAGTTTTGAAAGACCTGTAAGGTGCATATTCACGCATTCATTCGCGCACAATTTTATCGTTCCGTCCCGTTCGATTTAAGTCAACGGCTAGCCAGCCGTTGACCAGTGGGCAGCACTGAGTCACGGCGCTACGTCGCACAGGCACCACTAGCACTGACGTTCACTAAAAACAGACAACGCAAGACACAACCACAACACCAACGAAAAACATTCCGCACTCAGCGGGATCGCCTTGCCGGAGCGCTTGGGCAGCGATGGCGATAGCGGTGGCAGCGGTGGCACCGGCGGTAGAGCAGAGCAGCGGTGGTGGCGCGGCGGCCGCCAGCACCCGCGCGGCCGCGAAGTTGGCTTTCCCTCAAAAGGATGTTTTTTGCGCACGTGAGCGCGCTGGGCGAATGGGGGCGCGAGCGGCGAGTTCTATCAGAGGCGCAACTCTGCTACCTAAAGGTAGCATATACAGTAACTCTAACTCCGACTTGATGCTAGCGCCCCCTGTCAGCCATGTTTACAAACGCTCGCTGCTGTTTTGGTGAAGCGCCGCCGCGGTAGCACTCGCTAGTAGCAGAATACACACGCACGTATTGGACGCCAGTTTAGGAAGAGTGCTTTCAAACCAGTTTTCCCTTCTTGGGAAGCACCACAGTTCTCTGTTAATCGCCGACGAAGTCGAAGTCCACGTAGGCGCAGCTCCAAATCCTTCGTCGTCTGTGATATTTTTTTCAATAGCAAGCTTGAGCCGCATCAGTCAGTTCTGATGCTTCATTCGCAGCAGCTGGAGAGCAATTAACGTTCGTTTGCACTGATCATCATTCATCGCGGTCACAAGTTCATGAACGCTGTCACGGTCGCAAATATTGCCGACTGCAAGTTGTGAGCGGCTTTAAGCTAGTCTTGCTTTGGATATGTGCAAGGATTTTTTTTTCTACTGATGCTGTTTTGTCGCGTCGCAGTATATTGTGAATCAGCCGAACAATGTTTACCGTTGTATTACTAACAATGAAGAGAAAATATGTAAATTAAATGGGTGATTTGTAACTTTTTCGTATCATAGCAGCCTGCCGATAAACATTGACATCAATTGCGAATGTTATTTCATATAGCCGTGTAGACCCGGAATGCAAGATCGCAATGGCATTCGTTATTTATTTATTTTATTTGTTTCACAATACCCCTAAAGGCCCCAAAAAAAGGGTATTACATAGGGGAACAGACACATGAATCAAACGATGTATGGTTACGGTCCGAGAAAGGAAATATACAAAATAACGAGAGCAAGCTATATAATAAAACGAAACAAACAATAGAAAATGAACACTAGATGCATTGCAAAACATGAAAAATAGAGGAAATATAGAAAATAATAAAAAAAAAATCAAACCAAACTAAGGGCACTAAGAAATACAGCACACAAGTGAAAAGTAAAATGCAGTCATAATTGTACAAAACACACGTTTGCAATAAATAAATAAAATGCATCATATACAATGAATCGAGAAAATTGTTGACAAATGATCAGAACAAGAAAATTAGACATTGAAGAACACATGACGCCTATCCAAAAGAGCACTCGCGGTGGATATTTAGTTAGAATTGTCGCGTAAAAGTTCCTGAAACGTTGAGTAATCGGGTTCAGTGGCAATGCGGGACGGCAGGTTATTCCATGCAACTATTGTTCGGGGAATGAAAGAATGAGCATAATGAGCTGAGCGACAGGTTATGCGTTTTATCTTGAAGATATGGTCTATGCGTGGAAAGATAGCTGCTGGTGTTTCGAAGATGCGGTTAAGGCATGGGTGATGATAAAGTTTATGGAGAAGCGAAAGACGGGCAGTTCTGTGGCGATGAGATAAGTCTTCAAGTTGGGCCGCGAGATTTTAGTGCTGAAATACTGGTGTAGGGTGAATAATCAGAAAATATGAAACGTACTGCACGGTTTTGTAAGGACTCGATGTCATGGGTGATATAGATTTGTATGGGATCCCATATAGCTGATGCATATTCGATTTTAGGGCGTATTAACGTGATGTATGCTAGCCTACAGAGGGTATCTGGAGCATACTTGAGGTTACGTTTGAGCAGACCTAATGAGCGGTTAGCTGATGCCAACGTCAGGCGGATGTGATGATGCCATGTAAGGTCAGACTGCAGGTGAACACCAAGATACTTATATGAAGTTGTATGTTGAATTATGTTGTTATTGATTACGTAGGATGTCGGAATGCGGTGGATGCGCCTTGTAAATGACAGTAGCTGTGTTTTACCTGTATTAAGTGTCATCAGCCATGTTGAACACCACGTGTTAATTGCGTTAAGATCAGCTTGAAGAATATGTTTATCATTGTCACATGAAATTATTCTATAAATTACACAGTCATCCGCGAAAAGTCTGATGTGAGAGGACACGCAGTTAGGCAAGTCGTTAATGTAGATTAAGAAAAGTAAAGGGCCAAGAAGCGCTGCCCTGCGGAACACCGGAGGTTACGTTGGTGGATGAAGAGGTGCTGTTGTTAACAGATGTGTATTGTGATCTAGATGAGAAGAAATTTTTAATCCATCCAATAACGGTTGGATGTATATTAAGGTTCATTAGTTTTATTATTAGTCTATGGTGAGGAACGCGATCGAAAGCTTTTGAAAAATCGAGAAAAATGGCATCAACTTGAAATCCTAAGTCTAAACATGAATGTATGTGATGTAAAAAGCCGGCTAACTGCGTTTCGCATGAGTAACCTCGACGGAAGCCATGTTGGTACTCAAAAATGATGTTGTGCTCTTCTAAATAGTTAATGATTTCAGTGTAGATGACATGTTCAAGTAACTTGCAAATGGTACTGGTTAGAGAAATGGGGCGGTAGTTTAATGGATGAGTGCGGTCTCCGGACTTAAATATGGGTATTACTTTTGCTACCTTCCAGTCGCTCGGAATAGTGTTAGTAGATAGAGACTGCGAGAAGAGTGCGCACAATAATGGTGATAAGCTAGGAGACAAATTTTTTAACACTTTATTATTAATGCCATTGTGATCGGATGCTGAAGAAGTTTTAAGGTTATTTAGTAAAGAAGAAATTCCTGCCTCACTAATGGTTATTTCAGGCATAGATGCGTCGGTGAGGTTGACAAGGGAGGGTGATAATGTGGTGTCTTCATGTGTAAATACGGATGAGAAGGCATTATTCAATAGATCCGCACATTCTGAGTCATGAACCATATCGCCGTGCTCGTCAACAAGTGTTATGTCAGGGTAGCTCTTAGGGTTTATTACACGCCAGAAACGCTGTGGATTGTTAGTGAGCATGGAGTACAAGTCATGGGCGAAGAAATGTCGTCTCGATGATTTCAAGAGCGACTGATATTGCCTATCGCAGACCTTGTAACGGTGCCAGGAATCGGAGAGACGGTCTTTGTCTGTTGAACGATATAAACGCTTCTTCTTATTATTAAGGCGTCGAAGCTTTATGGTAAACCAAGGCGCTGTTGAAGAGCAGGCTATTTTTGTTAGTGGAACGAAACGATCGATCAGGTCAGTAAGAGTGGTTTTAATCATTGACCAGTTATGTTCAATAGTTCGAGCTTTGAAATTTTTAAGGAAAACTAAAGTAAACGCATAAAGCTCGGAGTTTAAGCTGTCGAAATCGGCTCTGTTATAGCATCGTATATATTTATCAGAACAGTGACGTCTTGGAAAAGAAACTGTCAAAGTGCCTGTTATGATGTCATGATCAGAAAGCCCATCTTGATGAGTTAGGCCAGAGCATATGTCAGGATCATTGGTTAAAAGAAGATCTAAAATATTGGCTGATGTAGCCGAAGACCGCGTGGGATGGGTGATAAGTTGTGTCAAGGAAAAGTCGAGGCATGACTGCAAAAAACCATGAGCCTCCGATAGGTAGGTTGTTGCGTAAAGGTTATCCCAATCGATATCGGGGAAATTAAAATCACCAAAAATCAGCAATACCGAATTAGGAAAACGAGCAGTAATAATTTCAAGAAGCCGTCGGAATTCTTGAGAAAACGTCTTATTCATGTCAGGGGGTCGATAAATGGCGCCAATGATTATAAGACCTGATTTATGCTTAATGGAAACCCACACACTTTCTAAAAAAGTGTCGAGGAAGATACGTGCCGCAAAAAGATCTTTTTGCACAGCTATCAAAACACCCCCCACCTAATCGATTATTCCTGTCACACCTAAATAAGTTAAAGGACGTCCAACTATCCAGAATGCAGTTATCGGGCACAGTATCGGTGAGCCACGTTTCAGTTAGTATTACAAGAGATGCTGAACATGAATCAATCATGGATGACAGAGGCACTGTTTTAGATAGGACACTTCGTATGTTAGTGTACAGGAATGGAATAAGGCCTTGAGCGTCATTCTTCCGCAATAATGATCTAGTGGGCGGATGTGAGGCGCGATTGCATGATACTGGTCATTCTGCGGCTTGTTTTGACACCTTTGTCACGCAGTTCAGATCGCTGTCCCATACATAAATATCACTATTTACAAACAACTTATTGAACACATGTCGCACACGATCACCTTCTGTCCGAATTGATTTTGAATATTGTAGAAGGTTGCGCCACTTGTTTCGCACAGTTTCAGAGTAATCACGCGAGATGCTGAACAGTTTTCCTTTGAGTTTGTAACCATAGCCGAGTATTGCCTCGACTTCTTTGTCATTAAAAAACTTTGCGATAATTGGTCGCTTTTTATCGTTAGCGAAACGGCCCAACCTGTGTGTTCTTGCTATGGAGGACACTTTCAAACCAAGATGGTTATCACAAAATTCCTGAACCAGACGCTCAGATGTTTCCCATCTCTCATTCTGTTCAGAGTCCGGAAGCCCGTAAAACAGCAAGTTGCACCTGCGGGAGCGATTCTCTAAATCATCGACCTTGTCTTCTATTTTGGAAATATTCGCTACTTGTGTTGTGGGAGAGTGCGCAGTAGCCTCCCCTGACAAGGAACCTGAAGTTATCTTTCGCTCGAAATCATCAAGTTGATTCTGCATTTTAGAAAGCCGCTCTTCGCAGATGGGTGGGATTTTATCAGAAGCATCAAACTGAATCTTGGCTTCAAGTTCTGAAACACGCCGAGTTAATTGTTCAAGTTCACTTTTTAGATCGATATGAATTTGAAGCACCTTGTTAACAGATTCAAGAATGCCTGTACTGCTCGAATCCAGCCTCTGAACAGTATTGAATACAAAATCAAGCTTTTCTTCTTGCGATTTAGTCATCGGACCCGGGTTTGCCTCGACATCACCCCCCAAGCAGCAATAGGCACCACAGATACATAACACAATCGCGAAAACACTTCATTGAGTTGGGTGGCCATGACACCGCTAATAAGAACACATCATCGTCGCGAAAAGAATAAGCACCGTTTAAACTAACCTGCACAAGCATGAAAAGTGAGCGTGGCATCCCAACGGTTGCGGTGTCGTGGCCCGAAGTGCTGTCGAAGTGGGCGTTCTTTAGTACTGTGCTTTCCGTAGATACTGTTCCATGTTGCCAACCGTGTAGCACAGTTGTATCCAGAAATGGTGGTTGACGCAGTAGCAGACTCGAAGATAGGCCGCGTGCCGAGCACACTCCTGTCAGAACGGTGTTGTCCTTATGCTCGGTATTTAGCGGTGGATAATCCAGGCACTGTGGTACGACGGCCGACTGAGGACCAGGCGTCGCCAACAACACCACGGCTTGGTTCCGTATGGCCTCCAGCACCGCCCACAAGGGCACCTGCAGTGCGCCGACGATGACGAGGCTCCAGCCGACGTAGCACACGTGAACCGGGAACTGGATGGGACCCAGTCGAAGGGAGCTGCAGCTGGACAGCAGGCTCGTCAGCAGGGTCACCTGCCAACGCCAGCCAACGAGTACAGTCGCGCGCAATTGAATGTCATGAATGTCATGTTATGAATGTCATTTGCTGCGAATGACATTACACGTGCCGTGTGACAGGGGTATAAGCCGATTAAAATACTTACTTGACCCCCCCCCCCCTTTCCCCATGTTGCTACAGATTTGTTTAAGAGGGCACATTAAATGCCTGCTCCAAATCAAGGTTCTTCTGCTCCATAGTAGAAATTTTGCGGCTACAAAGACTGCCCCCTATTCAGTTTCAGAAACTAAAACAGAAGCCTTCTTTGTAGCCTATTTTATAAAACGCATATAGGCAGTCATGTTTCCTTTCCTGGTACGAAACTTCGCTACTGGAAAGAGTGAACAGGCTATTGATGATAACTTGTAGACAGTGTTTTTTTGGCTTTAATCACAACACTGTCTACATATTTGGGGCAAGTTTCTGTGCTGTGTTTCGGTGCCAAGCTGTGTATTGGCTGCTGACCGTTCCTTGCTACATTCAAATAAGTGTTTTTCACTGCAGGCTGACTCAAACTGGGCTGACGGAGAATGTGTCCAAAACACTGCGCAACCGAGACATTCACGATGAGAAGGGCACGACGGCCACCAAACGCGAGAGCAGCCATGAGTATGACTGACGCGATATGACTGACGCCCTGGGGAACTGGTTTTGCGAGCAAGCCAGGCCAGCCTCTCCCGATTTGGTGTCCCACAGCGTGAAGCCATTTCTTTTCGTTCCTCCTTTCTTGTTGTGTTTCTTCCCATGTCGCAGCACTTTTGTAGTCTCTGTTGCCTGCTAGATGTGTCATCATTCCTAATTCTGCTCGCACTTGTCAGCTTGGTGTTACGAGCAAAAAGGAGTCCACGTGAAAAAATTTGGGTATGTAAGGCACACTGTATCCTCCCCTTATTTTTTTCAGGGGCTTCTTTTTGTCATTATTATTATTGTTGCCCCTCTAAGTGTTGTGGGCTACGAATGCATGTTTGATGTTTATGCACTTACTGCATAGTGCGGTATCCTGTTCTTTCTCTTCCTAACTGTTGTATCCTTAGATGAGGTTGCTGTATTATATATGCAGTTGAGGTGTTAACGTTGCAGATTCCTAGTGTAGGTTGGTGTTACTGAAGTCTCTCTTTTCGCTCTTTCTCAGTGCCTTCCTCATTTTCTTATGTTAATGTATTGCACTCATACAGTGCATGGTATTATAATTTATGGTGCAAAGAAAATCGGTAAGACCTTGTAACACATCTTTGTTTGATGCCCCCCATCTGTCGAGCCAGCCAAGTGTGAAAGGAATGGTTTTATGTATGTATGTGTGTGTGAGAGTGTGTGTGTGTGTGTACGCGCGTGTGTGTGAGAGAGAGAGATAGCACAAGGCTAGACGTATGCTGCCTAGCGCCACATCTGCCTAGTCATGGGCACCAGTGCTAGATGGAGGATCTCACACTCCCTATGTGCTTTGATCTGCGTTGAGTTTACAGGCAAATAAAGTACACAATGGAAACTACTGTGTTTCTTCTCGCAGTTGTGTGCTTGGTAGTTACTGACAAGTGGTCTTGATGCGTTCGGAGCATACCATGTACCTCAGTGAAAAATGATGCATTTTTTTTAGAGATCTTAGAAATGTTGTTCACCATTGTGCAAAAAACATGTTCTATACCCCCCAGTGTAGCCTCTTGCACAACAGCTACAGTTCAGTGTTTATTGAAAGCTTTATGTGGCTCAAGGAGTAAAAAAATCCGACGGCCGCTGGTGGTGCGAACATGAACTGCACCAAAAGTTAGGTGGGTCGATCCTGGAGGTGATGTGCTGCGGAGGGCTTCAAGGAGGGACTAAGCTAACGTATGCCAAGTGATAATTATTGCATAGTATGAATCTAATTTGCATTAACAGTGACTCGGATATTCAAGCGAATTACCGTATAAACCGAACTATAGGTCGACCCCCTAAGTTTAGGTGACCAAAAAAGGGGGAAAAAAAAGAAAACAACCCGAAATTGCCAAAACGCATTTATTTGCGAATTGGGCACACCGCCCCACCCATCGTCGGAGCTCCCCTCAACCACCATCGCAGCTGTTCTTATTCGTCAGACGAAGTGCGCGGGTCTCAACGGCGTTGCCAATTTGCCCCATCATGTAGTTCTTCTGCTCCCGAAGCCAGTTTACGAAGTGCTGGAAGTTCACAAGCTTGTCGTAAAACTCCTCCGACAACTTTTGACAGATGGATGTGCACCGGCGGAGAGAAAATCCTTTGCGTCTCATGAATCGACGCACCCACGAGTTTGGTGCACGGAACTTTTCTCTCGTGAGACCAGCTTCTCAAACGAGCTCCACGGCTTTGTTGCGAATGGTATCCACGATCACTGGCAGCGAGCGCGCACGAGCTTCCCACACAAAGTACGCGAGCGTATCCTCCAGCTGCGGATAAACCACGCTTCGCCCACGAAACGACGTTTTCTAAGGGCTGCACTTCTGCAGCTTCACCTTTCTGCGCTCTCCAATAGTGCACGCTTTTTTCCGAAACACCAAAGCGACGCTGAGCGGCCATGTTGCCATTCGCTTCGGCGAACTCAACAACGTTTAGTTTAAACGCAGCTGAGAACTGCCTCCTCGTGGCGCTACTCATATCAAACGCAACGTCAATCGGAGCGGAAAACTCGGAACAGATCGGAAGCACAGCACGAACACAAAGAAAACAGAGAGACTAAAAAAAAAAAATGCCTGCTATTGGATTTGGATGTGGATACGGCCGTGTGTGGCTTTTTACACACATGCAAGCCACATGTTGCACTGTCGGCTAGACACCGCTATATAATCTAGTAGTACTCGCTGTTGGGCTAGTTGGTGCATATCTGAATTCAATAGTCAATTACGCGCCAAATTTACGACCACACATGGGAAGAACTCAACATAGAACTCCTGTCTATGTGTTTCTTCCCATGTGTGGTCGTAAATTTGGCGCGTAATTGACTATTGAATTCTGCTATATAAGACGAGGGGGGGGACTTTAGCTCATTGTTTTATTGAAAAAATCTCTACTTATATTCTGGTTTATACGGTAGTGCAGCAAGGGTATGCAAGCTAATCTAAGTGAATTCATAGTGAATCAAGTGTAGTTTAATGAGAGCATAGGGTTTTCTCTTTGCCAAACGGACTGTAAATTTTTTTCATTCTGTGGAATAAGTTGACATAAAACACTTAACTTTCCTATTCCGACACACTGTAGAGCAGTGGTTCTCAGCCATGGATGTTTCAGGAACCCGTCTCAGCGAGTGAAAGTGAGGGGGGGGTAATAAATTAGTGCAACGTGCAGCGTGAAATAGGTGCCTGTTATTTCTAACTGGCAAAGAATGGTCAAACTAAAGTGCCACGCCAATTGGATCTCAACAGTTTGTCAATAAGTTGTGCGGTCAGCAGCCACGTTCAACCTGTTTCTACCTGCATCTGCTTTTCAAGTATACAAGCATGGAAAAAGCATGCTACGCATATGTCATAGAAAAGTGCAACAAAGGCTTTACAAA
The DNA here is from genome assembly GCA_030522465.1 of Rhipicephalus appendiculatus. Lineage (NCBI taxonomy): Eukaryota > Metazoa > Arthropoda > Arachnida > Ixodida > Ixodidae > Rhipicephalus > Rhipicephalus appendiculatus. The sequence continues at coordinate 361,389 of JALIZH010031664.1, forward strand.
GCCCTCTCATCAAGAAAGGAGAACATAAGTTAGCTCCGCCGCGATGCGAAGGTGTTTTGCGGTGCAGCAAACCTCAGATCTGAAGGGGCTGCTGTCACGGAGCATAGTGTGGCTTAAAAAAACGCTTTTTTCCCCCAGAAATAACTTCTCAGACCCCCCATTTGAGGACCACTGCTATAGAGGAATTATCTGGAGCAAAGAGGAGGTGCAAGCAGCATCTGAAGAAGTTGATTGTTGCAACTTGCTTGGTTGTTCAGCTTATTCGAATACAGCTAAAGAAGTGCTTTACTGCAAAAATACATGCAAACTTTGTTAGATTTCCAAGTTTAAAAGTTCAAGTTTGTGGTTAGCAAAGTAGCAATACATAAAATGAGGTTACAGACTAGATTTAAAAAAAAACAAAACAATGCCAGCATCTGCAGGCTGTGCTGCTGTGTACAGCCACATTTGGTGGGACATGTTTTTTGTGCCTTTTTGTCTTCTTGGCATAGGTAGATGTTTCATGTAGCTTGATAGTTTAATGCGGGCAGAGGTGTTGCAAATACATGTCAGCATTTCACGTTGGTCAATTATTTCTCGGTGCATGACTCTGTACACATTCAGTGGGTGCAGGCCTCTGCTCTGATGATTGGCACGCGTGACAAAGTACTGCTACTACGCGATAGTCAAACCCAGTTATAGTGAATTGGTTCATATGCTAAAAATTGCTCGGTACCTGGGTTACCTTGTATGCCCAAGATGTCTCTTATTCATGTCTTGCACCACTTATGTGAAAGATTAACTCATTGTGGACAAAGGTACATGATGTAGTATGCAAATATGATTTTGGTGTGTAGCCTTTACCTTTACAGCATCCTCGATAATATCATTTCCGATGTGTGACATTGTATGGAAGGATTGCGGGCCATTTTCTTCATTGGCTCAGCTTCTCAGTTCAGGACATTGCAATTAAAGCAGCAATATGATCTCGATTGAATAATCAGTCGTGTTGAACTCTACCTTGTTATGTTTCACCATGCTGTCAAGAATTCTCAGCCACGTGATCAGAAAAAAGCTTGCATTAGTGGCGCATCGCAAGAGACACAGTGAAGCAGGTCGGACCCTAGCTAGTACTGGCCTTTCGAGGTTTTGCCAAGTATTGTGAGGTTATGCTAAGTTTAAAAGGACGTGAGAATGTTGTAGTGATACATGGCGAAACCTGTAGTGCACAAAAAAGACATGGTTGAAGAAATTGTGACAGGACATCCTATTTTCTTCGTCCGCATCTTTGTTGTGCTCTTTTGCCATCTGCTTAGTTTCACTAGGTATTGCTAAGTGTTGCGAGGCAATGCCCAGACTCTTAGGCCAGCCTTCAGTCTTGGTAGGCATCAGAGACGAGTGCAGCGTTGCCGGGGCAGTAGTGCTCAGCTTCATGCCAGTACCAGCTAGGTGCCAATCAGCCCCACTCTAGCCATGCGCCACTAGTGCATGCTTTTTTGAGCCAAGTAGCAGGCCTTGCCACACAAGGGCTACATAGCAAGATAGTGAAGCAAGCTCGAAACTATGCACAGACATGCAACGCGTTGCTAGGCAACATGAGGTCACATCGTTGCTTCGTATGCTATTTTTGTCTACGACGGATATACTAACACTCGGCTTAAAGGGACCCTGAAACGGTTATTTGAAGCTTTGTCAGCGTTTAGGCTAGAGCATCATCGAACCATTGGCACCACAAATTTCGCTGCACGCCGTGTACCAAGGCGGCTACGGCCAATTATATCATACCCTCCTTCTTACCCCTGCCTTGCCTCCTCAACTCGTGATACCCGCTGGCATCGCTGGCGATCGCAGAGCTCATGTGAGCACACTCGACGATTTGAGCTTCGCCCAGTGAGGACCTCCGAGATTGCACGCCGACAGGTTGCGTGCATCTCGGAGACCATAGCCCCAGCGCGCCCGGCAGCACGCACGCCGTCTGGCAACAGAGACATCGCGGAGGGGTTGATATCTGCTCCGACAGGTACCGCCACCCTACCAGCCAATTTTTCGTGCGCGCACACCGCAGCCAATCAGATCGTGCGCAGACTGCGTGTCATACTCGGGAGGGGCGGTTGAAAACGCGTTGGGCTGAGCCGCAGTGATCTGCAGCGATTCGCAGCTTTATAGCGTTGTAATCAATTACACAGTGTATGCAGAGAGCTTAAATTAGTCTGTAAATGAGCCTTAGGACTTGGTCTACTGGCTCAATGTGTTTGTACAAAATCGTCAAAACCGTTTCAGGGTCCCTTTAAGGTAGGTCACCACCTTTTCGAAAAAATTTTACAGTTGTAGTCCAAAATTTGGTTTTGTGATCTTGGGTTGTAGGGCTTAGGTTAAATTTAAACTTTAAAATTAAGAAATTGCTACAAATGTAAAAAATAAAATTTATAAAAATCAAAATGCACCAATATATGCACGTTGCACCTACAGTCATAAAACTACAAAATGGTCAGTGCGATTCAAACGTGACTTAGCAGGTACGTAGCAAAGACAATATCCTGTGCATCTAACCTCCATGATCACCACATCTATTAACTAAGGTGGGTTATCATAAAAAGGCTGATAAAGTTGATAATCGGCCAGTTTGATATGCACAAAATTGACCATTGTACAAAAAGTTTCCGCTAGTTTTCAATTATTCTGTTTGAATGCACAGTTCCACCTATAAAGAAATAGCACGCAAAATTTTATGTGAAAATGTCCATTAGAAGGAACGTTATCACATTGGCAAAATAGCATTAAAGATTTGAACCAAATATCCATGCAATACAGAAACATTTACTATGTCTGAAATTCACCAGGCTCATAGCTTGGGCTCATAGCTTTGAATCTCCTGTTGAGCGAGGTGAAGCACGTATATTTTTGACAATTTATCTTGGCCATACTGTGGAAGCTACAGAACCGAAACGCATGCCTGCTACCGCGCCAAAAAATAGTACTTAAAGGGACCGACAACTGCCCAGAACATGAAATGAGACGACTCCACCGATGATTGTCCGTCGCATTGACTCAAACCAACCCAGTCTTTTTCATGAAAGGTGGATTTATATTTTTATTTCTTCACTGCAAGTCGTGAAAAGTCCAGTGAACGATCCGATGTCCCCGGCCACGTGACCGTTGATTGCTGTACGCGGTCAACAATTTTTTTTGTTAGTATTGAAATATTGTTCCTTTCTTTATATTAAAAGATATTACTCCATAAAGATGTACATATAGGCCTGCATTAGTAGTATGCATTAAAAGTGGCGCTACCTTCGTGTGACATAATCTTATCATGCTCGTCAGCGTGTCTTGAGCAACTTTTCAGCGTGCTCATGCAACTGTGCACACAGTTTACAGGTCGCTAAGGTTTTGGAGCGACGTAGTTTTGATACCTGCACTTCGTCTCAGAAATGACGTGCACTGCTACTCGGCACGGCCGGACATATGCGTAGCGACGTTTTCGGTGACTTGGCTTGTGTATCAATAGAATAACCAAGAATAATGACACCAGGACAAGCCACCCAGGACAAGCCACCCATGACAGGCACAGGCAAACTTGGGCGCAGGCGCACACAACGTGGTACAAATACAGGGAAGGTGTATAATGCCACATCTTATTGTAAGAGCTTGTTATTTTCAAAAATGGTTGAAAAGCTCAAAGTAAAGGTGGTTAAGCACAGTTACAGGAACTCCTGCGAAAGTAGAACGATGACAGCTTTGACAAATCGCAAGAAGGGCTGGCGGCATCGCTACCAATGCTCAGCGTTGCTGGAGGAACGGTACGTCTGTGTTTAGAGCCTTTCAGATAGAAAAATACTGCTTGTAAAATAACTACGTGCTTTTGGAATTAACTACTGCAGCTACAAAAACTGCGAAGGGTGAACTTTCTGTCGCGCCTTAAAAAATGGGTCGAGAAAAATCAGTTGTCGGTCCCTTTAGGTTTTCCGATAATTTTCTCATCTGCCTTGCTGAAATAATACTGCTTTATTTATTATGAAACTCAAACAGTTATGGGAAATCGTAGGTGAAACACGGTTATTGTTCGCTTTCCAAGAATGCCTTCCTTTTCTTTTTTATTTGCGAGACAGCACCACCATAGAGGCTATGGCACAGATGGGTAAGCGCGCGCGGTCGCAGCTGTGAGGAGCGGCCCCCCTCCCATATCCCGTGCAGCGGCGGTGCTGCGGTCGCTTTGGGATTGGTGAGCGAGCGTCGTGTGCTACTTCTGCATATTGAACAGCGGGAAAGGCATTTTCGCATAAATGAATTTTACCTGAAGCAGCTAGATAAAGGCCGACTGACTACTACTTAGTCGTAAATAAGAGCCGCACCAGTACCTACCAAATATAATTATTGGATTAATTCTGTGGCTGCATTAAAGAGCGCCTGTTGCGGTCGATTCCAAGCGTATGAGCCTGTGGTAATCGCAAAACTATGACAGAAACATCGTATAAATTACGCGTAAGAATACATTCAGAAGCCGTTGTACTTCTTGAACACTAAGAGAAAAACAATTCGGCAGATCCCCAGCCTTGGCGGAATCGGTTTTATGCGAAGCCGTCAGAGTATAGTTGTCTATGCTGCATTTTTGTGGCTTTGAGCAATGCGTTACGAGGTGGATCGACGTGTTTTTGCAAGTGTAGTAGTTGTGTGCACATCGTGGGCTTACCAAGCACGTCGACTACACTGACTTTTAAAGGGTAACTTATAGTATGACCTGACATCAGCACACACGTTAGAGCACAGACGTCAGTATTATCGAAACGAAGTGCACTTTACGGTGTGGTGGTGTGAATATTATAAGTAACTTTCGTTAGCATATTCCTCCAGGGTCCAGCAACGCTTGAGTATAGCTTGCTGAATCATAGGAATACAAATGTAATGTTTATTAGACTGCTTTATAAGCGGAGCCAAACCTGGAACAATTGCGCCACAATGCTGCTCTGCTTTATATTGAAGAGCTGGCAAGTGTCCCAGCTGGCATACCTAACATTAAACCTTTGACACGCTATGTACACAATTGTGTACTACACTTGTTTTTGCTATTTGTATCAACTAGGCGCTAACAAAGAGTGAGATATATCGAGCTTTGGGTGAATTGAACCTCCTGAAAAATAAATTCGTCTTCATTTAACTTCATTTTGTAGTGTACTGTTGTATATGATCACTTTTCTGAAGGCACTACCACGTTCGACGTGCCACTTCCTGCGAGCCATGTGAAAAGTAAAATTTCTTCTTTGCTCAAAATGGACATAACCAAAAATGAACTTGCACTGTACTTCTAGCCTGAGATTTCATTCTACTTATGCCAAAACTGAGCATCAATGACTTCAGGATAAATAGATATTTAATTATAACTTCATTAGGATAAGTTACTATAACATACATAAATTAACATATGAGATTATTTTTGTTGCAATAGACCAGGGGTCTCAAACACGCGGCCCGCGAGGCCCTCGGTTGTGGCCCGCGGCCCGAATTCGACTCTCCTCGCCCCACATTTGTTTATTTTCTTAATAAGTATGTTCGTGAGCTACACAGTCCTGAATGTTTAAGGCATTTCCTCTGCGAGGCATCCCGTGTGTTCACCTTGTTTCGAAACATAACCGTGAAACAAAGCTATATTTCAATATCTGCGTCCAGATTTCTGTCAGCTTGGAAATCGGTATCAACATGCTGTTGGAATCCTGGTGTTGGAAATTGTGTGGCACCAAATCTCCTTCAGAAATGACCGGCATATGAGATGTGGGGAAGTTTTCTTTGAAATGGCAGCGTTTTCTGAAAAATTGTACGAACTGAACACACCCCCCCGCTTCTACCTCCTTCAATGCCCCGGCCCTTGCGGGACTCAGTTGCGTGACTGCGGCCCGCTGGCTGAGGGGAGTTTGAGACCCCTGCAATAGACTATTGAGTGTCTTGAGATAACGTTTCATCAATTTCACACATTTACAGAAAGTTCTTCATAGGTGGCGTCTGAAAGGGTTAATGGCATACTTTTTATCTGAAGATGTCTGGCACACACCATCTCCTTAGATTGTAATTAAAAATTTCCAACTAGCTACGAGAGAGGCTTCCAAAGTGAAGAAAAAAAAGTATTAAAAAAATAGAGCGCAGTGCAACACATGACGGACAGTATTTTACTCCTAGTAACCTTTATTTGGAAGAGCTTTTTCGGATGCTGATGGTGCTTTTTACCAATGAATTCAACAGACACTGCACATCAGTTTCACTTTCTTTCTTATGGAAGAAATAGCGCCACAAGCAGTCAGCTGCTTGCAAGCGTCTTTTGCAGCGCATCCTCAACACTACGTATGACTGTAACAGCTCTGCAGTGAGAGTGGTTTTATTAGTGCAGCATCCCAATCCCTTTACTCCACAGCTTTCTAGCGAATCTAGGGATTTCCCAGAAGGTGTCCACGCAGAGGTTGTTTTCTTGCAGAACGTTGGAGACTTTAGTTTCAACGCTTCTGAAGAGGTTGAACATCCCACGAAGGATATTTTAGGCATCCTTCCTTAAACTCTTTTTCCAATGTAAGAAAAGCTTCCGGACATTCAGTATGTGGTGACTGGACTGCCCCGATACATGCAACACACTTCTCATGCTTCAAAAAAGTATGTACAAGGTAGCCACACAAATAGTATATGATGCAATTTTGTGCAGCTGGCATGCCATATCCATGATCGGGTGCAGTGCTTCCTGCTGCTGGATCACTCTCTGGAGCACTGCAGAGAGCCGACAGCTTCAACTTGATTGCAGCTTGGAGCTTTTCATGTGCTGTCAGCCTTTCTTTCTTTCCTGCCTTCATCGTTTCTTGAACAGCAGCAAGCACGAATGTCGGCTCGGCCACAATATTGCCAGTCACACAAGTCTTAATCGGTGTGTACAGACTTAAAACCTGTATATGTGCGAGAAGCTCACAATAGTCGGATGATCTTCACCACCTCCAAAACTTCTTGTGATGCCGAAAAATCTCTGAAAGAAAACAAAGCAGAATGACATTTCCTAAACATTTTGAAACACTTGCAACCCTGTACCAGAAAATATGTAACAAGTGTAACCTTTCAAAAAATTTTTCTCATTTCCTTACCTCTAACGGGTCCTGGTTGAGTTTCCCTGTCAGGACATATTGTGCTCCTTCGGACAGAAGGTCTCTGATGATATCCAAGACAGATGTGAGTATCACTCCGAGAGACTCCATGGTCACTTTAGAGGCGAACATGACCGTCCCTTCTCTGATGTGGTTCTGCTCGGTCACATCCACAAGTCAAAGAAATGCTTGGATCACCTTAAATGATATCCAATATTTAACACTAAGTAGTGCGGAGGAATGTTAACGATCAACAGGTTAGTTACCCGACTACACTGTACACTTGCTAATGCTGGAGAAGGCCGCATCAGTTGTCCGAAGAAGTTTCATGCTTAGATCATCACAACATTCCTTTAAAGGGATACTGAACGAAAATTTGAAAAACTGACGAACACATCGAAATTCTACTCGGAAGACGCCACTGTTCCTATAAACAGAGTTTATTTCACGTATTTTTGAACAGTTGGCTGTATTTTTGGTGGATTGTCAGCGCGCGGCGGCTGCACGCGAGCGCGAGCCGTGACGTCAGATTCTTCCTGGCGCATGCAGGGTGCACATGTTCCTGTCCTTCTCTTCCTTTTCTCCACCACTCCTTTCATTCCACTCTCTCCCTTTTACAATAGCACGTACTGATGCCTTACCCCAGCCGGGAGCATTGTTCGCTCCCGTACTGGTTCTGGGAAACGTAGTGCGAGCTGAGCGGGTTGAGAGACCCGGGCGACGGCTGGTATTGTTGGTATGCCTGTGTCCGGCGAGAATCTAACGCAATTTAACTTTCAAGCGCACGCCGCGGCAGACCGTTCAAGCAAACACCAACAAGAGCACTGGACCAACTGGACGCCGCTGACGCCGCCGCCGGCGGCTCAATCAATCTCAATAGAGTTACTTTTAGGTAGCAGAGTTGCGCCTCTGATCGAACTCGCCGCTCGCGCCCCCCATTCGCCTAGCGCGCTCACGTGCGCAAAAAGCATCCTTGTGAGCTTTTGAGGGAAAGCCAACTTCACGGCCGCGCGGGTGGCGACCGCAGCGCCACCACCGCTGCTCTGCCAGCTCTCTCTACCGCCGGTGCCACCGCTAAGGAAACTGTATGAAGCACTCCGGTAGAGTGTACTACCACGGCCGCTGGATAAAAAAGAAGGTGCGGCCTGTTGCGTCGCGGCGCTTAATGGGCGAGCGCGTCCCGGCTGAGTTGACAGTTGCGGCCGCTTATTTAGTGAGGGCGCCCCAACTCCAGCCCATAGAAAAGTGCTTACAGGAGAGGGAAATACCAGACAGTTGGCGAAAAAGTAGAATGAACTTAATCTATAAAGGCAGGGGAGAAAAGGATAACATTCGCTCGTATAGACCGCTAACCATTACATCGGTGCTATACCGGTTGGCGATGCAGGCAGTAAAATTAAAAATAGAAACGTGGGTAGAGCAAAATGATATTTTGGGAGAACTCCAGAATGGATTCCGAATCGACAGGCGGTTAGACGATAACCTGTTTGTTCTTTCACAGTGTATAGAAATATCAAAAATAGAAAACAGGCCCTTATACGTAGCTTATCTAGACATCACCGGGGCATATGACAACGTTAATCAGGAAATTTTGTGGGATATATTGAAGGAAGTGGGCATAGGTGACGACTGTATACAGCTTTAGAGGGAAATATACCGAGAAAATACAGTTTGTGTAGAATGGGAAGGAATAAGCAGCAAGGATAGCGTTGACATTAGCAAGGGGCTGAGACAGGGATGTCCTTTGTCCCCGCTGTTATTCATGCTGTACATGGTGAGGATGGAAAAAGCGCTAGAAGGTAGCAACATTGGATTTAATCTGTCACACAAACAGGCAGGCGCGATGGTTGAGCGGAAGCTTCCAGGTCTATTTTATGCTGACGATATTGTCTTATTTGCGGACAAAGGCGAGGCTCTAGGACTAGATGAAACAAGGTGCTGCGCAAAGGACACAGGGACAAGGAAGTGAACGAGGACGGGCGCAGACTCGCGACTGGATTTTATTGAAAAGCAAACGCATATTTATACGATACAAACTGCAAATTCATCTATGCGCATGCGAGGAACCTGCTGTCATTATCGTACAATCTTAAAACTAAAAGTTTTTAGATACGTAGATGACTACCTGATACTTTTTAAAGAACAATCTGGTTCGACACACACTAATTCAGTGCAAGATATTTTAGCTATCTTTGAACGACACGGGAGTGGTTTAACCTTCACCTACGAACTACCCGACCAGAATAGGATTCAGTTTTTAGATATTAACCTATCATTGACACCAGATCACACGTGCTGGATGTACTCGCCGCGAGCCAGAAAAGACCTGTTGTTGTACGATTCTGCGCATTCCAAGACGGTTAAACGGGCCATTGGCATGTTTTGTTTGAGGGGAGCCTTGGAGAAGTCATGTGTTCACCTGGTACATGACAGCCTAAATAATCAGGTTGCCAGGTTGTTGAAAGCTGGTTACCCTACGGCAGTCGTGGTTGCTGTGGCGGAGAAGCTCCTGCAGAGGTATAAGGCAATTGGATCCGTGTTCGGTCCGTGCAGCCCGGTTGCCAAGGCGCGGATAGTGACCTTGTATTATTGTTTTTTGCTTCTTTACTGCCGCGGTTGTAAATATGTTATCCTGTGTCGTCTGTAATGTGGCATCTCCTGTGCAGTACGGCGCTTTTTCGCATATATGTTTGGCTACTGTACGAGCAGCGCCGCTCACTGCACGTAACTATACGCGTAGTGTCCAATTCGCAATAGTATGAACATTGTGGTGGCAAAATGCGACGATTTATCGGTTCTTTAACTGATTTAGTGTGCTTATAAGGCCCTGCGGTCACCACTTACGCAGGTTGTCAGCTATGCGCGTGGTAGCGGAAGCGCGCTGCGTGCACGCCCTTCATAGCTATTACCTGCACCGGCAATGCTGACCGGTAACAGGGATAGTTGTAGGACGACAGTGGATTGAGGAAGCGTCGCATCGTAAGCAGTGGTTCGCTCGTAGGGCATTTAAAAAGTGGCAAGAGGCGCTGTGCATGTGGAACATCCGACCAGTGTTTTAGAAAAGTGCACTTACTGTTCCGATGATAAAATGTTGATTGTTTACAAGCCCATCCGAACAGCGATTTAGTCGAAAAATGAAACGGTCACTTCTGTCCAGCCGTACGTACGTACAGGCCCGGCTATCGAAGAGGTGACGAATAACCGCACAGCATATCAATCGGTACGAACGCAGTTATCAGCCATACCGCATACCCCATTACACTAGGTTTCAATGTAAGCACGAGCTAGCACATGTTCGTGCGTCTGACGGTACGCTCTTGGCGCATTTTAAAAGTAAACACTCACTACTTCAATACGCGAATAGGCTAACGCACGGACGCCCGTACAGCCGACCATTTTTTTATTTAACCTGAACACGCGGGCATCGACCGCCGAGTCTGTAAGCGCCTGTTCCGGGCGTCCTGGTGGCCGGTTCCCGGAACAGCCTAGCAGAAGACAGCTGCATAGGACTGTTCATCGCAGGCATGCGTGTACTCTCGTTCATTTCGTCGTTGTGCTTCGTTAAACGCCGCTTATCGACTGGGCGGTCGACGCTCGCGCGTTCAGGTTAAAAAAAGGGGCGGCTGTACTAGAGCACTGCACGGGCCGGCTTTTTCCGGCCCGGCCCGAAAGCGCCATGCTCAGGCCCGCCCGAGCCCGGCCCGGTGTTTTTAAATACGGCCCGCGTACCCGGCCCGGGCCCGAAAGGTTTGGGCCCGGCCCGGCCCGGCCCATTTCAAAAAATTATTTTTTGAGCATAAACGAGGCGCTGTCCAATCTTCGCTTATAGTGAAGATACCAGGCACGCACAATATAGTTCCTGGACAGTGTTGTGAGAACTTATGACAGTGTCACGATTTTTCACGGGTACTGTGTTTACCATCGGTTAATTACGCCCGTAACACTTTTGCGAAAGAATTGCAGGGGGGATATATGAGGAGGCACAGCTGGCTGTCCATGCATGCAGCGCTAACCATGCAATGTTATTATTGCATTTCAAAGAACGACTACAACATACAGCGCCCACATTAAAGTGGAAAAACAGCGGGCATTTATAGTCGAGCTTACATTAATTGCTGACAAGCTGGGACTATTGAGTGAATAGAGCAGAACATATCCTGCAAACTTGGTTTATTGCGCAATGCAACGAGAGAGAGAAAAAAACGTGCTCTAACTACTCCTGGGAGGGTTCGCCAGGCTGGGTCGCTTGTTCCGACTAAAGGAGGAAGAAAGTACACCTTTCTTGCATAACTTGACACTCTCCTTAAACTCGACGTGTCCGAAAACAAAACAAACGCTGGGAGGAGAATCGTGACGCAGGGGAATCCAATAGTAAGGTCATATTACGGTTACGTACCTAAAAATCTGTAGCAGGGCCAATTGAATATTTTTCTTAACTTTCTTACATAAAATCAAAACGAATAAATCCATCAGTCAATGAAACGAACTTTTATTTCTCCCAAATATATATAAGAGGATGGTGGAGAAAGAGCCGCATAAACTATAGCTTAACAAACCTGAAACGTGCAGCTCGCGAGCAAGTCGCACTTACGAGAACACTTACGAATGCCTAGGTGCGTGTGCGTGTAGGCGCGGGATGCCTTCTAGCGCGGCCTTAGTAGAATATTCTTGATCCCCGATACCCCGATTCCCCCCTCAGACACCCGTAGGGTCCCATACTTTGACTAACTCTATATAACGAAACAAATTTCGAGATCCGTCCCGATTTAACAAACCTTTTTTTTTTTTCGGAAAATGAGATAGAGAATTGATCATTCTTTGTCTATTTTTAGATAACGCCCCAAAAGTTATTGATTGCGAGCAAACGGAAACATCGCGGAACACCTTTGTGTAATTTAAACTGCGTGGCCATTGCTAACAAAACGCAAGCAAGCCAAGATCACCGACTTCTTTGCTGGGAAATAAATATGTTGTCAGCTGTGGCCCTTATTGTTGAGGTAACAGAGAGAGAAGCAACTTTATTGAGAGAAGCAACTTTATTTTAAGCTAACAATTTTTGTTGCTTCATACACCCTGGAGGTGGCGGTCGTTTCCTAAGGCCGCTATTTCATTTTTCGCGCCTTTACGCTACGCAAATATGATGCCATGGTAGCTTTCCGGATGCCGCTATAGACACCATATACTCGAATGTACCGAACTAAGTAACTGCGAAATGCCGTCTTCGGTTTAACGAAGTTTTCGATTTAACGAAATAATTCGCGGCTCCCCTCAAATTCGTTAAATCGAGTTTTAACTGTATTTGTGTGTTGCAACAGAAAAGTCAGTACAAAGCGCAAGATTAATACGAAAGCGCGCGTGGTAACGTACGGCACCTTAGCACTGCGTCTTACAAAAGAGGCGCTCGGTAAGACAGTTGGTAAAGAAAGCAAAAATGCAAAAAGAAAGAAAAAAGTGTACAAGGCGCGAAACCAATACCCATTCACAGCAATTCAGCCGGACGTATTAAACCGAAATGAGGAAATTAGTGACCTGACGAAACACGCCAACATTCTGTCTACAAACTTAAAATGAGTGTCCTGGACTTTCCTTTCGCACTGTACATCCGTGATAGTAAAGCTTTGTGACTGTAGTAGAGCGAAGAAAGCTTAAAAACTGCTAACTTACCTCAGAGTCAATTCCAGTTATGTCATCGACTGATGACATAACTAGCAACTCATGAGGCTATGAAATCAAGCCCAGTTGAAGAGCCGGTGGTGCCGATGAACAGTGTAATCGACTTCAATAACGCTCGGTGACGCTGAGGTTTTCTTAATGTAACGAGCAGTTCATTCACAGAATTGCAGAACTACACTCGGCACCGTGACTCTGGTTATCCACTTGGCCCCTTTTCAAATGTCGAGCCAGAGAGAGAGTGAGTTGATATTTCTGCAGGAATCACGTGACTCTCGTGAAGCGTGCGTCGATTGGCTTCCGTGATGAAGACGCTGCCGTGTGCGCCGTACAGTCGTCAGCAAGCTTAACACGAACGCTCAGCGGGGTGTCCTGAAACAGTTTGAATTGACGCTAGCGCCGCGTAGCTCTGGGTTCTGTTGCCGAGAGGTTACCCATGCATGCCGACGTACTATCCAAGCATACCGAGGTATTATCTGGGCAACAGCGCCAAGCGCTTCGCGGCTGGCATCAGTCAAAGTAGTCCAGGTCACGCGTCGGAGCGTTCGTGTTAAGCTTGCTGACGACTGTACATATCACGCGTTCGGCGTTCGGCGCCGCTGCGGCGCCTTGCTCGCCAACGGAGACGGGCGCCGTGGTGGCGCGGCGCCTACGCCTCCTCTCTCTGTCTATCCTCGGTCTTTTAAAATTCGTTGCGTTGGTTGCGTGTCTCGCAGTTTTGTGTTCGACCGAGCATGCGTATCTTCGCAGTCGCGTTGACCAGTCTACAGAGTCACGAAGGCGGAAGCAGGCGCGGCGGGCATGCGAGCGTAGCTGCATACTCGAAATGTTTCCCATGATACCGATGGGCACATCTTATATGCACTAATGTGGGCAGTGCACCGTTGCTTCACTCTTGCCGCAGTGCTGCTCAGCTATACCATTTCTTTTGATACACGGTACCCAAGTACGTGTTTCACTCAATATAATGGCGGGAACATATATGAGACAATTTCCAGAAATTATATGCAACATACCGACGGAGGCAAAATGCGAGACGTCTTGTATTGTGCGACTTCATTGCACGCTAATGCACTTCAGGTGGTCTAAATTACCCGCAGCCTTCCACTGCAGCGTCTCAGATAGCCTGAATAGGTTCGGGACGCTAAATGCCCCAAAACAACAAAGCCAAGCAGCATTACGCGCCATTGCCGACAGTGTATGAGAGTCGGGCCTGATACGGGCCTGACCCAGGCCCGGGCCCGAAGCTCATGGGCCCGAGCCCGGCTCGGGCCCGATCTAACAATTACTTACCCAGCCCGCGGGCCGGCCCGGGCCCGGGCTTTCGGGCCGCCCCGGGCCCGTGCAGTGCCCTAGGCTGTACCTTGTTTCCGTGTTCATCTCTGACGCTCCGTTCGCTGCAGAAGGGAACACAGCAACACGACAACATTGCCAAGGCTCGCCTACTGGTCAAATCCGTACACAGAAAACCACGCAAGAGAGATTGCAGCGAGTCAGAACTGCCTGCGGCGATTATCGCGTACTCGTATCAGCTGCGCGCATCGCCGTGGGTGAACAAAACATGGCGGAAAAACATGTTTTCGGTTTCATTCCATAGGTGGCGCTGAATTTTCTAAAGGGCCTGGGCTAAAGGGCCTGGGAACAACGAAGCAAGCGACGGCGGGAACAGGGGGGGGCATCAACCCCCATAGTGGGAGACGCGAAGGTGGAGACAGGTTTGGGGAAGACAGGTGCAGGGGGGCACAGGACCCAGTTTCCGCGAGGTGGTTTTGGGGATGGGAGGGAGCAAAACAGCGGCGGTTGCGCGAGCTGGTGACCGAGGCAGTGGCCAGGTGCGGGACAGTCCAGCAGAAAAGTCGCAGCACGTTATAATGGCCGGGGACTCGAATTTAGCTAGATGCGCAAAAGCAGTCAAGGAAAGGGTGAGAGGCGACAAACGAGTTTTAATAGGGACGTTCCCGGGACGTAGGCTGGGATCAGTGATGAGACAAGCTAGCGCAGAACTCACAACTAAAGCTAATGGACGTAACCTCGTGATAATTGCGGGAGGTCTAAACGACGTCTTGAATGAAGAATCAGCCGAACTAGCGACCACATTGGCGGAAGGGGTCGATGACATGCGCGCCATTTCCCCTCAGGTGCAGATAGTGGTATGCACAATACCGGAGGTACCGGTGCGTGACGGCAACCTGCAAAGAGCGGTTGTCGACGCAAACAAAGAGATATGGCGGATGAGTCGAGAGAAGGGCATCGAGGTAGTGGAAATAAACAGAGAGGTGCACAGGTGGGGTGGTTTTCGAAGAGACGGAATACACTTCAATAGGAGGCTTGGTCATGAGGTGGGTTGGCGACTTGCAGGACGCGCAGTAGCTTTTTTGGGGGGGGCACGCGGGCCCTTCGGTGTCCAGGGTAGTGTGTAATGAGGACAACAACCAGGGGGGACTCTGTGACAGGTAGTATAGCGAAAAACCAGAGAAAAGGTAAAAGAAGGGAGAAGGCGCGTGTCGCAATTGGTTACATTAACATGCAGGGTGGCAGAAAAAAAGGCAAAATGGTTAGAGATTGAGGGACAGTTAAACAAGGAACAGATAGGTGTTTATGCGGTTACAGAAACACACCTTAGAGACTTGGAAGAGCCACCACATATTGACAATTACATTTGGGAAGGATGCAACAGGATCATATCAGAAAGGAGAGGTGGGGGGTGTTGGAATGCTAATTCATAGCAGAGCAAAATGGGATAGAGTGAAGCAAACGTGTTCAGAGCACCTATGGGTTTCGGGCACAGTAGGTGGAAAGAAAACGTGGCTAGGTGTAGCTTACTTGTGGACGGGGAATAACTGCAGAGAAAAGAATCTGGAGATAGTGAAATGCATAAGCACCGATATTAAAGAATTTGGTCATGATGCCGAAATAATCCTTCTAGGGGACATGAATGCACACATACATGACCTTGACGGATATTCAGACTCCAATGGCAAGTTATTGCTAGATCTCTGCGAGCAACATAGTTCTTGAAATAGTTAACGCGGGGCCTAAGTGTGAGGGACACATCACGTGGGAAGTCGGAGAAAGGCAGTCGAGCATTGATTATTGTCTCATGACAGAAGGAATCTATGACAAACTTAGAGAGATGAGAATAGACGAGGAAGGCATTAACAGCTTGGGTAGTGATCATAAACGCATAACATTACAAATGGGGATATAAAACTGAAAATAAGAACCTAGAATTAAACATTGGCAGCTCATATTTAAATGAGAAACAAATAACTAATATAGCCGCAAGAGTCGAGGAAGAAGTAGACAAACTTCCAGGCAAAGACTGGAAGTATAGTGAGCTGCTACATGTAATCACGAAAGAAATAGAAAAAGAGAAGAAAACTATCTCTTGGAAAGGAAAGAGAAAGCCAAAAAAGTTGGTGGAACAAAGAAATCCGGGATGCGATCGAGAAGCGACGTGAGGCATCACGGCAGCACAGACAGGCAAAAAAAGGAGAAGCGGCCACAGGATGAAGTCAACCAAGTATGGGAAATATATTTAGAGCAAAAATCCATTGTGCAGAAATTAGTCGAGGCAAAAATTAAAGGCGAAAGTGAACGCTGGATGACAGAGATTCGCGAAAAGAAGAAGGCCGCGCCTAGGATATTTTGGAGCCACCTAAAAGCGCTAGGTAGGAAGTCTGTAACAATGCAACAACATATGGTAGATGAAGAAGGAAATCAATTGGAAGGGTATGAAGCGCTAGGTTACATCCGAAAGGTAACAGCCGATTCGTTTAAAGAGGTCGCCCCAGGGGATTCCTCCGGTGAGAAAGTATACAGAAGAGTACAACCGAGGAAGATGTAGTACTTGAAAATTTCAATTGGAAGAAGGCCGAAGGAAAAATTCCTAAGCGCACTACTCCGGGCTTAGATGGGGTTCCCTGTCAGCCTCATTAACGAACTAGGACAGAGCACTAAATAAGCACTGCTGAAAGCCGTAGAAAAGTGCTTACAGGAGAGGGAAATACCAGACAGTTGGCGGAAAAGTAGAATGAACTTAATCTATAAAGGCAGGGGAGAAAAGGATAACATTCGCTCGTATAGACCGCTAACTATTACATCGGTGCTATACCGGTTGGCGATGCAGGCAGTAAAATTAAAAATAGAAACGTGGGTAGAGCAAAATGATATTTTGGGAGAACTCCAGAATGGATTCCGAATCGACAGGCGGTTAGACGATAACCTGTTTGTTCTTACACAGTGTATAGAAATATCAAAAATATAGAAAACAGGCCCTTATACGTAGCTTATCTAGACATCACCGGGGCATATGACAACGTTAATCAGGAAATTTTGTGGGATATATTGAAGGAAGTGGGCATAGGTGACGACTGTATACAGCTTTGAGGGAGATATACCGAGAAAATACAGTTTGTGTAGAATGGGAAGGAATAAGCAGCAAGGACAGCGTTGACATTAGCAAGGGGCTGAGACAGGGATGTCCTTCGTCCCCGCTGTTATTCATGCTGTACATGGTGAGGATGGAAAAAGCGCTAGAAGGGAGCAACATTGGATTTAGTCTGTCACACAAACAGGCAGGCGCGATGGTTGAGCAGAAGCTTCCAGGTCTATCTTATGCTGACGATATTGTCTTATTTGCGGACAGTCAAGATGATATACAGCGGCTGGCAGATATATGCGGAAGGGAGGGCGAGGCTCTAGGACTAGGTTTTAGTGCAACAAAATGTGGATTGATGGTATTCAATGATCACGAAGACCATGCGGTCTTAATACAGGGCCAAGAAATACCGAGGGTAAGCGAATACAAGTACCTCGGAGTGTGGGTAAATGAGGGGGGATAGATATATGGAGGTACAAGAGAAAGCATCGGTAACAAAGGGAAAGAGGAATGCTGCAATCATGAAGCACAGAGCGTTATGGGGGGATACAATAGGTACGAGGTGCTTCGAGGGCTGTGGAAGGGTGTGATGGTTCCGGGGCTTACATTTGGGAACTCAGTGGTGTGCATGAAGTCAGAGGTGCAATCTGGAATGGATGTAAATCAAAGGACTGTGGGACGCCTCGCGTTGGGCGCTCACGGGAAGACGACAAATGAGGCTGTAAAGGGTGATATGGGATGGACAGGTTTTGAAGTGAGGGAAGCTCAGAGCAAAATTAGATTTGAAGAGAGGCTGCGGAAAATGAAGGAGAGTAGATGGGCAGGGAAGGTTTTCAGGTATTTGTATAGAAAAAGCGTCGACACGCAGTGGAGAAAAAGAACTAGGAGGCTCACCAGTAAATATACGGCTAGCAGTGTGGGCGACATGGCAACAAGGAGCATTAAGCGAAAAGTCAGAGAGGCGGAGAGGACTTATTGGATGACAGCGATGGAAAAGAAGCCGGCTCTCAGTGACTACCGAAAGGGAAAAAACGAAATAAGGAAGGGAGAGGTTTTATGATAATTCAAGGGGAAGCGCTTTACTGTTTGAGGCAAGGTCGGGTTGCCTTAGAACGCGTAGCTATAAAGCGAGATTCTGTAACGAAGAAGAACAATGTACATGCTGTGGGGGGAACTAAGGAAACGATGGAACATGTACTGATTGAATGTGGCGATATCCACCCAGATATACGTGTGGACACGAGTCTACATGAAGCCTTGGGTTTTAGGGACAACAATGGAAAGCTGAACATGTCCGCGATAGAAATAAGTAAGAGACGGTTAGAGTATTGGTGGCAGAAAAGTAGAGATAAAGGACAAAAATGAAGAAGGGGGAAAATAAGGTCATTCTGCCTTAAGAAGCAGCGAGATGGACCGTGAACTTATATTTTTCTTTGCTGTAATAACATAGATTTAATCAATGTAGATAAGGCATTAGGCCACCATAAAAAGAAAGTTTTTTTTCGAGCCTGGTGGCAGACATGTCACCGCCCCGTTATAAAGGGGACGCTCATAGCATCCATCCATCCATCCGGTCTATTGCAGAAGGGGGGCGTGGCCACTCCTTTCGCCGCACCGCGGCGCTCGCCTACTACCCCTCCTAGAGTTACTGTATATGCTCCCTACGGGAGCAGAGTTGCGCATAGGTCCGCCATTATGTTCAACGGTTTCGCAGTGAAGCCACTCTTCGCGCGCGCAGGAGACAAATACGGCGCGATGTTCCGGCGCGGGCGACATGCCTCAGTCTTATTCGCACGCGCTGAGCAAGATTTCACTCATGCAGCGAAGCTGTATATGGCTATAGTTTCTAGCGGATGGCGTCCGCGGACAAAAACGACGCGTTCAAGAATAAGTTGACAGCGTTCGGCCGATTTCGGGGGCAGTACATGGCGTGTAATCGTGGCTCATACGTACAACAAAATGTGCATTAAGTGAACCAGGTGCGAATTAGTGAATCGAAGGCGAATTAGGTGGATTAAAAGTGACGGAGTGAATTGAACTTGAATTGAGCGATTGAAATGTTAAATTTATTCAAAGGTGCCCTAAATGAACCGAAGGTATAATGCATTTAGTGAAGCTACATATGTATATGGCCAGGCTCTGACCAAAAGTACGTCCGTTTATCGAGTCGCTTGCACAGAAAATATTACAGCGGAGGCCGATCCCACGACCACAGCTTTCTGATTCGCATACTACGATCGAGCAGCTCAAAAGTTCGCGTGCTACCGCGCGGTGCCTTGCAACAAAAAATGGAGAGGTCATTTTCAGCATGCTCGCGCCCTTTTCTTGCCTGGCCGGAAGGCAGCGAACTATGGTCGCACGTTAGGTCGACAATCAGATGGGTGCATTTTGGCCGCCTAAATCAGCTGATCAGCAAACGTCGCCAAGAAACCATTGCGCGTGCGGTTACGCTGGTGACCACTGACATTTGTCATTAACCACCGTTCACAGCTGCTCCTTTGTTAGAAAAAACAATGAAACTGACGGAAACAAGACGGCGCGGGAACCGCGCCGTCGTGTCCGTAAAGTTGGCTTCGCCGCGGCGAAATTGAACATTTGACGTCATTTTGCACCACGTGATGGCGCTCGCCGAATAGCGGCGCGAGCGGTGCAGGGAAAAGTTATGCGCAACTCTGCTACCTGCGGTAGCATATACAGGGACACTAACCCCTCCATTCCTTTGCTATCTATGGGGATGGTTTGCGGCGCCTTGAAAATATCGCTGTTTAGTAAGCGTGGGTTAGCATAGCACCACTCTCCCCTCACAAAAACGCACATAAAAGGATGGACGGCGGCTATTGCTATATTCTTTATTTTTTGTGTGTGCGCGCGCCTGTCCCTGTCGTGATGATGGTGCCCGAAGCGAACACACCTGTGAGCCAGTTCTCAAGAAAATTGTTTTTGTGTTCTTAAGTGCAGCATATCAGTAGGAAATATACATGCGAGGGAAAGTACGAGATTTATTAAAAGACCCTTTTTTCTGAAAGCTTCCAGAATAGGAGAAACGTTCCGAAGGTTGGTAGCGCTGCTTAAAGGAGGTTGGCGGAGATCCCTTGGGATGCTGCGGCCTTGAGTGCGCAAGCTTTACCTGCTAGAAGAAATGCCACTTTAGCGTTGAGGCAGCGTAATCTTTTAAGTCGATAGCCTTTAATTGGGAGTTTTCGAATAGTGTACGCAAAGCTTGCGGGCTTTGCGGGAGTAGCGTTGCGGGCGTATCGTTGCGGGCGTCACTTAACGGGAGCCCGCAAGAGGTGAGCGTACGACGCATGCGCCGCAACACCCGCAAGCTTTGCGTACGCTATTCGAAAACTCCCTATTGTCTCATGCTCACGTCCATCCGTACGTCCATGTCCGTCCGTCCGTCCGTCCGAGCCCTGGTATGGAGTCAGGGGGGCGGCCGGGGTGCGCAAACGGACGCCGGTCGCGTCGGACTCTACAGAGCTCGCGCTTGGCTTGCGTTGCGTCGCTGTGCCGATCGTTTCCAATCATGCAAGGAGGAAGACGCGCGCATCGCGTTCCATTCTGACTGACCCCGTCTCAATGGGCACAGACGTTCGCGGAACCACGGCCGCCTGGATCATCGGCGCGCGCGGCTGTACACAGCCGCGCGCGCCGATGCCCAACCGGCCGTGGCGGAACACACTTTCGAATTTACGAAGTGTCGTTCTCTTTAAGCGCTGCAACGCGGATGGCGTCTGCACGATGCGCAAAGCGCGAGAAAACGAACGCCTGCGAACGGAGGCAGATAAGTCTGGCGTCTCGCTGCAATTCGCGGTAAAACATTAAAAAAGAGGAACACGCACACACACGCACTATCGCCTTCTCAATCACTACCGTGCTCTCGCTTCTCGGTGAACACCTATCCTTATTGCATCTACCTCGAATTTTCGCCCACAACCAAAGACGCCGCCGCCGACACTGAATTACTGCGAAACGAGCTATTTAACGCTGTCAGGTTAAAACGATAAGCGACAGTAAAACGAGAGAAAGTGACCATTGCGCGACGGACGCTTAGCTAATTCGCAGGCGACAAGCGTCGCTCATCGCTTACGCGTTCAGACTCGGCTACCTGCGGCCTGCCCTTAAAAAACCGAAGGACACTTTGCAAATTCCAAAATTGCTTGGCGAACGCCTGTGCCCATTGAGACGGGGTCAGTCAGAAAGGAACGCGATGCGTGCGTCTCCCTTCTTGCATGATTGGAAACGTTCGCAGTGATGTGATTGCTGCGCCAATTGCGCCAAACTACGCCAAGAGGTGGAACCTGCTACATCCTGCTACATTTCGGCAGAAATCGCATAATTTGCGCCAAGCGTGCGCCAAGACATTACTTTTGCAGTCCTTCGGAGAAAAGAAAATTATGGCAGGCGCTCGAATTACATTAAGTTATCATCTTAATTTTAGTGGCCATTGAAGCAGACAGGTGAGAGCTGTGTAGTTATAAGAAATCTCCCAGGGCCACCAGCTGCGTACTCCACACAGAATGTTATTCGTTGGGCTAATGGTGATGAGCTGTAACTTGCACTTTCCGCCAGTTGCGACCATTTTGCTCAGCTGCAAAGCCATGCACACAGTGTCTCGTAAATTGTGACTTCTGCACCGAAGCACGTGCCCTGCCGTAAACTTTAGCTTAGTGCTAACAGATGGAGGCTCGCGAAATATTGTAAGCTGGCAGCTTGTACGAGAGCTGGATGTACTGACACAAACAGCGACGCCAAGGAGGGTGAAGTGGAAGCTAAAGTTGCCACGTATAGAGTATAAATATTTGTCTTAATTAAGAATGCAGGTTCACATACGCAAGATTTATTTCAGTGCCCCATTACATGTCTAGATTCTATTCAATCATAAAATATACATATTCAGTTCACCGGCCAGGAAGGGGGGAGGGGGGCAGTTGGCACCAAGGAGTGCCAACTACTCATACTATGAAATTACATCGTCAGATCAGGTAAAAAGTCTGAATGTTATGGAACCAGAAAAAAATCGAATAATCTGTACAACCACAAGTTTTTGTAAGATAGCAGTCTATTATATGATTGCATAAATTACAGTAAGCATTACATTTTGTAATAGGAATTTCTAGCTAGGTTACTTTATAAAAAAGATGGAGTGCTACTTGTGCTGACCTCCGAAAGATTCCATACGGGGCACTCAAGTTTTAATACCACATAACGGCCAGCATTTATCAGCGATTTCAGCTGCTACAGTGGCATGTTGGGAAACCACGTTGTGGCGCGCTATCTCGTTGTATCGGTGCTGCTTCTCGACTTCACAAAAATTCCATTTAGAGCAAGCCTTCATCATCAGAAAATTTCGTTGAGCGTACCGTTGTAATTGTAGCACAATTTGTCAATCATTTATTATGCACTCCATGTTATAAACCACCCATGAACCAAAATTCTTACGATTCTGTCTATAAAGTGCGACAGCATGTACTTCGCCACACTGCTCTAGCGTCTAGGTTGTGTCGACAAGCACAGACGTCAACACAATATAGTTTTTTTTAATAACAAAAAGAATATGCATGGAAAGCTTTTGCTGTCTGTAGCGTATCGGGAGGAAATATTGGGCGGCCTATGTGTCACGGATATATAGAAGTTTAGGGCTGTCCGCAGGAAACCGAAGAGTAGTGAGTTAATTCCACCTTTTGGGGAAACTATGCATACACCAATACATGTATGCGTACATATGTTTATTTGTTAAATGTGGTAAAACTGCTCCCGCTTAGCTACTTTTGTGCTCCAAAATGTATGGGAGGCAACTGCTCCAAAAGACTGATCTGGTGCTCCAGAACGAGGTTTCAGCTGCTCCAAAAGCTGCGCTGAATCGGCTTCGGCCGATCACATCACTGCGTTCGGCACAGCGACGCTACGCAAGCAAAGCGCGAGTGCTGTAGAGTCCGACGCGACCGGCGTCCGTTTGCGCACCGCGGCGGCCACCTGGCTCCGTGTCAGGGCTCGGACGGACGGACGCACGGACGGACGCGGACGGATGGATGGACAGACACGGATGGACGGAGAGATGGACGGACGCCGGACGGACGGACGTGAGCATGAGACATTAAAGGCTTTCGCCTTCATAATGAGAAGCACGAGAAATCACGTACCCGGCTGTCATAGCATATGAACGCGCCGCGCCACACGAAGTCTCAGTCGTGATATGCTAGAGAGAACACTCACTGTGTAAAGCCCGATTAAGAATACATAACAGCGTAGCTTGATTCCAGTCACCACGTGCGCGATGTTCAATGTGCATTTCTCCAAGCAAGTCTGCGGCTGTCACTCACCACATGCGCGATCTCCAATGCGCATTTCTCCAAGCACGTCTGTGGCTGTCTACGGCGCGGCCGGCGCGGCAGCGTTGGCAAGGATGGATGGATGGATATGGCTGTACCCTTTAGATCGGGCGGCGGCTAACGCCACCTAGCCGTAATACTTAGTGAACAAAAACTAAATTTATCTTTCCCATTTTTTCTTTTCCCTTTCCCTTTTTTTTTCCTGTGGTGCTCAGAGCGCCTGCTCTGTGTTAAAGTAGAATAGAAATACCTAATTCCCTTATTGGAGTTAAGAGTGAAATGAATTCCCAGCCAAGCCCGGTTTCCACAACTAAAAAAAAAAAAAACAAACCGGCTGCAGATCCCCCCTCATTCCCATAATTTCGCCCAGCCAGACAGATTTCTGTCTGGGTAAGTTTGCCTTTAAAAAGTGAAGTTAAGAACTAGCACTTTGCAGTGAAGGATTTAATTTTCACTCGCGCCTTGATTGTAGCCACCAATCTGATAACCTCCTCCTTGTTATCTCTACCCGCTTAAAGTCTATTTTGCCCTCCCTGTCCCTAAACCCCAGTGCTCTGAAAAATTCTGTGTCGTTATCCTGAACTACAGGGTGAAGTCGTTTACAGAACATTATCAAGTGTTCAGCAGTTTCCTCCTCCTCTCCACACGCACTGCATACTGTGTCTACCCCCTTCGTATTTGGCCCGATATGTCTTGGTGCGCAATACTCCCGTCCTGGCCTCAAACAGCAGAGAACTACCCCGAGAATTATCATAGATCCTTTCCTTGGCAATTTCCTGCTTGAAAGTTCGATAGGTCTCTAGTGCTGACTTCTTGATCATGCCTGTTCTCCACATGTCAGTCTCCGTTTCCTTCACCTTCTTCTTAACCGATAGTTCTTTTTGATTTGGCCCCCTGCTGTTTTCTATTTACCTGTCAATTTTCTGGTTCGCTTCCTCCATTTTGTATCGACATTCCTCATGTACAAATAGCTGAAAACTTTCCTAGCCCAACGTTCCTCCTCCATTTCTCTCAATCGCTCCTCAAATTTTATCTTGCTGCTAGCTTCCCTGCCCTCGAATGACGTCCATCCCATATCACCTTGTACTCCCTGATTAGGTGTATTCCCGTGAGCTCCTAAAGCAAGCCTACCTATTCCACGTTGCTTAATTTCTAATCTTGCTTGAACCTCTGATCTCATGCACAAGACCGCATTGCCGAACGTCAGACCAGGAACCATGACCCCTTTCCAAATTCCTCTCACAACATCGTACCTATTGTAATTCCACAGTGCCCTATTTTTCATCACCGCTGCATTCCTGTTACCTTTAGTCGTTACGTATCTTTCGTGTTCCCTTAGGTACTCGGCCCCATTGCTTATCCATACGCCCAGATATTTGTATTTATCCGTTATCTCTAGCGTGACCTCCTGTATCCTATGCTCACTACCTTCATTATCATTAAAAATCATGACTGCTGATTTTTCCTTACTGAACCTCAAACCTAACCTATCTCCCTCATTACCGCAGATGTCTATCAATCCCTGCAAATCTTCCTTGTTGTCGGCCATTAGCACTATATCATCTGCGTACATCAATGCTGGTAGTGACTGTTCAATGAGTTTTCCTTGTTTGACGAAAGAGAGGCTGAAGCCAAGTCCACTCCCCTCTAATTTGGCCTCTAATCCTTGTAGGTACATCATGAATAACAAGGGTGACAGAGGACACCCCTGCCTAAGCCCTCGTTTTATCTCTGTGGGCTCGGATACCTGTTTTTCCCATTTTATAACTACCTTGTTACTTTTATAGATATCCTTTAAAAGATTAGTAACTCCATCTTCCACACCTAGTGACTCCAGTATTCCCCATAAGTCCTCTTGAACCACGCTATCGTACGCTCCCTTGATATCCAAAAATGCTAGCCACAGGGGCCTGTGTTCCGTTTCTGCTATTTCGATGCACTGCGTCAGTGAGAACAGATTGTCTTCCAACCTCCTTTGTTTCCGAAACCCATTCTGTAGTTCCCCCCAGCACCCCCCTCATCCTCTACCCATGCCTGCAGTCTTTCCTTTATAATCTGCATTACCAGCCTGTAAACCACTGATGTCACTGTTATAGGACGGTAGTTGTTTATGTCAGCTTTGTCCCCCCTTTCCTTTATAAATCATGCTCATCCTGCTAAGTTTCCACCCATCAGGGACTTCCCCATCTATTATTGTTTTGCTCGCTGCCTCTCTTAATGTTTGCTTAGACTTTGGACCCAATTTCTTTATCAGCATAATTGGGATGCCGTCGGGGCCTGTTGATGTACTACTAGGGACTCTCTTCTCTGCCCTTTCCCACTCTCGTTCTTTAAGTGGAGCCACTGCGCCACTTGATCCATCCTTGTCTGATAGGGTGCATGAGACACTCCCTTGTTTTTTAAATTTTTCTGTCATCCTTGTTCTTACATACTCAATAGCCTCGTCCCCTTCTAGCCTAACACCTTGAGCTGTAGTTATAAACTTCTGCTCTAGGCTTGTCTTATTACTCAGGGAGTTTAGATGGTTCCAAAATTTTGCAGCTGCCTTTCTATCCTTTTTGTTTTCTTCTGCCAGCCACTGTGCCCCCCTTTCTTCTAATCTTTTCATTGATAAGCTGGGATGCTTCCCTTCTACAGCTTAAAAAAGTTATCCCATTTTCTTTCGACATCATCTGTCGGTTCACCCCGCTGCTTAGCATGTCTGTGTTCCCTAGAGGCTTCCTGACGTTTTACTATGGCTCTCTTAACTTCCTCATCCCACCAGCTCTTGGGTTTATGTCTCCTTTTCCGGGGCCACTTGTCTCGTACCTTAGCAAGCTCTAGCTCAAACAGTCTAATTAAATTCGTGTACGTCCACACTGTTTTAGTATCCTCGGTGATTACTTTCTCAATTTGTTTAGTAGCTATTTCTATTTGCCTCTCTGAATAAAAGTTCCCCTGTGGTTGCTCATCTTGCCTCCTTCCCACTTTCATTGCTCTTCCAAAACTTAGCTTGATACGTTTATGATCACTACCCAGACTTCTGGAGCCACATTCATCTATGTGCATTCCCCTTAGCCTATCATACATCCTATGTGACATCAGTGCGTAATCTATCGTCGACTGCAGCCTTCCTACCTCCCATGTTATCTGCCCTTCACACTTCTCAGTATTGTTGCAAATGATCAAATCATGCCTTTCACACATGTCCATCAGCATTTTGCCTGTTGGATCAGTATACCCATCCATATCTTCTATGTGCGCATTCATATCTCCCAATATAATTATCTCGCACACGTCTCCTAGTTCCCCAATGTCATTTGCTATGCACTCCACCATTGCCTCTTTGGCCTTTGCTCCCGTCCACAAGTACACAAAACCAAGGAGTGTCATCTGCCCGGCTACTTTCCCTTTTAACCATAAATGTTCCCTGCATCCCTGCTTGACTCTTTGCCAACCCGTACTCTTATGAATAAATGCCCCAATTCCACCCCCCTTTTTGCTGCCTTCTGTTCTATTGCAATATTCCCATACGTAGTCCGGATTGCAAGGTGGTTGCTCCATGTCCCTTAGATGCGTCTCCACAAATCCTTATACCATCAGCTCCTCCTGCCTTAACTGCTCCTCTATCTCCTCCCACTTTAACCTATTCCTGCTACCCTGCATGTTAATATACCCTATGTCTGATTTAGCTCGGCCCTCGTGCTTACGTCGATTTCTTTTCCCACGGACACTACGTGGCTTGAATATTGGTGCCCCCCTAAACTCGTCTTTGGCTACACTGTTGGCCTCAGGGCTCTGGGTCCCCCTAAAAAAGCTGTGGCTTGGCGACCCATCCTGTTACCAACCCTCCTGCCCGTGGCACCACTGTAATGAAGGCCATCTTGTGCAAAGGGGCGAGCGCCGGGCTCGTACACGTCCTGGTTCACCTCCATTACGCTGTACCCGAGCTGCCGTCATACCCCTAATGACACAGTTAGCCTGCACTACCCTCCTTTCAATCCCGCCAGACTGCCCCCAGACCTCTGGGACTGTGCATATGGTCACATGCACACTCCCAGAGGCTTCTCGAAGTTTACGCACCCCACCCTCTAGCTGGCTCTGAAGGTTCTGGCTCTTTCCCTTCAGCACATCATTGAGACCAGCATGGATAATGACGAGGCTTTCGCCCTCCATGCTGTCCTCTACCACCTCCTGAGCTTTGGCCAGTGCATCCACCATGCACTTCCCTGACTGGACCTCCACTCTCACCCTCCCGTCTGCCTTCACTCTCGTGAAGACGCCATCCCTAACTCTGGCCACGTTGGAGTCCCCCCACCACTAGGACCCTTCTACTCTCCAATCGTTGGCGCCCTGCTTGCGATTGCGCTCCCGTTCGCTCCCGCTGATTCTCTCTCTGCCGTGAGGCCGGTGTTCCTGCCCTGCCTGAAGACTGCCGCACCACCGAGCTGTAGCTTTTCGGAGCCTCCATGCTGTGGCCAGCCATTGCGGCCCCCCTGATCTCCCTTCCCGCCTGTCTTCTCCTGAGAATCCGCGCTGCCCACGCCTTCCGCCTCACACCGCTCGGGGCCGGGGCAAAGCGTCATTAGCTCCTTTACCCGTTCCTCGAGCTCGGCCCGCCCTTCCCGTTCCTTTCTAAGGTCGCCCTCCATTTTCTCTACTAGGCTGGCGGTAGCCTCCTCCCGCTCACGTGACGCTCCGAGCTGTTTCTGGAGCTCACTCCTCTGCTCCCGTTCCGCCCTCAGCTCCCCCTGCAGCCCCTCAATGCTGGCCTCCATGCTAGGGTGGCTAGAATGGGGAGGTGTGAAAAGCGGCCGCTCAAACCGGTCCCCAAGTTGGGCCGATGCCGCAAGGGGCGCTGTACGCAGGGGCGCGTGGCGTTGAGCAGACGAGCCTGCTTCTGTCCGACGAATATGCATGGCTCGCGCTATTTTTGCGTGCAACACTTCGCAGTGTTAATCGTCTTCTTTTTCTTAGCGATGGCACTAATGAAGGGTAGCCTTCCGCTCCTCATTTTAAAAATATGGTTCGCATGCATTAACACGGTAGGAGGCTACATACCGAGTAGCACTGTGCTCGCGAAACGCGCCGAAGTAATATTGCTCGCGGAGTTTCGCGCACGCCGCATTTAAGCACCAAGATTTTTTTTTTCGCTTGCGCCCTGCCGTTTTACTAATTGGAATTAAGCATCACTGCAACTTATTCGGCATTTTAGTGCTTATTGACATTGTTGAGGTATGTTCCCAATCTTTAAAATAATGAATTTTTTTTTCAAAATAGTAAGTTTTCACTTTTGCCCTAAAAATGCACGGAAATTCAGAATTATGGTTCACAAAAAAGTAAGCCTCTATCTGATTCTGTTCAAAAGTTATGGTCCTTCTGCCACTACACTGACATTGAAAATTACATGTTTGGAAAAACATAATTCTTGATTTTCTCGGAACTTGATTTTCAGTGTGTTTTTTGTTGCGAAAAAGCTCATAGCTATTAAAAATGTCAATATTTTTCATGAAACTGTCCATGCTTTTTGCTTAGACATTTACCTGTGCCTGTGCAATGAACTAGAATAATTGAAAACGAGGAATAAGTTTTGATGTTTTAAATTTTGATGACTTCAATTGAAATGCGACTTTCTGCAACAAGGCGACGTTTTAGGCTATAATATACCTTATAATAATGATAGCGCAAATATCCTACCTCATTGCGCAGCCTACGTACAGAGTTGTAATGCTGCCAAACCATTTTCTGTTTGTGTGGTTGGACTATTGGCGTGATCGTCATATTATGCGTAATATTGCTAATTAACTTATAATTACCTTCTGTGCTTTTTACTCAACGCTTGTAGAGTCCTTTTAAACTGTCCTCCTAAAGGCAAACACAAAACAATCAATTTTGGGTCAGAATCTGAAAAGATTTCTAAATAGGTGGTAACATACCTAGAAGATTGCCTGCTCTCGTATGGACCCATTACTGTTCACTAGCTGCAGGTCAAAACGTCATGTGTACGTTTTATCGGCAGGTTGAAATATTTATTAGTTAAAAAAAACAGATTTGTACACGAAGCAAGTTTATTTGAACTGTGAAATAAAAAAAGCTATCTACAAAACACCGGTCTTAGCCCACTTGGCTTTCTTTTCTTCCTTTATACGTTTGACCCATTTTAAAGAGAAATTCATCCGAGTTACGCAAAAAAAAAAAAAAAAAAAAAAAAAAAAAAAACCAGCGAACAACAGATCATGTTGTACGCGCCGACGCTCACTTCTGACTGCGCAATACCAACTAGCCCAACGTCGTTCGCTTCGAAATGCCTTGCGTCGAAATGTTTCTTGCATTGTACTGAGTTCTCTGTCAGCTGCTTTTCAGCTCTCGGTATCGCACGATCTTACTTCTAAAATAACTCTTTTCATGCCAGTACTTAGAACAAGGGTTCCCTGTCTGTCGACGATCAGTACTCAGTCTTGCAGCCAGGAACGAAGCAACAACGTCCAGTTTTCTTCTTCGGTTAATAGGGTGTTATCCTCACACTTCAAAGCTCCATGACCACAGAACAATAAAAACCACGTGAAAGCTGAAAAATACGACGCCGCGCTGCCGAGCGCTAGGCTGCCTACGGGTAATCTGCGACAGCGGCGGCTGTCCCAGGCAGCGCCCCGTGCACCAGCGCTCCTGGCGGCATCGGCGCGCATAGGGACCCTCTCTGGTATAGTGCCTAGAATATACTGGCTAGTGTGCTGACCGCGCGTGTTCGCGTGGCCACCGCGCTGATGCCTTCCCACAGTCACCGCACGGCGGCGCTGCGACTCGCTAAAAATCCATTGTGCAGAAATTAGTCGAGGCAAAAATTAAAGGCGAAAGTGAACGCTGGATGACAGAGATTCGCGAAAAGAAGAAGGCCGCGCCTAGGATATTTTGGAGCCACCTAAAAGCGCTAGGTAGGAAGTCTGTAACAATGCAACAACATATGGTAGATGAAGAAGGAAATCAGTTGGAAGGGTATGAAGCGCTAGGTTACATCCGAAAGGTAACAGCCGATTCGTTTAAAAAGGTCGCCCAGGAGATTCCCCCGGTGAGTAAAAGTATACAGAAGAGTACAACCGAGGAAGATGTAGTACTTGAAAATTTCAATTGGAAGAAGGCCGAAGGAAAAATTCCTAAGCGCACTACTCCGGGCTTAGATGGGGTTCCCGTCAGCCTAATTAACGAACTAGGACAGAGCACTAAAGGAGCACTGCTGAAAGCCGTAGAAAAGTGCTTACAGGAGAGGGAAATACCAGACAGTTGGCGAAAAAGTAGAATGAACTTAATCTATAAAGGCAGGGGAGAAAAGGATAACATTCGCTCGTATAGACCGCTAACTATTACATCGGTGCTATACCGGTTGGCGATGCAGGCAGTAAAATTAAAAATAGAAACGTGGGTAGAGCAAAATGATATTTTGGGAGAACTCCAGAATGGATTCCGAATCGACAGGCGGTTAGACGATAACCTGTTTGTTCTTACACAGTGTATAGAAATATCAAAAATAGAAAACAGGCCCTTATACGTAGCTTATCTAGACATCACCGGGGCATATGACAACGTTAATCAGGAAATTTTGTGGGATATATTGAAGGAAGTGGCATAGGTGACGACTGTATACAGCTTTTGAGGGAGATATACCGAGAAAATACAGTTTGTGTAGAATGGGAAGGAATAAGCAGCAAGGACAGCGTTGACATTAGCAAGGGGCTGAGACAGGGATGTCCTTTGTCCCCGCTGTTATTCATGCTGTACATGGTGAGGATGGAAAAAGCGCTAGAAGGTAGCAACATTGGATTTAATCTGTCACACAAACAGGCAGGCGCGATGGATGAGCAGAAGCTTCCAGGTCTATTTTATGCTGACGATATTGTCTTATTTGCGGACAGTCAAGATGATATACAGCGGCTGGCAGATATATGCGGAAGGGAGGGCGAGGCTCTAGGACTAGGTTTTAGTGCAACAAAATGTGGATTGATGGTATTCAATGATCACGAAGACCATGCGGTCTTAATACAGGGCCAAGAAATACCGAGGGTAAGCGAATACAAGTACCTCGGAGTGTGGGTAAATGAGGGGGGATAGATATATGGAGGTACAAGAGAAAGCATCGGTAACAAAGGGAAAGAGGAATGCTGCAATCATGAAGCACAGAGCGTTATGGGGATACAATAGGTACGAGGTGCTTCGAGGGCTGTGGAAGGGTGTGATGGTTCCGGGGCTTACATTTGGGAACTCAGTGGTGTGCATGAAGTCAGAGGTGCAATCTGGAATGGATGTAAATCAAAGGACTGTGGGACGCCTCGCGTTGGGCGCTCACGGGAAGACGACAAATGAGGCTGTAAAGGGTGATATGGGATGGACAGGTTTTGAAGTGAGGGAAGCTCAGAGCAAAATTAGATTTGAAGAGAGGCTGCGGAAAATGAAGGAGAGTAGATGGGCAGGGAAGGTTTTCAGGTATTTGTATAGAAAAAGCGTCGACACGCAGTGGAGAAAAAG
Organism: Rhipicephalus appendiculatus; assembly: GCA_030522465.1. Taxonomy (NCBI): domain Eukaryota; kingdom Metazoa; phylum Arthropoda; class Arachnida; order Ixodida; family Ixodidae; genus Rhipicephalus; species Rhipicephalus appendiculatus. The sequence continues at coordinate 393,356 of JALIZH010031664.1, forward strand.
AACTAGGAGGCTCACCAGTAAATAAACGCTAGCAGTGTGGGCGACATGGCAACAAGGAGCATTAAGCGAAAAGTCAGAGAGGCGGAGAGGACTTATTGGATGACAGCGATGGAAAAGAAGCCGGCTCTCAGTGACTACCGAAAGGGAAAAAACGAAATAAGGAGGGAGAGGTTTTATGATAATTCAAGGGGAAGCGCTTTACTGTTTGAGGCAAGGTCGGGTTGCCTTAGAACGCGTAGCTATAAAGCGAGATTCTGTAACGAAGAAGAACAATGTACATGCTGTGGGGGGAACTAAGGAAACGATGGAACATGTACTGATTGAATGTGGCGATATCCACCCAGATATACGTGTGGACACGAGTCTACATGAAGCCTTGGGTTTTAGGGACAACAATGGAAAGCTGAACACGTCCGCGATAGAAATAAGTAAGAGACGGTTAGAGTATTGGTGGCAGAAAAGTAGAGATAAAGGACAAAAAATGAAGAAGGGGGGAAAATAAGGTCATTCTGCCTTAAGAAGCAGAGAGATGGACCGTGAACTTATATTTTTCTTTGCTGTATTAACATAGATTTAATCAATGTAGATAAGGCATTAGGCCACCATAAAAAAGAAAGTTTTTTTCGAGCCTGGTGGCAGACATGTCACCGCCCCGTTATAAAGGGGACGCTCATAGCATCCATCCATCCATCCATCCATCCATCCCCCCGCGCGTCGGCGGCTTCGGTGCTTTCAGCTGCGTAGCACTGCGCTTGCTGCCGCGAATGTAGTGTTCTTCGTTGCTTTTAGCACACTCGTCAAAGCACTTGATCGGAAGGGGAAAATCTTAGCGCCAAATTACTGCCCGTAGAGAATCCATGACTGGTTCGGCACTACAAAACGACGAAGCATTTCACGCGTAGCTCACGTCGTCTGCTAGTTATCGCGACTCGGTGCTCCCCCACCAAAGCGAAGTAGAAAATTTGCAATGAATATACACCGACGCACCCAAATTGCCTGTGGAAAACAATCAGCGAAAGTTGACACGTTAGACGCAAGAAATCGTGTCGTAAGGATGGCTCACGGCAATTTCGATCGCGATCAATTCCTACTCGGATTCTTCGCTGCTACACGGGAACATTCACTGGCGATTTTATTCGCAGAAGGGTGTCTTGAAGCGCAAGTTGGTATTTGTCATTCCGTTGAAAACAGCGCGAAAACGGGTCGAAGACTAAGCAACAGCGCTTCTGTTGTTTATTCCTAAGCCTTCATCCAGTTCTCGCGCTGTTTTCAACGCAGTGATTTTACTCGAAGTCGATCTAGTTAACTGCGATTCGCACCTCTCAGTCGTGGTCATATTTTATTATATTAGCGGCGCATCACACTCGGTATGATGCACCATCATGGACTTGCAGAGTGTAACCTACACGTGCCGAGGTAGTCGGGTTGTGACACGCTACTTAATCGCGAGCAGATACTTGAGCCGGAGCGGGTCGACAGTAATCACAAATGTCCATGTATCGCTGGTATTACACAAATGCACTAATCTTTCTTGCAAACATTATGACACTAGCTTTTGCACTTTGTTCGCCTCAACAACAAAATGGTGTTCGTATAGTGCTGCAGATATCAGCATAGGCCCCATACTTCGGGATCGGTTGTTTCGATGTTTCTGCAGTACAGATGTACCTGCTGCATTGTTTTACTACATGAGCAAGTGTGCATTGAACAGAGAATGGTTAATATGCAAATGCACGGTGGGGTGGGGTCACTTTCACTGTTCCGCGTTTTCCAGCATGACATCCGTATTTTCTAGACCACATGCGATGAACATAAGCTAGTCTAAATAGGATTCAGAAGGAGAGGTAAACGCAAAAAAAAAAAAAAAAGACGAACAGGGGTCATTAGTCAAGAACAACATCTCCATTAGATCATTTCATTACAGTCTAGCAGTGTGATTGGCTGAAAAACATTTTCGTGCGAAGCATATCTTTATGAGTATTATGCGATCTTGCTTTTAAACACAATGAATTAACAGTTTAAGGTGGGGTGAGACTTCCTGTGGTCAAAAAATTCAATTTTATAATTTCAAATTATCTGATAGAGCATTTCTTTGAGAAAATATATCGCATTTGGGCACTCGCGATTTCAAAAAGAATTTGAGGTCCCTTTTTTTTTTTTGACACACTGACAGGTAATGCGCGCGTACTCCTACGTTATTTCTGCGTTTTTCTCAAAAGAACATTTTTGGAATTTCTGTACCTTTTTCTCGGGAACTAGCGGGCGTAAGAAAACAAAGATTTCCACGTGTTATCTAATGGCATTTACATAACTGGTACTAGAGTCAAAGCCTATGCGCATTTGTATTTTTTAGTATAAAAAATAATTCATAAGTGGCCATTTTCATAAATCAACAAACGGAAAAAAACATGACAAATCTAGTTTTTGTTATACGCTCATCATTTTAGTTCCACTACTGTAAAGCATTAGTCACTACCTTTTTGCAAAATTACAATGCTCCACAGATGGCAGATATTATTTAAGCAGTGCATTAGTAGAAAAACAAACAAAAATAAAAAAAATAAACAATTTCGAACTATCTCTCAGCTCTAATGCAACCTGCGTCTACCTTTAAAATACCTCGAAAATGTTAGTCATAGCTTTCATTACCACTGCTGTATAGCCAAGATATGAAACTCACTTTCAAAGTTTCACGCCACCTCAATAACTGAAAATGTAATCTGAACTTCACTTTGAAAAATCCCACCGTTCCGCAACTAAATTAGCCATCAACTCATCAAACATAAGTAATGTGCAAAACACACAACACGCGCATAATTACTCTTCGCAGTTTTCATTTACACGTTCGTACACGAAGATTAGCGCGAACACGGTAAAAACAGCGCAAACGTCACCAAGATAACTTTGGACACGGGGAACGGAGCCCTGATAAGCTGCGGAAGCACTAACATACACCGCAACACCGCCGCGTGTGCTACACCTTTGCGACAAGCGTCGCCGCCTACCGGTCAAAGTTGGAAGGCATCACCGGCGCTGCCACCTCCTCCCATTGAAAACCCCCTCCGCTCAGCACACTAGCCAGTATATTCTAGGCACTATATCTCTGGCAAGGGAAACGCGCTGCGCTCAGCACACCTCCCCATCTAGCCACCCTATCCATGCGCTGCACGGCCGCCGCACCGCGCGCCGCGGTGCGGCGCGCGGCGGGACTACCGCAATTACACTTTTTCAATGGGGCGCGCGCCGAATCGGACGGCCGGAGCAACACAGCCGCGCGCGCCGGTGATCCAGGCGGCCGTGCACGAATTCAAATGATAGATGGTGGTCCCACCAGATGGCGCTACCTGCGCAATAGGTGCTTGCGGCGGCGTTTGCTTGCTTTGCATATGACCGCTAGACATTAGTTTCACTTGTTTCAAACAATCGCTTTCACACCGCGCCCGTGCTTTTTAAGGCGCTACGTGTTTATTTCTCAAAGAAGAATGTGTTGCAAGTTCTGGGTGGTGTTAAGCAATGGAAAAAAAAAACTCAAAATGCTTTTAATTCAGACGAAACTGGCGTGCCCTGTGTCGTTATTAGGGAGTTTTCGAATAGCGTACGCAAAGTACGCTATCTGTTGCGGTCGCTGCCACTGCGCATTCGTCATAACGCCGTTAGCGTTTGCAGTCCTCCCGCAGGAAATCCGAAATAGCGTGCGGCCCGCAAAGCCCCTTTGCGGCGTCAGTGTTTGTGGGGGTCAAACGCTATTCCAAAACTCATATGACGCCCTTACGCTAACGCTACGCCCGATAACTTAGCGTACGCTATTCGAAAACTCCCTATACATAACTTGCAAGTGACGTCAGTTCCTGTCTTCCGTCCGTCTTCCGTCCGCCATTACCGAGCACATACGTCTCAGTGACCGCGCCGTGTTTACGTTCGTGCGGCGGATCGTTTGGTGTAGTGCGCGCGTTTTGATGGTCTGCCTTGCGCGTATGACGAAGGAGAATCGTTCAGGACATTATGCAGCCGGCAGCGAAGCAGTGTTGAATGGGGAACTCGGATCCTCCGTGTCTGCAGTGTCCGAGTCCATGGTGTCGCACGTTATGGGTGAAAAAACTTCGCACGAGATTTGGAAACATCGCTTGCCTTTTATGAAGTGACGCCCGCGCACACGTACGTTGTTCAGTCTTCGGATCCTTCCTGTTTAGGCGCGCATAAGCCATGTGCTCCGCTTCTCGGACAGCTCTTTCGTGCGGTCGCACGGGTTTGTGATCACCTTTGGCAAACAGTACGTCCCCGCTTCTGGTCCTTTTTTTTATCTCATTTACACTTACTTCTCGTGCGGCAGTCAAATATCGCACAAATCTCCATTGCGACGGACGGCGTTGACGGGAAACGCGAGAGCCGCACAGCTTGGCTCGGTGTCGTCTGCTGCCATGTGCTCGGTGATGGCGGCGCTATAGCGGCGCATATGCCGAGATCGTATCCCAGAGTTCCGCAGTGTGACGTACTTGCAAGTTATGTATTCTCGCGTTGCGTTCTTTTTGCGCACCTTTAGTGTTTGGTCTGCTTCAGCTGAACTAAACCACTTGCTCACATGCATAGCTAAACTGACTTTATAGTGTTTTCTCTCTTGGTGAAATGTAAACTTTTTACAATCGTTCATAGCGAGTATATTGGCTGCAGTGCTCTGCTTTTTTTTTCTCTCTCTCTCTCTCTAACCCCCCCCCCCCCCCGTCCTTTATTTTCTCGTGCTTGTAAGGGGTTCCCTTCAGCGTAAAATGTTCAAAGCATTCGCATTTTCTGTCTCCCTTTCTTTGAGAAACTTCGAGAAGTGATCGGTACGCTGCAGCTGGAGGCTCTATGATGCGTTGAACACTTTTTTCTTATTTTAGCGATCGTTCTATCTGCGAACTTAGCTTGTATTAGCGCGGTACATATACGGAATAAACACGACACAGACGTAAAGAGAAAGGTGGGCGCTAAACTTCCAACTGTTTATTCCATGCCCTTCACACCCATATTATACATGCTCAAAAAACACAATTCATCTTGCACGTGATCACATTCGAAGAAACGTCATTTCCTTTTCCGTCAAAGCAATTGATGGCGAGCTCACACACAAGTCTCCCATGTCTGCTATTGCTTCGGCTTCCTTTATTTCACGTGTGAGCTGATTCCTAGACCGGCCGATAACAATACAGCTAAACAGATTAGGGGAGCACCCACAACCTTTGCAGTGCGCTGCTAAGAACCCTCCCGCTGAAAGTCTGTTTCTTGCGTTGTAGCTGTGTTCACGTAGTCTATCGTTCAGACACCGCTTAGTCTGCCCTATATAGTACTTCCCGCATGTTAATTAAAACTTGTACACTACACAGCACTCACAGTCTACAAATCTAACGTGGTGTTTTTTCTCACAAGCCCAGCGAGTGACGTTATTTGGGCAAGTCAACTTGCAAAGCTCCCCTAGCTTTTTGGGCGCTGAAAAAACAACACGTACGTTAGCCCGCTGCGCCACTTTCTTCAAGTTGTGGGAAATAGTGTGCATATAAGGTATCACACCTACCAGCCCGAGCCCTCCAAAACTTCTTCCCTGTTTTCTTTACGTGAATCTTTCAGTATGCGTTCAGCAACAGATACCTAGCTGTAACAGAACTGGATAGCCTGCTTCGGTAAGACGCTTGCTTTGAGTCTCGAAACTGGACGCCACCTTGTGATGACAGGATTTGGTTAGGGCATTTTTAAAACACAAGTTCACGATGCCTCTCTTAATGAGCTTCGAGTGTGCGGAGACAAAAGAAAGAAGGGGCTTATTTGCTCGCGGCTCATACCACCAGCATGTGTGCTGTTCTAAGAAGAATAAGCGTCAAAATGTACTTTTGGGCTATGTTGGTTCATATTCGCAGTAAAACAGCGCCAGCGAAGACAACAGACCAGACGAGGAGGAAGACACCTTGTGCGCCTTGTGTACGTGTCTTCCTCCTCGTCTGGTCTGTTGTTTTCGCTGGCGCTGTTTTAAGAATAAGCGGATGTCCAAAAAACGGATTGAGCCCCCTTGTGGAAGTTCGCAAGTGACTTCAAGGGGCGCAAGAGATTCCTTAATCGCGGGCAACACCTCGTCAACCTTCGCCTCTATGTCAACAGGAGCACAGTCAATTAAAAACAGGAAGTCATCAACAAAGCGAAATGCTTTGCACACTTTTTAATTTCGTGTTATTTAGCGTTGTAGACAAGGCAATGCTAAGATCAGATAAAAACAAATCGCTAAGAATGGGTGCTATACACGAGCCGATACACACGCCCTTTTTCTGCAAATACAGCGCGTCGTCCCAACAAATAAAAGTGGAAGATAAATAAAACGATACAAGTTCTAAAAAATGACTCGTTGACAATGAGGTTTCATTTTGAAAGCGCGTGGCACCGTATTCATTATGGCATGTTCAATAGAAGACAACAGGGCACCGTGAGGGATTGAATAATATAAGTCTTTTATGTCCACCGAAAAGGCTTGGTAACCATCATGGGGGTGGTCCTTCAAGCATTCAATCACTTGATCCGAGTTCCTGATCAAGAACGGATCATTCACGGGCAAACAGGCGAGCTTGGCTTGAAGAAACAAAGCGACTGACTTCTGCCATGTGTCATTCTCTGATACAATTACCTTTAAAGGAACGTCTGGTTTGTGGGTCTTAGCTCTGAACAGTACTTGCAGGTGACATCGTTTGCTATCATTAATACCTTTCCTCAACTTGTCAAGATTCAGCCTGCTACATAGTTTCTTGGCCTGCGCCTTAAAGGAGTCCTGACACAAAAAATTTTCGCCCCGCGTTTTTTTTGCTGCAATGTGTTGCTGGGGGCCTCTTAGTCATAACACGGCACATCGTTTGCTGCAGCGCGCGACAGATAATTAATTACGAGCTCCTCATTACCGACACAGCCTCAGTTTCGGTTTGACAGAGCTCCAAAAACGACAAGCCGCCGGGTGCAACTATCACCACCTAGCGAGTGAAACGCTCGGTCACGGAGCACACAGGACAGTGACGCACTTCCGCGCGGTCTGCATCGTCTGCTTGCATTCGCTTGTCACCCATGCTGCGTGATGTCGTCGCCGTTATCGTCCTCGCTGTCGTCGTCGGGCTCATCGTCGTCTGATGGCGACAATTTTCTTGCGACGGGGATGGAAGGAATTTACGACGGGGCGAATCACTTCAGGTTTGACCCGCTGGCGAGGAGTGCTTCGTCGGGAAGCGGCAACGCTACCAGCGACGACGACCACGATGAACCTCGCGTCGGCAATGTACTATGGTAAGACCCGATTCGTGCACAAATGTTCTGCAGGGCAATTCATTTAGCCAAAGTACGTTCGCTTTTTCTACGTTCAATATCCGATTGAATCACTTGATAACATTGTGATGCCCTTCAAGTTGTTGGTGCCGAAGAAAGCTAGGTAACACCAGAGCACCAGACGTGAGCGATGCACAGGGTGGAGTCGGAAGACCCATGTACGCCAAGTCCGGCGCCTTTGTGGTAAAGCAATGCGCCTCGAAATGGAGCCCGCAAACGCGACTGTTCTGCACGGGGGACCAGTCCTGATACTCCTGACGTCCACAAGCGCACACGAACTCGATCCACTTCTGCCGCCGAGGTTCGTCGCGGGGAAACGTATGCAGCGATACGCCTGATCCCGACTTCGACGTGCAGAAGGAAACGGCGCAGAAGGATTTCGGCATTGTGGCCTGTCACTGCAGCCCAGGCAGCACAGGGAAATCAAGAAGTCCTTGGGAGCAGGAAACGGGAAAGCTGTAGTGTCGCCAAACACAAAACTTTCAACGCGTGCGCCGCGGCAGCGCCTCCTCTTGGCCGCGGCCACACACTCGCGAGCAGCCGCCGAGCAGTCACCAACGCGTGCGTCTAAATGTCGTACAGAGTCCGTACCTAGAGAGAGAATCTCTAGGGATTTTTCGATCTAGGGACTTGCGATGGTGGTGCCGTCACTTCGTAGCGGAGCTTTTTGGAACGACGCCACTTCGCCAGCCGGTGTGCGTAGGCATTCCGCCTGTTAAACCAGCCTAACCGATCAGCTCCAGTGGCTCAGCGGGCTAACGTGCCGTGCTCGGAGCAGAGAGGTCGGTGGTTCAAATCTCTACGAAGTTCTTTTTTTTTTTGAAGTACTGTTCTAATAGTATAGCATTAATGCTCCACGGGCGCCGCTAATATATATTTTTTTTCTTTAAGAAAATCGCCTTCGTGACAGCGGCGGGTGCCCCAGCCCACGTCGCTGCCACTCTTTCGCTGTAATGACACAAGCCACTTGAGCAAACGCTGGCAAAATATTTGACTGGCCTTATAGTGAGCAGTAGCCTATAGTGACGGCAGGTAAGGAAAGGCGCTAGTAAAACTGGCCTTATAGTGAGCAGTAGCCTATAGTGACGGCAGGTAAGGAAAGGCGCTAGTAAAACTGGCCTTACAGTGAGCAGTAGCCTATAGTGACGGCAGGTAAGGAAAGGCGCTAGTAACGTCTGGACGTAACGACAGCGGTGGCAACAGTTACGCCTGGACGTAACCCTAGCCACACCGATCAAGCAAAGGCAGTCATAGATGTTCTCTGAGGCAGTCACGACGAAGTCGCTGCGGGACACCGGATCGCATACTACGCTGCCGAAACGAAAGCTGCAGGACTCGCGGTCATCGTCGTCGGAGCAGAGACAAGAGACGAACGCTGAAAATCGCTCCAGCAGGGCGCTAGCTCGAGAAAATAACGGCGATATCGGGCCACACCGGCCAACGAAGCAGCGTTCCAAAAACCCCCCGCTACGAAGTGACGGCACCGACGGCACCACCATCGCAAGTCCCTAGATCGAAAAATCCCTAGAGATTCTCTCTAGGTACGGACTCTGTACGACATTTAGACGCACGCGTCACCAACAGCGCAGCGGCGAGCGCGCCAAAACAGAAATGGCGGCTACGACGTCATCATAACCTGCTGTACCGGGAAGTAGGGGGGTCACCTCGGGTCACCTCCGAGGGTGTCAATGCCGCCAGGTGCGGCCTAGAATGCTGGATCGTGCACGCGAACTTCAAAATTCATATAAAATACCTTCCAAGCTTTATTCGCTGTCGATATTTTGCAGATGGTACACGCATATACACGGGAATCGATCCAGCAGGCTATCTCGGCCGCGAAATTTTGTGTCAGTACCCCTTTAAAGGGGCCCTCCAACACTTTTAAAGCCCCTATTTTTATTTGTGTTTTGCGTAGAGTGATGGCTGGGGATAATTTTAGCATAGGTCTAAGCGCCGATATCAAACGATTTAGTATTTTAATCACGACATAAAATCACTACATCGCTGCCGAACGCATCAGCACGTAGTGGCGCTCGCTAGAACTGTTGCGGGCGGAAATGACGAATATTGGCAGCAGCCTATGATTGGATAAGTGCAACGTTAGAAGAGATCGTCTGGTGCCATCAGAACTGAGATTACTAATGTGTTTCATTTTTCTTTCCTGTGCTTTTTCTTTGAACCCCGAACAGACGCGGCCGCAACAAAAAAAAAGATCACTACGACTACAAAGCCCGACAGAGACGCTGGCGACCATTTCGGCTTGCGCGGGTCGGATTTCCACACGAAAGGCTTCCCTCTCTCTCTGTTCCCTCTTCTTGCTTCTGTGCGTTTGCGAGCTGCCTCTTTCGCACGTGCGGTAGGCTCTTCATTGTTGTTGAAGGGGTTGAATGCACACCCTTGTAGTTCGTCGGGCGGCTCACCGAACAACTCCTCAGAATGAGAGGAGGGAGTGACATGGAATGTTGTAAAGAACAGTAGAAAATACCTCGCTTCGAAACAGTAGCGCCCGCTCACGTTCTGACAAGTCAGGCGTCAGGCACCACGTTTGTTACTATGGTGACGACGTCAACAACACGTTGGAAAGGACAAGCAACAATGGTGTGCGAGCTTCCCCTACGTAGGCGCTTCTACCTCACTTCATTGGGCACCCCGCATACGTCACAGGGCGAGTGAAATGTGGTCAGGTGACCGCGCGAAAATCAAGTTGAGGGTAGGATTTTTTTTTCTTGTATTTTGAATTTTCTAAACCGAATAACTTAGGACTGCGTGCCGTTATCACTACCGTTCTTTCGGCATTAATCTGTCTGTACTTCGGTCTACACAGCCCACGAGTAAAAAGTGCGGGGTTGAATAGTGTTAGAGGGCCCCTTTAAAGGGCCCGTCAACAACCCCGAGGTCCAAAAATTGTTATAGAGAGAAATATGTGCACTTCTGCTATGTGAACCTGCTGCCGCAAGAATTTTGCGAATACGCGCAATAATAAGGAAGTTACAGGGGTTAGAACATCCGTTTCAGCTAGTTTCAAATTTTCGCGCGGTCTCGCCACCCTTCTCCGCTGTAGAAATGGGGAGGCGTAGCGCGTCGTTGTGACTCCGCCCACTTCGACAACGTGACACGACGTCAGTGAACGTCATCGGCGCGCAGCCAACGACCGAGCAGGGCTTCCCCCACATGAGCACGTGTCAGCGGCGCAGGGAGGAAGCGCGATGCGAAGAGACGACCCTTTCCCTAGCGGTAAAGTAGCGAGACGTCTCTTTATCTCGGAGGCTTTCGTTCTGGCAATACCGCTTCTCCCGGTAGTCTCGGGCTCTACAAAACGGCAGAGGGCAGCACAGGAAAATGAAAATGCGTACTGCGCGGCCGAAACTGCATCACCGTAGGGCCAAGGCGCTGTTTCGTAGGGCAAAAGACCAATCGACGAGCTCAGTGCCACGTCAGGTCGGCGATCGCCGACTTGACATCACTGCGCGTACAAGGAGGATGGGTCAGGTGTAGGAAAGCAGCGCGGGAATTGTTTTTCGAAATGGAGGGTCTGCGCGGCGCGCAGCGCTCTAATATTCGGGAAACGTGGTCGCCGCGGTCTACTGTACGAATTGGCGAGCTTGTTTGGGGGGTGTTAAAAAAAAGTAGGAGCCTGTTGACGGGCCCTTTAACCTTGGGTAAGGCGACATGATCATGCCTTTTGAAAACACTGGAGATGGCGTCGTCTGCCTTAGCACAGAACGTGGCGGTAGGCAAAACGGCAAAGCCACCTTCCTTGTCGGCGGGCAATACACACAAAGAATTGCTAGTCAAATAATTCGAAACGCGTTTTACAGAGTGTTTGGGACGCTTGATGCCATGACGTGAAATAACATCTACACCTTCTGATACAACTCGAGAAGCCTCCTCTTCTGGTACAAGTCTAGCAAGTTGCCTCACCATGAATAACAGATCCATGGTGAGGCAACTGGTGATAGTAGATCCATGGTCACCAACAGATCCATGGTGAAGCTCATGGATGACCAACTCGCCCGAGCTACAACACTTCTGAAGTTCTATCTGCGCTAGGGCAAATCATTTCTGTTAACTTACGGCTTTAGATGCATAATAAATACACGCAAGAGAAATGGTAAAACGTGTTTATTTATGACACATTTGTAATCACATTCTTCTGTCACAAATTTGTGATCACACTCTTCTGTGTTACGTTAAGAAGTCAAATGACTTGCACCTCCTCAACCTGAAGTGTTTCCGGCGCTCCCTCTGGACACTCCTCTCTTTGTTTAAAGATTTTGTCCAGAAGTGCATACGCGTGGCCAAACAAACAACGACGGCGAAGGCGAAGCATCCGAACGAGGCAACGGCACAGCACAGAGAGAACGAACGAGCCCAAGCATGCGTGGCGAGAGTGGTGAGCACCTATTACTACACCAGCGCCCCTTGCGGCAGCCTTCCTCTTGATTTTTATATATAGAAACAATGTTTACTCATACAGCATTCATATCCTTTAATATCATGGCTCTACAATCCTAAACCTGCAGTGAACTTTATAGCGAAAACTTGTGGGCGAGACACCAATGCCTCGTTTAAGAGCTGTGCCCGTTATTTTGTTATCGGTAGGGAATGTTTTTTAACTGCGGAGTATTTAGAATTTTCACTGCGTTCCGCGCGCCCCTCTCCCACGGTGAGAATACAGCGCCCGTCACACTATTCGCGAATAATTTGAGCCGATACGCCACCTGGCGGAGAGCGCGCGAAACAGCCCATTGAGGTCCATGTAGCAGGCGACATTCACTTTCGCACGTGCGGTGGCGGTTCTGGCAGAAGGATTCGTCGTCAGCAAAGAAAAAAAATGCATCGCGAAGCAGTTTTTCTGCGTTTCGTTATAGACGTGGTTGAGGCGGACAGGTAGGATAGTATCTTTTAGCAATTTAGTGTTTTCTGAGTGAACGGCGCACAACGGCGTAAATAACCAACCTCCGCAACGGCAATGTTACACCGACTATGGGTGTTGATTCTTAGCACTTCAGGAACAGGTAATACGTCACTGTCCTAAAAATTTGCTTCACTCTTCGAATGGAATCATCGAATCCTACGTATAACACCGCTGGAAGTAATCGGAATTGGTTTATAATAACGCCCCGAAGCGTCTCAATTTGCTACGAGAGACGCCATAGTGGAGCGCTCCGGTTAATCTCGACCAGCCGGAGCTCCGAAATTAGTACGCGGGCGCATAGCATTTCACCTCCATCGAACGGCGATCGCCGCAACTATGGTCCGAACCCGCGTCTCTCGGGAGTAAAAACACCCTAATCATGCGCTGTGCAACAGCGGCGGACAAAATTGAAAACTTCGTAGTGTTGTTATCAGCGTGGCGTAAATGTCTCGTACGCGCACTAGATTTGGCCTCATGGCAAGAAATGCTTGCTATATTATATGTCCCACAGTAGCTTAGGGCCTGGCTCTTGAGATGCTATGTGCTCGATTCCCTGGACTTGTGGGCACGCGTACGTGGCAAAACCTGGCCGATGTTTCATCGTAGGGTGCAGGGAGCTATGAAGGGGCCAATTCACTCCCACCTGTAATGAAATTGCTGTGTACAATAGCAGCAGGTAAGCAGTATTGTTTGCGACCACCTCAATTTCTCTGACGTATGTGGATCAGCCTAGACGCACGCGAACACACAGAGAGATCAATAAGGCTACCCGCATTAAAAAAAAAAAAAAAAAATTGTGAACAAGTTTCCTATACCATCATTTTTAGCAGTTCATAGTCATCGTTTCTCTCAGCCTCCTCTTGTAGCCGCACCGAATACGCAGCACGAAACCTTGTTATTTTGCTCAATGCACCGTCCTCGCCTGATCCTTTAAAGGGGCCCTGCGACACAAATTTAGCGTGTCATTTTCATCGCTTCTTCTCGAACTGTGGAATGCACCGATATCGTTGCGCGAGTGGCAACGCCAAAAGCAATGCTGTCATAATTTTATTTCTGCGGAGAAACCACACTGTTTTCGGACTGGAGCGACATACAGCGGCTATTTTTGTGATCGGAAGTGACGCTTGACCACGTGGGAGTGACGACATAGGCCGTTCGTTATGATTGGTTCGATGCAACAAGTCGCGCGTAATATTCATACGGTCCCAGATAGACCACACTATTGTGCGCTAAAAATGATAAAAGCTCTCTCTATACTTCCTCAGATATAAAAGGATTTCTGTTTTTAAGTATGAAAATTTCAAAACAATTGCAAGACGACGCTAGGAGCGCTGCACAACGGCCACCACCACGGCCGGACTAGACTCCCTCCTAGGAGGGAGTCTAGTCCTGCCGTGCCACCACGAGGCGAGTCGTCCGGTACGTCTCTGTAAGAGGCGCGCGGTGATTGGAAGCGGCCTTTGACGTCAGTGGGAGAGTGAAATGCGAAAGGGAACGTTTTTTCTCGTCGTCTGCTGGGGTTTTGAAGTTTGACGGCTTATAATTTCCGTTACCGTGTACCGATTTCGATAATTCTTTTTGCGTTCATCTAAGTATTCGGCACTACACGAATTCCAGCGCTGCAGAATGCAGACGAAAAAGCGTCGCAGGGCCCCTTTAAAACGTAGACAAGGTCGCGCGGAAGTAATTGACAGACTAAGCCGCTACAAAAGAAGTGACGTGTCGCCGTGTTGATCTAGGCAATCAGCATTTGATAAACGATGCCTGCGGCCACTACCGACTGTGTTAGCCCACCTGCCTACAAAACACTGCCGAACAGTTTGTCCGCCTTGCTGATTGACACGGCCTGTGACAGTGCTGCAGCTCTTACCTAGGAGTGGATGAGAACGGCTGATACGCGCTTGCATTTCGCTAGAAATCCAGTAATGCAGGAACGTGGGCCATCGGAGATCACAGGTTTAGTAAAAACACTTCAATGCCGCACTGGGATTTCTTGAGCGTCCAAATTTCTTGAGCACGAACAGTGCGACATTTATTTCATCGTCGACCTTGCCCTTCCCGACGACCGAAATGAAGAACTGGGAGGCAAAGAAACTCCCACCTTCGACAGAACACCGCACACAGACGGGAACAAATGAAGGAAAATGTCACCCGCGTCCATACTTACTTGTATTCACACTCATGGGCGCTCCCGTTAACTCACGCTTGCACCTACTTACTCACTTTCATTCTCTCGTCTGTTCATACTCACAGGCACTCACTCACGTTCATACTCACGCGCTTTACTAGCGCTCATTAAAGGGACACTAAAGGCTAATAACAATTTATGTCAGAGCGAAAGCTCAATGTATGACAACGTCTAAAACGGCAATATTATCAACAGCAGTGCCGTACTTACCGAGAAATTAAGCTAAATGTATCACACGACGTGCGCCACGAGTGGCACATTTGCGAAACGATCCGTGATGACGTGAGAGCTTCTGGCTACAATAATCCGTAGTAATCACTACAGCTGCAATAAAAAAAGAAGCTTCCGTGCATTACAACACGTAATAAAATGCTCCTTGTCCGTTTCTGTTTGATTCATAGAAAAAGGAACCGCCTAGGAAAGGCGCGAGTGATTCAAAAATTGCGTTTTCGCTTGGTTAGGCTGGATAGGTGGCGCCATCTAGCGGAGCCCAGTTGCACCAAGCAAGCAGAGTATTGTTCAATGGCGGTTGTTGTTGCTGTGGCTCCCGCTACTTTCGCCCTGCTGCTGCTAGTGTCGGCGGCCGCGCAGTAAAGGCGGGCAACGTTGGGCACGGAAACAGTGACATCAGAGATTCTGAATGCTTAGGCGGGTGATTTGAAGTGCGCTAACGCGATGCGGACCACTAAAGCGTGATTTTATTTCAAAATAAGCATTTCCTTGGCACGAAAGTAGCACTACGAGGTTTCTGGACCGCTATCAACGTCGACTTAATATTTCACTTTAGTGTCCCTTTAAGATACAGCGCTGATACACCACGTTTTGACATCGCAATCTACAAAACGCAGCATTTCCAGCAGCAACAATCCGCACATGGACCTCAATACAGCTGCCATCTTTGCCAGTGTTGCCTAACTTCGCAGCGCCCCCTGGATTTCGTTTTAGGTGCGAATACTCGGCGACAACTTATCTTGACATTGGAGCGAAGGCTACGGAGGCGGGGCTTCCACACATTCGTGTTGCTCCGCAAGTAGTTCGGCAGCTTGCGGATGATTTCGGTTTTGCTCGCTCGCATCGTTAACGCGTTTAGAAAAACACATACTTAAATTATGAATGGGAGAAACATTTCGATTGTTCAGTGTACATTTCAGTGTCCTATTACGAGTATATTTTTCTTGGAGAACTAAACAGCCGCACAGTGACGTCACGGACGCCATGTTTCCTTGGAAAACGGGTGGGTTGAAAAGGTGGTGCTGTCTGAGAAAAGGAAAGCATTCTTGCAAGGTGAACGATAACTGTATTTTGCCTGCAACTTCCCGCAACTGTTTAAATCTCATAATAAATAAAGCAGTATTTATTTCAGCAAGGCAAATGAGAAAATTATCAACAAAATTCAGTACTATGTTTTTGGCGCGGAAGCAGACATGCGCTTTGGTTCTGTAGCTTCCAGCCTTCCACAGTGCTGTCAAGGAAAGCTGTCGCCGAGTATACCCCCCTCTAGCCACCATAGTACTAATAGACCTTTTTCAAGCCATCCCAGAACGCCCCGCGGGCGCGCGGAGCACTATGGGAAAAGTGTGTACGCCGAGCGAGCCGGCTGGCCAGCTGTGCTGTTGCTCGCTGCTCTTTGCGCCGTGGGAGCACGAAACAAAATGAATACGTCGCTGCTTATTGACTGTTATTAAATCCTAAATACTACACATGTCCGAACGCTCCTGCATGTATCTCTAAGCATGAAATCACGAAATGTAAAAGGAACAACTGGTCAGTCAGCGTAGGTATTTACGAGTGGATGTATGTCGGATGGAACAGTTAAGCGGCATTCGAGTTATCGCGTGCCGATGAATGTAGTCAAAACGTACTATCGTGAGCTATGTGAAGTGGAACACAGTACACACTCCGTTTGGGACCTATAGGGGGCGCCTTGAAAACCGCGCGCAGCGCCACGAGTGGTGCGGCGGGCGTGCAACGTTGAGAGCCGTAGCAGACAGCAGCGCCTCATTGCTTTGACAGCTATGGTGGTGCAAGCGCCCGCGTAGCCGTCGCATTAGTGCTTCGAGCTGGATTTAAAGATATCGTAGTGGGGCATTCTTCCGCGATGCCACCAGGAATAAAGGGGAAAACCTGCACGAAAGCGGCCACGTTTTCCACTTAGTGAGCGCCTTTCTGCGCGTCGTCAGTACTGACGGCTAAATGCGTGCGTCAGGTGTGTGTAAATCGAGATACTTACTCCATAACTGTCGTGGTAAACTATCATTCTTTCACACTTAGAATAGTATTGGTGCGTGCCGACTAGCCGCGTACTTGCAAGTTGCAAAATACTCAGAGCATTTGGAATTATCGATCGCTTAACGGCCCCTCGCCGTGGAAATCACGGTGAGTGGCCGGGCGGCGTGCTCCTCTGTTGAGGCTTCGTGCCACGGCAATTTGCAGCCACCGGGTCTCGCAAAGTGATTTTCTTGAAATTGTCGTTGTATCATCATCGCTCATCATGATCATAGTCTTTACCTCACCGCTCGCGCTGCTCATGCTAAGAGCTTGAGGCGCGGGCGAGAAAAAGAACGTACTACGACTTTGACCAGAAGCCCCGTATCGTATTTCGTTTCACCTTGTAAAGTGGCGACGACGACGTAGCGGTCACTTCGGCCACCCTCACGTCTGTCATTCGCTACAACCTCTTGCGTTGTTTATGGTGTTTTCCGAAACACACTGACATGCACACCCATCGCTACAGCATTCGCAAAGCTCCGTTTTTTTCGTACAGACCCTGTAGTTCTGCTACTCTGCGTCTTAGTTTGATCCTACTGAGTGCGCATAGCGCTGCTGGGCAGATAGTTGTGTTTACAGTAATATGCTACGTGACTCATTCGCCCCTTAACTGATGGCCCTATCAATCCAATCCAGCAAAGCACTAATTGATCTCGCATTGCATTCCCCAAAACTGCGAAGGGTAGACGGCGAGTCAATAAGGTCCATTAAAACGTTCCATCAGTCTTGAGCTGAATTATAGACTGATGGAACGTATGCAAGGCATTTTATAAAATGCCTTGCATACGTTTCTTGTCTCACCAGCTCTATGGCAGCAGGAACACCACGCAAGATCATTGCACCTGCAAAGGTGGTGTCTCAGACCAATTCAAGCATGCAGCGGCAGAACGAGAGACGGTAGAGGGAGCGGGAACCAAACACTTTTTTTTTTCGTCGCACAGCCGTGCTCCACTTATGTCACTGCCCAATAAAGCAGGAACGAGTCGAGAAACTGTGAAACGTCGTTTCCGCAGGACACCACGTGTACCTGTTGGTACAATCGACTGCGCAGTGGTTCATTGATTACGATAAACTACGTGCAAGCGGGCTTGGAGAGCGTTTGGTTCTGCTCGGGCTCTCAACGACTGTCTTCTCTGACGGCCGCGCGGCGGCGCGCCAGTCGCAGTGCTCGGAGTGTATACCCCCCTCTAGCCTATGGTACTACGGAGCGCTCTTGCCACGGATAGAGTGACCTAGAATAGGGGGAGTGTCCAAAGCGCCGGCTCCGGCGTGGGCCTTTTGCGGTGAACTGCCGCCACGCGCCGCTGCTGCGCCGGACCCGTGGGCTTTCCGCGCTCGGGAGCGCGCGGAAAGCGAGGGGCGTCTGCTACGCGCTGTAGTTTTTTGCGCTCGGTTTCCACACAGGGCGCTTGAGGTCTGCTTAACTTTAATAATGCGGTGCGGAATAGAGCGTACCCATCTTTAAGCGTTGTGTTAGTCTGGGGGCAACAACAGAATGCAAAAAATCACGTGTCAAGCGGCATCAGCGTGGCCTAGTTCCAGTGATAGAGCTTGGGAACGTTGGTGCGTGCGTAAAAACGCGCGAAATGAGCAGGGACAAGGAAAGAACGAAAATAAACTTTTTCGCACGGGTAATCGGGCAATGGTATCGCGCATGCAAGAATTAAGAGTAATAAAAGAAGGTAAGTTACACGCGCAGTCAGCTGAAATGCATACGCGCAGGGACCGCTTCGCTCACCACTATATACGAGCACCACTGCTCGTGGTCGCCAGTGGTTTTCTAGCCATATGCACACAGCTTTATTCGACAATTTATTAGCCTTGACTAGCACTTTATTATGAATAGAGCTCATCGGGAAGACGTAAAGGAAACAAAAGAAAGGGTAGAGATGGCCATACGACCGCGATATTGTTGGTTTATTTTCGCTTTTGAGGTAGCGTACAGCAAGGCTCACCGAGCGCAAAGCTTGAGTTAAATTCCGACATTTGAAGAAAAGCACTGCCAGGTAAACTTACATTATTCCGCAAGCTTGTGCATAAAAAAGCGTATTATAGAAAATGCAGTACCAATATCCAGATATCATAAAATTAAAGTTACAGTTTCAAACAGCTCATTCTTAACTTCAGATATTTTCAAGGTTCTCAGTGGTTAGCGATCGCACGGTTCAGAGATTTTTACAAAAAAAAAAATGTAGACGAGTAGTTACATGAAATGCAATTGTTCCCGCGGTAATTCAGTGTGAGGGAACCTGGCTGCAATTTCCCGTTTTTTTTTTCTTGTTTTCTTTTTTTTTTTTTTTTTTGCTGATGAGCTCAATATAGCGTACACCACGCTTTCATGCTCAAGCTCCCTAGTACTGCCACAGCTCTAAATTTTCCCATTAACTTACACAGCATGTCTATCATCTCTTTAATAAATATAAAGACATGGCCTGATAGGTAAAGCAAGCCTCTTGTGTACGTACCACGGGCGTGCGTAATCAGCTGCTGTGAGCTGAGAATCACGTTTGTTTTCCGGCGATCACTCGTAAAATGATGTGAGGCGTACACGATGGTGCACTGTAATTGATTCATTTACTTTGGTTTGTCTGGTCTTTCTAAAGGCGAAAGCTTTAGATGACCTCATCAAAACGGAAATTAACCACCGGCCTCCCGCGTTGTCAACACGAGTGATGCAAAAAAAATATCACGTGATAACGTCACATGGACGTCTCAGATCGATAAAATTTGTGACTGCATCGTGACGTCATTCAGCGTGATGTCATGTGAAGATTTCATCACCCATATGGTCACTTTGCATTGCCTCCGTGATCTGTGGGCCGATCACGGAGGCCATGTAAAACCAGGTGACGTGCAGAAACCTCGCAATGCCTTCGATCCTGGCGGCAGTGCGAAACCATATTAGGCGCAGAAAGCTTTTGGAGGGGGGGCGGGGGAGCATTAAGGCATTGAATGGAGAAAAAGAACATGGCTTTTGCCGCCGAGTCGTCTTAGGCGAATGCGTAGGGACCTTATGAGCTTGATTTTTTTTTTCGTGTATTTTACCCATGCGGTCAATGCTTCAAAATGTATCGGTAAGTCCCACATCTTGAGATCGATATTGCTGATCACAATGTTTTCATTTCCTGACGGAGACATATCATCAGACCACGCATCGTCAGAATTATTTATGGCCGAATAAAGTGACTTTGCGCGCCACACGCCATATTATTACCGTTAGTCGTTACGCAAATCACGAGCATGTCAAGTTAGTGATGCCATATTACCTTACCAGGTGAACGATACGCGAGAGTTAATTACGCGAGTCATTTTTTACTTTTGGTAGCGCGGCCACGCTGACGGACACATTCCGCTTCGCATGAAAATGCTTGAAATAGCAAAGCGCGGGAGGCAGCCATGTAAAACAAATCGAACGCGCGAAATAAAAGAAAGGACATGAAGTGTGCAAACTCGTTAGCATGAGATAGCCATTTACTATGTATATATATCTGCTACGTTCTCCGTGTTAGCTTTGTGATCTCCAGCTTATTCTTTTCTGCAGCGCGTTAACGTTCGTCATTCCCCACGAAACTAAATTAAGCACCTTCGCTCACGATGGTGCGCTCAGAATGCGTTCCTCAAACGGGCGCGTAAGTGCGGATGATTGCGGTGACAAAGCGGCTGAAACAAATATGGAAAATCCCTGTTTCACTACCCACAAACGTGTTCTCTGTGTGGTGAGTCGCTGCAGTGTTATGTTTCAGTGACGCAGTATTAAATCTTCTCCATATTACCGCAACGTTGGCTATTAGCGGCCAAAATATCGGGCGCGTAGCAGACGCTCGCCGCTTTGACGCGGCTTCCACCGCGGAGAAAGCCCACGGGTCCGGCACGGCAGCGCCGCGGCGCGGGAGTTCACCGCGAAAGGCCCTCACTCCTCCCATGTATTCGCGCGCCGCTTTGGACACTCCCCCCTATTCTAGGTCACTCTAGCCACGGATACAGTGCCCAGAATATAGGCACCGGGCGCGGGGACTGGTGGCGCCTCTTTCGGTGGCGACGGGGAACTAATGGAATGGGAGTGCCGAAAAGGGCGCAGGCGCTTGCTGCGGGGGCGCGGGGCTGGACGTTCGTTTCTCTTCATTGTGCTCTCGTCGCTTGTGTCGTGCGCTGCCGAAATCTACGTGTGCGCGAAGACTGAAGATTACAATATCTTAAGGGTCGGCGAAGGATCGAAAATAAATGGAAAACATAACAGGAACGGGGGGCGTGCAAAACTACAACTGAGGAACAAGTGCAATCGGCGAAGCATCCAGTAAAGACGAGAAGGGAATGGGAGACGTACGCTCTATTTTTTTAATGTTAGGGGACAATGTTAACGTATAGACAGAATAACAAAGTATTAGGAAAAATTCGGCAGATCCCACGTATTGTGGGAACCGATTTTATGCGAATCAGCGAGTCTATGCTGCATTTTTTTTTAGCTTCAAGTCACGCGTAACGAGGTGGATCGACGTGTTTTTGTAGATGGAGTTGTGTGCACATAGTGTGCTTAATAAGCATGCCGACTACACTGACGTTTAAAGGCTAACTTGTGGTCTGGCGTAATGTTAGCGCTCATGTTAGAGAACAGACGTCAGTGTTATTGAAACGAAGCGCACGCTACGTTGCGATTCACATTTCGTGCCGATGCTGTGTATATCATACGCGTAGCGTTGATCAGAGTATTGTTCCGGGTCGAGCAACGCTTGAATATAGCTTGCAGATTCATAGGAGCACATATGTAATGTTTATCTGACGGTTATAAAAGCGGAAGCCAACATTGAAATCAAAGGGGTACATAGTAGCACAAGCTTAGAAAATAAAGACACGAGAAAACAAGTACGAGGGAGCGTCCGACCTTTCTGCTCCCTCCTACTTCTTTTCTCGTGTCTATTTTCTAAGTTTGCGCTACTATGTACCCCTTTGATGTTAACCAACTCGCCCAACAAGAAGTCTTAATAAAACCAAGATTGGCGTTAAGCCGACGTAACGTCTGTTTCATATGAGTACATGAGTAATGTTTATTACCTTGTCATGAAATTAGATAGCCAGCACTGCAACCACAATTGACGTTGGTTGCACCGACATTTTTCTTACGCATAGGATTTTTTCAAAAGTAATTTCAAGTCATGGCTTGGCTCTGTGGTAGAATATTTGATATCCGCTCAGAGTACCTGGTTTCGCCTCCTGCTGGGATTCGGATTTCTATTCTTTGCATACGTCGGGTTCACGTGGCTGATGCCGGATTTTTTGGACATGCACTCGCTTAAATTATCAATGTCTGTTCTCGCCGTTCCTGGGTCAATCCACTGTGAATCACCTGTGCCTCATACCAGCATCCCGCGGCCCGTGGTATACGCCCGGTATGTGCCGCACGTGACTGGAAAGATTTTCGCGCTACTCATACCACCATATCACAACCAGACAGCCATGTTCGTCTTATTTTCGTACCCACCTATGCCAATTTTGGTTAATGTCAACTTAAGGAGGCGACCACGAGAGCGAGGCTAGATAGAGAAATAGAGGCATTTATATATAGAGATAAGAAATGATTTGCGTTTAAAATAGAAATAGGAATGGGGATACCTAGATCTAGCTCCACATCGTAGCTTATCGCATTGAACTTCGTCTGCGGGGTGCACTTGCAAAGAAATTTGCAGTCGTTGTCGCTTTTATATTCCTTGATGTCAAGCACGCGGCCAGCTTCGTGCAAGCGGTGACCCTTCTCTAGAGCAAACGCATGAAAACGCGCACGCCGGCTGGTCAAGCTTTGAAAGCCGCAACGCAATGTAACTGGCATCGCCATTAGTGCACGTGCGCTGTCAGTACTCGCCTTCCCGCCAGGAGCCCAACAGTGAGGAGCAGCGAGTTTGGCAGGTTAAAATACAAAGATGTTTATTTTACAACACTTTCGCCAATCGGGCCGGTCTCATTTGCAGTCCCGAAAGGGAGGAGGCATCGTGCCTCTGGTCCGCCTCCAAACGAAAAGAAACGCATAAAAGTACAGCACCACGCAAAGAAGCCTAGTCGATTGACGTTCCGACGGTGCTCTGGGTGTGAAGACATGAAAAGAACTGACCCACCTGTGTCATCCTTTTTGATGACTTGGCGACCATTGAATGCTGCCACGACCGCAAACGACTGCGGGGGAGTCTCCCTGGAGCCCGACGAGTGGCCCCGTTATCTGAACACATGTCCGACAGTCGAACGCTTCGTGCTTTGTTCACGAAACACTGTTGCTGCCGCTTCTCTTTGCCTTGGGCGACAAACGAAACAGCTTACAGCTTGCGATTGTCTAAACAGAAACGCCGCCGCTACTACTTGAATACGTTGCCGAAAGTAGCAGAGCCTTCTCCGCGTCGTCTGCTTCACATGCCAGTGCTTTCGCTGCCGCCGCTAGGGGCGCTTTTTCGGGAGGGGCGCCGCTGGCGCCGTACGACGGCCGCCCGGTGCCTATACTGGCTAGTGTGCGGAGCGCGGGTGAGTAGATGGCGCCCGCCGCTGATTACTTCCGGCGGTGCCCGCTTGGTGCGCTGATGTGCGGGTGGGTGTAGTGTCCCTGTATATGCTACCGCAGGTAGCAGAGTTGCGCATAACTTTTCCTTGCGCCGCTCGCGCCGCTATTCGGCGAGCGCCGTCACGTGGTGGAAGATGACGTCAAATGTTCAATTTCGCCGCGGCGAAGCCAACTTTACGGACACGACGGCGCGGCTCCCACACCGACTAGTTTCCGTCAGTTTCATCGTCATTGTTTTTTCGAACAGAGAAGCAGCCGTGAATGGTGGTTAATGACGAATGTTACTCTGTCAATGGTCACTAGCGTAACCGATCGCGCAATGGTGTTTTGGCGACGGTCACCGAGCAGCTTGCTTAGGCGGCCAAAATACACCCACCTGATTGTCGACCATACGTGCGCGAAGCTTCTTTAAAACGCCCTTAAAAGCAAATAGTTCGGGCCTTCCGCCGAGGCTAGAAAATGTCGTGAGCATGCTGAAAATAATCGCACCATTTTCGTTGCAAGGTACCACGCGGTAGCAAGCGAACTTTTGAGCTGTTCGATCGTAGCACGCATGAGAAAACTGGTGATGGGATCGGCCTCCGCTGTAGTATTCGCTGTGCACGCGACTCAGACGCACTTTTTGTCAGAACCTAGCCATATACAGCTTCCTACCTTCTGTTCACATAGGGCACCTTTGAATCAATTTAACGATCACTTAATTCACGTTCAATTAACTCCGTCACCTTTAGTTCACTAATGGGCCTTACGCTCACTAATTCTCACTCGGTTCACTTAGCTGATAGTTTGTTGCGCGTATAAGCCACTGCTCCGTCGTCCTGCACTTCCCCCGGGAATAATGTCAAATTGCTGCTGTACCGTGTCCGCATCGTTTTATCCGCGGACGTGATGCTCGAGGACCTACAGCCATATGCAGCTTCGCTGTAAAGGTGCAATATGCTGAGCGCGTGCGAATAAGTCCGCGGCACGTCGCCCGCGCCGGAACGTCGCGCCGTATTTGTCTCCTGCGCGCGACGAGTGGCTTTCCTGCACAGCCGTTGAACAGAATGGCGGACCTATGCGCAACTCTGCTCCCGTAGGGAGCATATACAGTAACTCTAGGTGGGTGTAGAGTTACTGTATATGCTACCTTTAGGTAGCAGAGTTGCGCCAAGGTACGCCATGTTGGGCTCCGTCGCTATGCGGGAAAGCCACCCTCCAGCCGCGCTCGCGGCACGTTGCGAGTATTTTTTTAAAATCTTTTTTTACTTCTTATTTCTTCTTGTAATGTTTGTAATACTAGATTGCTCGGCTCATATTTACGAGCTGCGATTTTACGCTGAACCTTCTAGTATATAACTATTGCGCCAAATAGTGCGCGTGACAAACATAAACATAACTTAAACGGCGTCCCTCATAATCATATCGTCGTTTTGGGAGGTTGAACCCGAGATGTTATTATTATCTTAAACAATTTCGATCTTCGCACTTCAATTTACGATCGAGCCAGAATATCATGGTATCCTTCAGTCGCGTTTGGCTCCCTTGCGCCAACTGTGGCAGGGGGGCAAATTGTAGACGCGGATGCTTAACCCAGTCGGGCTCGATAGCGATAAACATGCGTACTCGGCATGCATGTATAAGCGATCACGGCTCGAAAGTCTGAAAGATGTGAATGCGCGATTCAAGTGCGATGTCGCGTCTAACATTGCACGAGCCTTAAAGCGTGAAACACGAGTTCAGTTGAGGTTACTAAACCTAGTGATGTCACGCACACTTAAATTCTTTTTTTTTTGCTATTCTTTCTATTTTTTTTGTAATATTAGTAAGGCTAGATTGTTCCGCTCATGTTTTCGAGCCGCAATATTACCCTGATGCTAGTGCACTAGTTGCACCGCTTTCTTTATTCGAATGATTCTAAGAAAGCTTCCTGGTCGCATTTCACGCGTGATGGACCAATTTAGATGTGTTATGTGTATCAAGCATCCGACACAACCCGCTGATTAAGGCTACATGTATTTCGCAATTATTTTACCTATAACGTTATTATGCGTACATTAAATTGTTCATCTTTTGCAGCACCATAATTTTGTTTCTTGCCTATTGAAGGCGCTACAATCTTTAATTCTATGGCAACACCTGCTGCAAACGATCCGATCACCGAGCCATTGCACCGCAACAAAGTGCAGCTTGTCCTCTATAATTAATTCACAATATCCATAGCATATACCCCAGAAAACTGCAGTCGGGTTTTATCGCACTTATCGCGGAGTCGGAGGCGTGTAGAACATTTCTCTCGTTGCACCATATCCTACCGTTTTCACTGGGGCTATGACAGTTCGGCGCGCAACATCCAGTCATATACTGAAAGAGCTGCCGGTGTGTGGTATCACATTGGTGCGATTGAAGTGCGTGTTAAAGCGCACCAGGTGATCGAAATTATCTGCAGCCCTCCCCTACGGCGTCTCCTTGAGCCGCTTTGAGACGTTAAAACCCAAAACCAACCACTAATTGGTTCTACAGTGCACCAAATAATGCACCTGAGATTACACGTATCTCGACAAGCACCATCGAAGAAGCAGCAGCAACAATAATAACAGTGCCGAGGTCATTACGCTTGGACGGCCGGAACCTGCAGAGTGCATTGCCTGCCAAGGGTTGGCTTCTCCGCAGCGCAGAGGAGCCACTTCTGACCACGTGATGGCGCTCGGCGAATAGTGGCGCTGGAATCCCTGGAGGCGGAGCAAGCGGCGCCCGGAAGACAGTGGCGCAACTCTGCTACCTAAAGGTAGCATATAGGTGGGTGCATCTGCGTTCAATCCGCGCGCTCCCCAAGTGCGGCGAAGCTCTCAGTGAGCCGAGCTGCGCGAGCCCAACTTTTATTTCCCCCGTATTTTTAGAGCGTTCTTTACAAAACGCTTTGTTATATAAGACCTACTTGAGTTTGTTCACAGTGCACGTATTTTGCAATACCAAACGACCAATTTGTGGCATACACCTCGCCGTCTGCTACCACCCCGGAAAAAAAAAAAAAAAAAAAAAAAAAAAAAAAACTCCTTGATAGTATACCACCAAACTGATTTTGGAAACTTACTTTTCTAGAGCAAGAAATATCACAGAAGGTTCGAAAACACTTACCACATAGCCTGCACTCCATCAGAACGAGTGCGCACAAAGAATGACACCAATACCAAGCAAAAACCAGGCATTAATGCGGCATGCGAGATTCTGAAGTGCGTTGTTGCGCTGGGAAGCAGACGTTGAAATCGAATATGTATGTGTGTGTGTATATATATATATATATATATATATATATATATATATATATATATATATATATATATATATATATATATATATATATATATATACATATATATATATATATATATATATATATATATAATGAAGGGATATAACACAGGACCCGGAAGTAACAGTTAAAAAAAATATATCAAGCACGTAGGAAAAAAAATTGTTCTCGGAAGGACTGACGTTTCGGGCCGCGGGACCGGCCTTCGTCGGAGTCCGGTCCCGCGGCCGAAACGTCAGTCCTTCCGAGAACAATTTTTTTTCCTACGTGCTTGATATATTTTTTAACTATATATATATATATATATATATATATATATATATATATATATATATATATATATATATATATATATATATATATATATATATAAGCGCATCGGAGCCTGGCAAATGTCTTGATGAAGATCGGTCACAGATCGAAACGTCACAAATAAACAGTTTTCTAGAAGCGTACATATATTTTTCCTATTTATTCTACGGCAACCGAAGCCAGACTCTTCATAATCTACGTATATATATATATATATATATATATATATATATATATATATATATATATATATATATATATATATATATATATATATATATATATATATATATATATATATATATAAGCGCATCGGAGCCTGGCAAATGTCTTGATGAAGATCGGTCACAGATCGAAACGTCACAAATAAACAGTTTTCTAGAAGCGTACATATATTTTTCCTATTTATTCTACGGCAACCGAAGCCAGACTCTTCATAATCTACGTATATATATATATATATATATATATATATATATATATATGGCTGTGATACATTAAGCGCGATTCTCGATTTGTTTTAAGTACAGATTGACACTTGAGAGTGAGAATCCAGGTCACCGGAATCAAAATTCCATCGAATGGGTGCCGAAGATCACTTGGGCACGGCGACTGCGGTGTCACTTCGCCGTTGCGCACTGGTTCTGCAGCAAGGTGTCTGTTCGGAATCCGAACGCTGTAGTTCTTCCGATGCACCTCCAAGCGCGATGCAATGAGAGTTAACCGGCGTCTCGCCATCGTACAACTCGGGGTCCGCCAGCTCGACATTTCGTTTAGGTGCCGGTTCTTGGTCGCGAATGTTTCCCACCTTCCGTTTCACCGCCTTTTTAGGTACAAGATGTGTCGGATAATCCTCGAAGACCGTAGGGACAGCATCGGGCTCCATACGTGGCTTGTCTCGGGCGATTTCGTTGACGACAACGTTCACCGTAATCTGAAAATATCGTTCGATGTAGCCACTCTCAAGATGTCTTTCGCAGACGACAGCCTTCGGCGTCAGTCTGCCCTCTTGATTCTGCAAGCCGTGCTGGGTCCGTCGGTGCGGTGAACAAGGACCCTTTTCCTCGTTCGACCGATATCCGGCACAGCGGCACAAAACACGTCCTTTCTTCGCATTGCCGCTTAGCCTTCAACATCTCAGGATGTTGCTGCCCACATTTAGCGTCGACGAACTTGGCACTACAACAGATGATCGCTCTCAAACACAGGTTCCTGTCGAACACTGACAGCTGTCAAACAGCAAAGCATGGGACGACAGGAGCTTGGCGGCTCTCATGCACGGATGGATGGATGGATGCTATGAGCGTCCCCTTTATAACGGGGCGGTGACATGTCTGCCACCAGGCTCGAAAAAAAACTTTCTTTTTATGTTGGCCTATTGCCTTATCTACATTGATTAAATCTACGTTATTATAGCAAAGAAAAATATAAATTCACGGTCTATCTCTGTGCCTCTTAAGGCAGAATGACCTTATTTTTCCCCATTCTTCATTTTTGTCCTTTATCTCTACTTTTCTGCCACCAATACTCTAACCGTCTCTTACTTATTTCTATCGCGGACGTGTTCAGCTTTCCATTGTTGTCCCCAAAACCCAAGGCTTCATGTAGACTCGTGTCCACACGTATATCTGGGTGGATATCGCCACATTCAATCAGTACATGTTCCATCGTTTCCTTAGTTCCCCCACAGCATGTACATTGTTCGTCTTCGTTACAGAATCTCGCTTTATAGCTACGCGTTCTAAGGCAACCCGACCTTGCTTCAAACAGTAAAGCGCTTCCCCTTGAATCATCATAAAACCTCTCCCTCCTTATTTCGTTTTTTTCCCTTTCGGTAGTCACTGAGAGCCGGCTTCTTTTCCATCGCTGTCATCCAATAAGTCCTCTCCGCCTCTCTGACTTTTCGCTTAATGCTCCTTGTTGCCATGTCGCCCACACTGCTAGCCGTATATTTACTGGTGAGCCTCCTAGTTCTTTTTCTCCACTGCGTGTCGACGCTTTTTCTATACAAATACCTGAATTCCTTCCCTGCCCATCTACTCTCCTTCATTTTCCTCAGCCTCTCTTCAAATCTAATTTTGCTCTGAGCTTCCCTCACTTCAAAACCTGTCCATCCCATATCACCCTTTACAGCCTCATTTGTCGTCTTCCCGTGAGCGCCCAACGCGAGGCGTCCCACAGTGCTTTGATTTACATCCATTCCTGATTGCACCTCTGACTTCATGCACCCCACTGAGTTCCCAAATGTAAGCCCCGGAACCATCACACCCTTCCACAGCCCTCGAAGCACCTCGTACCTATTGTATCCCCATAACGCTCTGTGCTTCATGATTGCAGCATTCCTCTTTCCCTTTGTTACCGATGCTTTCTCTTGTACCTCCATATATCTACCCCCCTCATTTACCCACACTCCGAGGTACTTGTATTCGCTTACCCTCGGTATTTCTTGGCCCTGTATTAAGACCGCATGGTCTTCGTGATCATTGAATACCATAAATCCACATTTTGTTGCACTAAAACCTAGTCCTAGAGCCTCGCCTTCCCTTCCGCATATATCTGCCAGCCGCTGTATATCATCTTGACTGTCCGCAAATAAGACAATATCGTCAGCATAAAATAGACCTGGAAGCTTCCGCTCAACCATCGCGCCTGCCTGTTTGTGTGACACATTAAATCCAATGTTGCTACATTCTAGCGCTTTTTCCATCCTCACCATGTAGAGCATGAATAACAGCGGGGACAAAGGACATCCCTGTCTCAGCCCCTTGCTAATGTCAACGCGGTCCTTGCTGCTTATTCCATCCCATTCTACACAAACTGTATTTTCTCGGTATATTTCCCTCAAAAGCTGTATACAGTCGTCACCTATGCCCACTTCCCTAGTAGCACGAATTATTGCCGCAATGTTGCTGCAATGTTGTGAATGTTGTTGAATGTCGCGCAACATTTCGCAACGTTGTGGCAATGTTGCCAGATGTTGCTCGACATTCAACAACGTTGAGCAATGTTGCGCCAGTAATGTTGAGCTAATGTTGCATTTGGATGTGGTAGCAACATAGGCAAATGTTGACAGATGTTGGCCCATGTTCGGCTACCAGGCTGAAACATAGCCGCTGTAACTACGAATATTTCCTGCAAAACCGGTCTTATTTGCGAGGCATGCTCAAATTTAAACATTGGTCAGCTGCTTGCCCATATTAAATATGTCGCTGCTGCACTGCTGGCCGCACTGAGCGCGCGCGTACATGTGCAACCCGCATCGTCAAAATAAATATCTCTGATACCTCGGGCTAAATGTGTACTTGCATAAATTATTCTACTTGAGCGTTGCTTCTAACGCTGCGGTGCCGCAGGGGCGAGCGGTATATATAAGTGAAACCGAAACGAAAGGAGGAGCCTTTGCTGATCAGCGGCAGTCCTACGGTTACTGACATCGTCAATGGCCGCGCGTAAAGTTTTTGTGGTTCTCCCACAGACAGATGTGCGCGCTGTTTTCAATCTTCGCGGCGCTCAGCTGAAGAGTTCACATGCTGGCTTAGAAAAAGAATGGTAAGTTTTTTGCGGATCATTCAGTTGTCCGGTTAGCGGCCACTTGCAGAATATTCCGTGGTTTGCTGTTCTCGCTGTGTCTCTTCTCTTGCTATTCAAAGTTCGCCGGCGAACATTGCTCAGGTTATGTGTGCACTGAGTCACTGAGTGAAGTAGGCGGCAGAAAAAAGTGTCGAAGAGCAACTAAGGCTGTCCATTCGGAGCTCGCTAGCTGTTTCGAGTGAAGTGACGACTGTTGCAGCGACGATCACTCGGCGAACGAGTCAGCAGAGCGAGGGGTTATAGTTCCGTTTTCTGACCCATCTGCTTGGCTCCCTCAGTCGCATGGCGCGGTCAGTTTATCTTGCTCTCCGTAACAGACCAAGGTGATGTATGTGGTTTTACATCGTCGAGCAAAGAATCAGGCGCTTCCTCCTTGCCTAACACCGAACAGGTGTTTTCTAGCTGCTCTGGAGGTGACGGGACAAGTCCGAGGGGTCGCCCGCTGCTATTGCATTTGCTACGTTGAAAATGTGGCTGCGTGTAACATTTTGCAACAGCATAATGCTTTAGTAATCTAGCCACAGCAGGTTGCGTGATGTAGCGTACACCCGTTAGACTTTGAAGTTTTGTACTTCGAATATGTAGATAAATTTTGCTGGGGCTCATGCATGGCAATGCATTCATCTCCAACCAGTGAAACTGAATGGTGCTGTGGTGCTTTATTGAAAATAATCAATTCGAAAGAGGGGAACACGAGTTTCGGGATGTATTCATTTTTTTCTTCGTAAGGCTTTTGACACAATTGCAGGTTGAGTGAAATTGGTGTCAGAGATTTAAAATGCGAACTAGCATGAATTTCTCTGACTATGCCGAAGTGCTTCAGTTGACTTTATTAATCATGTTGCTTTGTTCTGCCAATTTAGTTTGTGTACTTTTCTTTTTGTCTCCAGCGAGGCCGTGCCGTGCTGAATTCAGCCTTCATCCGTCACCTTCATTGTTATCCAAACGTTTTCTTTCTAACGTGTCAGTTTTTGTACAGTTAAAGGGGTACTGACACAAAATTTCGCGGCCGAGATAGCCTGCTGGATCGATTCCCGTGTATATGCGTGTACCATCTGCAAAATATCGACAGCGAATAAAGCTTGGAAGGTATTTTATATGAATTTTGAAGTTCGCGTGCGCGATCCAGCATTCTAGGCCGCACCTGGCGGCATTGACACCCTCGGAGGTGACCCGAGGTGACCCCCCTACTTCCCGGTACAACAGGTTATGATGACGTCGTAGCCGCCATTTCTGTTTTGGCGCGCTCGCCACTTGACTGCTCCGACTGCTCGGCGGCTGCTCGCGAGTGTGTGGCCGCGGCCAAGAGGAGGCGCTGCCGCGGCGCACGCGTTGAAAATTTTGTGTTTGGCGACACTACAGCTTTCCCGTTTCCTGCTCCCAAAGACTTCTTGATTTCCCTGTGCTTCCTGGGCTGCAGTGACAGGCCACAATGCCGAAATCCTTCTGCGCCGTTTCCTTCTGCACGTCGAAGTCGGGATCAGGCGTATCGCTGCATACGTTTCCCCGCGACGAACCTCGGCGGCAGAAGTGGATCGAGTTCGTGTGCGCTTGTGGACGTCAGGAGTATCAGGACTGGTCCCCCGTGCAGAACAGTCGCGTTTGCGGGCTCCATTTCGAGGCGCATTGCTTTACCACAAAGGCGCCGGACTTGGCGTACATGGGTCTTCCGACTCCACCCTGTGCATCGCTCACGTCTGGTGCTCTGGTGTTACCTAGCTTTCTTCGGCACCAACAACTTGAAGGGCATCACAATGTTATCAAGTGATTCAATCGGATATTGAACGTAGAAAAAGCGAACGTACTTTGGCTAAATGAATTGCCCTGCAGAACATTTGTGCACGAATCGGGTCTTACCATAGTACATTGCCGACGCGAGGTTCATCGT
This sequence comes from Rhipicephalus appendiculatus, assembly GCA_030522465.1. Lineage (NCBI taxonomy): Eukaryota > Metazoa > Arthropoda > Arachnida > Ixodida > Ixodidae > Rhipicephalus > Rhipicephalus appendiculatus. Next base: position 425,677 of record JALIZH010031664.1, read on the forward strand.
GGTCGTCGTCGCTGGTAGCGTTGCCGCTTCCCGACGAAGCACTCCTCGCCAGCGGGTCAAACCTGAAGTGATTCGCCCCGTCGTAAATTCCTTCCATCCCCGTCGCAAGAAAATTGTCGCCATCAGACGACGATGAGCCCGACGACGACAGCGAGGACGATAACGGCGACGACATCACGCAGCATGGGTGACAAGCGAATGCAAGCAGACGATGCAGACCGCGCGGAAGTGCGTCACTGTCCTGTGTGCTCCGTGACCGAGCGTTTCACTCGCTAGGTGGTGATAGTTGCACCCGGCGGCTTGTCGTTTTTGGAGCTCTGTCAAACCGAAACTGAGGCTGTGTCGGTAATGAGGAGCTCGTAATTAATTATCTGTCGCGCGCTGCAGCAAACGATGTGCCGTGTTATGACTAACAGGCCCCCAGCAACACATTGCAGCAAAAAAACGCGGGGCGAAAATTTTTGTGTCAGGACTCCTTTAAAAAAGGGCAAGTCGCTTTTATCTTTGTTCATTCCATGTTGTAAATACTACAGTATCTACTCAAGGGTGCATTTACAGTATTGTTGATGTTAAGATACATTGACGAGTGGCCACATAGTTATGGGCACCAGTCCTGTAGGATTATTGCTTATTTTATCCTGTGCCTTATTCTATCTGCGACATTTCAAAAGATAAAATTGTACTTAAGTTTGTTCATACTTTTTTGTGGGATTAGAGTATGTGCCAAGCCTGCCTTTGCAGCTTTGTTAAGAAAACTTGATGAATGGCCACACAGTCATGGGTATTATCCTTGGAAGATTATTGCTCACTTATTCCTGTGTCGCATTTTGTCTAGTCAAAACTGCTAGGATATCTTCAAAAGAATAAGTTTGTTCAAACTATTTTGTAATGTTACAGTATGCAGTATTTTTTTCTTGATACTGCTAGCTTTACTTTAAGACTAGCAAGCAATGGTGCTAATATCTTTTTTTTTTTACCTTTTCAGTAGTGGAATCTGTCAATGTGATTTTGTTTATTGCTAGGAGTCAGGGTCTTCATCAACACTGGGGGGCCCTTTTATTGCAAATATCGCACAGCTAGCCGCAACGGGACCCTTATCAAAGATTGCGATCACTACTGATGAATGGAAATGTTTCTGCTATATCGCTGTTCTGGGCATGCACATTTATCTTGAATAGTATGTAAACATATTTTTCTAGAAAAAAAACTGCAGCGTTAATTTGATTCTGGAAATTTGCTTATATGACAACCTCTGCGTATTTTTTTCTTATGATGTGCAATAAATCCTTGCTGTACATATTTTACGTTGTTTAGTCTCAGTGATGAACTCATGTCTAGGAACTTCCATGCCATAGGAAGCTCACCGAAGCTCACCGTCGTCACGGCTATTATGGATTAACCTGCTGTTGCTTTTCAAAACTGTATTGCTGACCAGATATTGCAAGCACCGAGATGTATTGATTGCATAAGAAACATGAAGAAATCGTAACCATTAACTGGCACCAAGTAGATATGCATGCAACACAGCTGTTCAAGTGCGGCTGTCTTCATGGCCACTGGTGTAAAGCATGATTACATATGTAAATTTATTAATTTAATTTATTGCCTTCTCTACCATTGGCGGCTCCATTCCGTCACATGGTGTTTCTGTAGACTTGACGGAATCGAGACGTGTATGATTGAGGGATCAGGGTGCATGAAAAAGGAGCCGTGAACACCGCACCATTGCCATTGAAGTGAATGTGGCTGAATGTTCGCATACGTTGCAACTTACTCGAAGGTTTCTTGTATATTGTAGAAACTTTGGAAGCATTGCGACTATATTATGATAAGAACGCAGTGTCTTGAAGCTGAGGTACTCAAAGCTTGCCTGAATATTTCAGGAACATCCAAGCAGCACAGCGCAAATGTCGCAATTAAGTTACTCAAAGGTTGCCGTAATGATGTTGATACATTGAAGCAGCATTGCAAGAATGTTGCATCAACGTCGCTATATGCAGCATTTCAGTTGCATGAAGGTTGCATAAATGTTGTAGGAACCTTCTAGCAGCATCGCGAAAACGTTGCATCAACATTGCTACATGTTGCAGTTTACAGGAACGTTGTTTAAATGTTGTAGAAACTTTCAAGCAGCGTTGCGAAAATGTTTCATTAACGTTGTAGCAATGTTGCTTTTGAATGTTGCGGGAATGCGACCAAAAGCGGACATTAGCCACGTTGAGGCAATGTTAGAAGGTAACATTGCTGCAACGTTGTGGCAACAATGTGTGCTACCAGGGTTGCTTCAATATATCCCACAAAATTTCCTGATTAACGTTGTCATATGCCCCGTTGATGTCTAGATAAGCTACGTATAAGGGCCTGTTTTCTATTTTTGAAATTTATATACACTGTGTAAGAACAAACATGTTATCGTCTAACCGCCTGTCGATTCGGAATCCATTCTGGAGTTCTCCCAAAATATCATTTTGCTCTATCCACGTTTCTATTTTTAATTTTACTGCCTGCATCGCCAACCGGTATAGCACCGATGTAATGGTTAGCGGTCTATACGAGCGAATGTTATCCTTTTCTCCCCTGCCTTTATAGATTAAGTACATTCTACTTTTTCGCCAACTGTCTGGTATTTCCCTCTACTGTAAGCACTTTTCTATGGCTTTCAGCGGTGCTTCTTTAGTGCTATGTCCTAGTTGGTTAATGAGGCTGACGGGAACCCCATCTAAGCCCGGAGTAGTGCGCTTAGGAATTTTTCCTTCGGCCTTCTTCCAATTGAAATTCTCAAGTACTACATCTTCCTCGGTTGTACTCTTCTGCATACTCGACACGCAGCGCCATTTGCGGCCACTGCGCGCAGTCATCACGTGCGGGGCCACCCTCTCTCGTACGGAATGCGCGCGCTCCGCACACTAGCCAGTATATTCTAGGCACTATACCACGGAGGAAAAAAATTCCTTCCTCCGTGCACGGCCGCTCTATGAAAACGCACCGGTGCGTTCCATGAAGCGGCCGTGCTCCGTGGCTCTTGCTGAGGCGGCACTCATTGACGGAATAGGGTGGTGGTGGTTGTGGTTCGAAGAAGGAAAATGCGCCTAATTTCTGCAGCCCGGTCGGGAGCACGGCGCAGCGCCTGCGGGATAGGGGGGATGAGCTGACAGTGGATATAAGAGAAAAGGTTAGGGGTGTAGTGGCGCAGAGGTCTCCAGCACGAACAGCAGCAGTCCGGCAGCAAGGATAGGGGTGGCAAGGGTCCCGGTCTCAGCGGTAGGCCGCGATTCCGGTCTCGTCCAGGAACTCCGCCAGGCTCCGCAGCGCTGGTAGATGGGGACGGGATGGGAAGAGGAGGTGGTCCAGAGTGGTGGCAGGAAGGCCCAGTCTCCGGTAGACCGTGGTGACCCTCGTGCGTTCCTGTGCCAATCCGGGGCAGGCACAAAGGTGCTCGAGGGTCTCGGGTCGCCGCAGCGGCTGCAGGCTGGGGAGGCGCAGCGACCCTTCAGGTGGCGGCGGGCTGCGGTCCACACGCAGCCGGTCCGCAGTCGCAGCAGGGATGATCGTTCCCTCCTGGTGAGGCCCGTCTCTGGGAGAAGCTTTGGTCCCCGCCCGTTGGCCACCCTCCGGTCCGGGTGGACTGTGACGAGGAGCTTCTTGAGGCGGGCCTGCGAGTAGTCCCTGGCCGCGACGGCCTGGGTGATGGGGGTGCCTGGCTGGTGTGCTGCCTTGGCCAGTGTGTCCGCCTCCTCGTTACCAGCTATCCCACGTGAGAGGGCAGCCAGTGGAAGGAGACGGACGCCCCGGATGCCGCGAGGGCCTGGAACTTGGTTGCCAGGAGGTTCCCTGTGAGCCCGGCGCGGCGATGGTTGGCCAGCGTCTGTAGTGCCGCCTTGCTGTCGCACGGCCGGACTGGAGGAGCGACACGCGCGCACTCTCTTACGGCCTGCGCACCCAAGGAGGGAACAATAGGGCAGATTCTTGCACGGCCGGACTGGAGGAGCGACACGCGCGCACACGAGTGCCGCTCCTCCAGTCCGGCCGTGATTCTTGACAGCTCGTTGCAGGGATCGCCGCGTGGGGGGAGCTTCGAACCGACCCTCTATCCTCTCACTCCTCCCTTTCCTCAGTCGACGCCTCGCTTCTGACCGAGTCAAGTGCTGGACACATGGTGCGAATTCGGATGCGATTTGCCGTACGGCTGTTCGTGCCAACAGCCGCATCCGACAGACGTCCAACAGGTTCCAACAGCATGCGGCGGGGATCCGCACGCCGCGCGGGCATCCAACTTGCTGAATGTTGCCGCGCGGCTACTGCTCCGGTCGGGCGGCCGCAGCCAATGGCAGCGCGGGAGCTCGACAAGCGGCGCCACTGGTGGCGCCCGTGCCAACCTGTGCCGGTGGTTCGTTCCCCGCCGCTGCCGCTGCGACGGCTGGGATGGCTCAGATCGTCCTGGTATTTGTGGATATCGCCGTTGTCGGTGGCATGAAAAACATTGGATAAACTGTTTCTGACGTCAAATACGTCATGATTGAATAAAGTGATGCTTGCAGTGTGCCATTTCTGCAAGGCGACGTCCGTTTCCGAACCACCAACGAGATGTTGAGCCGTGACGGAAGGCCGTTTCACAGGTAAACATTGGCACCGGCCGTCTCGGCGAACCGGCTCGCTTCGTTCCCACCCTTGCTCTTCACATCGAGGCCGTCGATAACACCAATTGCGCGTGTAAACGCGTCATATTAGAGCACAAGCTTTTATCGTGCTGGCAAAAATAAGCGCTCGACAATCAGCTCGCGTTTGAACTCGAGCGGCGCTACCGAGAGCGTCCGCCTAGCTAGGCCTACGCTCGTAGTCGTGAGTGAATGTGAGCTGTTGCGATGATTGTAGCTCGCCGAGGCGTAGCTTTGTTGGCAATGTTCTTAAAGGGGCCCTGCGACACAAATTTAGCGTGTCGTTTTCATCGCTTCTTCTCGAACTGTGGAATGCACCGATATCGTTGCGCGAGTGGCAACGCCAAAAGCAATGCTGTTGTAGTTTTATTTTTGCGGAGAAACCACACTGTTTTCGGACTGGAGCGACATACAGCGGCTATTTTTGTGATCGGAAGTGACGCTTGACCACGTGGGAGTGACGACATAGGCCGTTCGTTTTGATTGGTTCGATGCGACAAGTCGCGCGTAATATTCAAACGGTCCCAGATAGACCACACTATTGTGCGCTAAAAATGATAAAAGCTCTCTCTATACTTCCTCAGATATAAAAGGAGTTCTGTTTCTAAATATGAAAATTTCAAAACAATTGCAAGACGACACTAGGAGCGCTGCACAACGGCCACCACCACGGCCGGACTAGACTCCCTCCTAGGAGGGAGTCCAGTCCTGCCGTGCCACCACGAGGCGAGTCGTCCGGTACGTCTCTTTAAGAGGCGCGCGGTGATTGGAAGCGGCCTTTGACGTCAGTGGGAGAGTGAAATGCGAAAGGGAACGTTTTTTCTCGTCGTCTGCTGGGGTTTTGAAGTTTGACGGCTTATAACTTCCGTTACCGTGTACCGATTTCGATAATTCTTTTTGCGTTCATCTAAGTATTCGGCACTACACGAATTCCAGCGCTGCAGAATGCAGACGAAAAAGCGTCGCAGGGCCCCTTTAAAGAACGAAGCATGGCTGTGTGAGGTTGTTTGTTTTGAACTTAATGAAGAGGATGCGATGTTTTCCGAGCGTGCAAGCTGAGGTGCCGTGTGTGGGCGGAGCCTGCGCGCTGATTGCTCGTTCGCCCCCATGTGTCGTGAATCGTCGTACGCCGCGTGCGGCGCCGCACGTCGGATCGGATGCCGAATCGCACCATGTGT